>JAMPIV010015199.1:0-152340 GCA_024509875.1 Oreohelix idahoensis
TTAAACATTTCCAATCTCAGTAGATCGATTTGGGAGGAGGTCTTCATGGCATCGATGCAGATGGTGAATGTTTTGCAAGCATGGTTCTTTCCGCCTGTTCTTTGTCACACTATGGGAGTTTGGCATGCATTGGATGACTTGGCATTCGTAGACGCTTCTCCCTGTGAGTGAATACCTTTTCCTCACGTCTGTCCATCAAGAGAGCGGATGTTGGTGTATCGCTCCATTGCCTGGATTGGAGATAGTCTTCATCCCTCCAGTGATTAGTCTGAGGCCTGAATTTTGCACTTTCCCCTAACATTCTGGGTTTGTTTTAGATGCTGGGGCCCGGGCTGACAGGCCATATTCAAGTACAGGTCTGACGGGGGCTGTATAGACTTTTTGAAGTATGTTGGTATTTGCCACCCAACTGGGGCCAGCCAGGTGCTTCAGAAGATAGAGCATTCTTATTGCTCTCTGTTCTACTGCTTTTATGTGCGGCTTCCAGGTGAGTCTCTTATCCAACTTGACTCCTAGGTATGTTGGGTTTTTCCTCGATTGGAAGTTCACTTCCATTTAGCTGCAGTTTGATCGTTTTCTCTGCGATTTGACAGAGAGAAGCAGGTTGCTACTGTCTTGGAGAGGTTTATCTGTACTCCCCAATCTGATGCCCATTTACCGATAGGTATTTAGTGCTGCTTGCATTCTGAACTTCGCAGTAGGCAAATGTTTCAGCAGCAACCAGGCAGCAACATCGTCAGCATGCAGAGCCCTGGAGATATGCCCGGCCAGTTTCTCTGCAATATCATTTATATATATGCTAAAACGTGTGGGGAGATCACTCCTCCTTGTCGCACACCCTGTTGTAGAGTGACGCGATGGCTCAGTTTCCCGTCAAGTTTTACTCTTGCTGTGCCGGTATCAAAGAAAGTCCCGTATCCAGTTGAACATTCTCCCTTCAATTTTGCTGTTGAGCATCTTAAGGAGGAGTCCTTCTTTCCATACCTTATCAAAGGCTTTTGTCAAGTCTACAAAAACCGCCAGTACTTTCTTTTTCACCTGAAAGGCATTTTCTACTTCCTGAGCTAGATATACTAGTAGGTCTTCGGTGATGCGATTTTTCCTAAATGCTGACTGTGTGTTATCAAGCAGATGGTTTTTTTTCCAGATGTTTCAGTAATCTTGAGTTCACCATTCTTGCCATACCTTACCCAGACAGCTCAGTAGGCTAACTGGTCGGTAGCTGGACTTGCTTGTTTTCTCCTTGTGTTTCTTTCTGATGGGAACAATGATTGCTTCTCGCCATTGATCTGGAAATTTTCCAGTTTCTAGTACTCCATGACTGATTGAAGATTAGGAGGAGCTTGTGCTTGGCTACAGGTCCAAGGTTCTTGATCATATCATTTGTGATGCCATCTTTTCCTGGAGCTTTTTCTGTTCTTTAGTTTTGTTATGGCAGCACTGAGATTCTCTCATAGTAAGGGGTGACTTCATGCAGATATCTGGGTTTTGGTGCTTCAGTTTTTCTTTTACTTCCTTACGTACTTCTTGGATCCGTGCATGTGAAAGTGATGTGGTGCTTTCTTCCTTGTAGAAATCTGCCAGGATGTTTGCTGCCATCTTTCCTGTGTGGTATTTTTCATTTTCCTTGATGACAGTCTTACAGTAGCTGGTTGTTGTTTCTTCATTTAGCACTCTTGTCAGATTCCAAAGCTTGCTTGAGTCCTTTTCCATGTTGAGACTGCTGGTCTTCTGGTGCCAGCTCCTTTGGATTTCAGCTTTCTTTTGTTCATTGAAAGCTTGTTTTATGCTGTTGTGCCTCTGTGTGTTCTCTAATGTGGGATTTTGCTCCATAGTTTCCCGTGCTTTATTTAATTCACTATGGAGTTTCCCAGGATGTCACTCCAGTATGGTTTGTAGTCTCGTCGTTTACCTCGTGGAATTGACTTCTTTGCTGCTTGGATGATTGCCTCACTGATGATGGAGATGTTTTTATTGATGTTATTTGAGTGGGCAATGTTCTGACAGAAATTGTCGGCTTGTTCTTTAAAAAATCCCCAGTTTGCTTTTTTTGAAATTCCAGCTAGGAGACATATTGATTTCTCCTGCACTTCTTATCTCAGATATCTGTAATGTGACTGGTACATGGTCACTTCCCCCAAGTTGAGTATTTACTGTTCTGGTGGTGAGTCGATGTATGTCATCTGTAGCCATAGCAAGATCTGGTGTGCTCGTTGTTTTCCATACTCTGGAATAGAAGGTGGGCTTATCCTCTGGTTGGTTTATTAGAATTAGTTTATTCTCTACCATCCAATCTTCCACTTCTTCTCCTCTTGGATCTGTTGTGTCATAGCCCCAGCTGGGTGAGTGGCTATTGAAGTCACCCATAATGAGGTGTCTCGATGCTGCAAGCTTCACTTTGTGTAGCTCCAGAGTTGTGGTTGGAGGGCTGTAGCAGTTTGTGATCATTAAGTCTCCACTGGGCAGCAGTAGTTGGACTGTTATTCACTATACTAGGTCCAGCATCGAGAGGTGGGGGTGACCAGTTCCTTTCATCGTTGCCTTTTCCTTCCCTAACTGAAGGGCAAAGTCAGGTACCCATTCACAGCTGGGACGACTGGAGCACGATGATACCGTGAATCGAACCCGGTACCTTAGACGCAAGAGACCAGCGCTCTAACCACTCTGTCAATCGGACACTCATTAAAAAACATGATAACGGATACAAACAGAATGTTAAAAATATGAAGGGGAAAGGGTGGAGGAAGAGATTTGTAACGTCGCGTAAGGGGGTGGCAAAAGTCTTTTTGTTGCGTGTAAAATGTGACAAGAGAAAGTACGATGCTCCGTTTACCCTCAACATTTCAACTGCCGGTGAATAAAGACACTAGAACCAGATTTTCATATCAGGGGAAGGCCCAATTTAATTACCGGTACTTAAAAATTACCCAGATTGAAATGCATAGGAATACCAAAGGCATATCCATATAGAGCAATAGAGAATAATTGGCCGTTTAATTATCACTTTTGATAATTAAAATCGGTCCACTAATAACTATAATATAAAATATTAAAAATTAGTCAGATTATACAAACAGGATAATGAAAACGTAAGTCAAGATTTCTTGGGAAGACTTTTTGACTTTACTCCTGATTGGGCGGGTGTAGTTCTATAAATAGTAACAACCTCTTGTGGTTTTCCGCCATTCAATTTTAAAACTTAGCACATAGCTGACCGAAGTAAAGACAATATCGACCACGTCTTTTGCCTTCCTGGACTTGAAAGCAGTTCTAGATCCTTATGTGGGCCAGATTCAGCGCGTGTGTGTGTGCATAATTACCTGAGGGTAAGAAAGATATCTTTATTTGTATATTTTGTTAATTATTGATAACCAGCCAAAAAGGTTCAGTACCGATTCAAAAGTGAAACTTCAGAACGGATGTGTCACGGTCCCATTGACCTAAATTGTGGCAGTGTGTAGTGTTGGAAACATGCTCGCGATGCGAGAGAAACTGAAAAAACGTGTATAATGTTTGAAACTATGGCATAATTACGACCAGTAAGTTCTAATAGGGAATTAAATTTGTATTTTCGTCTGGAGTGATTCATTGTTATAAGATACTGTATTAGGCTTACAGGAATTGTCGGCATAAAGAAATCAAGCTGTTACATATTATTTTGTACTTAACCTGATTATCGTACGGAAGCCAAGCATGGGGCTCAGGATATTAACATGGAATCCATACAGGAAAAGATAATCACAGAAAACAGACAGACAGTAGGAAAAAGAAATGATATGTCTAGTGCAACCTGTTAGCACAAAATTTGACACAAGGGTAAGTTGTGACGTCCTTTATGTGTAATGTGGGGGGGGTTAAAGCAGATGCCTACATAGAATGTGGTTATCCTTGATTCCAGGTTCGATCTCAGTATCTTGAAGAGATCTCTGGCCATTGTTACGGGAGGCTGCTGGAGACCACAGCTCGGCATAAGTCAGGAGCTCTATCCAGCAGTATTTTCAAGAATATGCAAATTGTTTGGTCATGATTGGGCAGAGAAATTCAACAGCAGCCACAGATAAGTTACCAGCCAGTGACATAATTTCAGAAGCTCACCCAAGTTGAACATAGACAGTCTACTTAAACTTACCTTTGTATGATGACAAGGAATAGACATTTAAACTATCTACATATTTAAAGCTAACATTCAAGATACAGTAAAACTTGACATTTAATTGAATATAAAGTGAGAATAGCTTCCTGTGAACAAGATGCCTCATGGACCGAGATTTTCCTGTCATTTATTTTAAAGTGTAAAAATATTTCATTTCCTTTTTTGAGTATTCCTGACCTGCAAAGATTGAGGTTCAGGACAATTAAATTGTATATAAAATTTCCAACAATCTTTCTTACAAAGTTTATTACAGTTAAAGTTCTGTTTTGGAATTTTGTATTTGTAAAAATTTAATTCATCCCTAGACACATATTGAGTCAAATAAAACAAACAATATTATAAATTTTAATCTTTGGTGAGATCTTAAGAGGTAGCGGATAGGGACTCAGAGAACTTCATCATCATCATCATTCCTTACTCTGGGAACTTACATAGCTGGACCTCACCTTGATTGTCTATACACCCTTGCTCTTTTCAGAGAAGGGGGTATTACTTATAAGACCAGTCTCTCATCTGGCACTATCCTGGTATCCTCTGATACACCTATTTGTCCAGGATATCCCACCATTCAGTAACATTTAAACCTCTTGATATCCTATAGATACAAGAGATGATATATATATCCTATAGATACAAGTGATGATATATATATCCTATAGATACAAGAGATTATATATATATATATATATATATATATATCCTATAGATACAAGTGATGATATATATATCCTATAGATACAATTGATGATATATATATATCCTATAGATACAATTCTTCTTCTTCTTTCTTCGATCCTTAACCACCGACCATCAAAGCAGTCAGTGGCCATCACGCCTAGTGGCGTCTTGTAGGGCAACAACAAATTGATTCCACTTTGCACGGTCGGTGGCCATCCTTCGTACAGTGCCCCAACTCTGGTTTATTCTTTGCATCTCAGCCTCCACAGTCCTCCGCCAAGTTGTTTTTGGTCGGCCTCTCTTTCGCTTTCCTTCAGGGGTCCAAAGCATAGCTGTTCTTGTGATGGCATCAGGGTCTCTTCTGAGGACATGACCAACCCAGCTCCAGCGTCTGCCAGCTATGATGGTGTGCATGTCCTCTTGCTTGCTACGAGTAAGCAGATCTTGGTTGGTGATGGTATTCGGCCAAAAGATGCGGTGGATTTTTCTTAGGCATGTTGTGTGAAAAGAGGACAATTTTTGACATTTCCTTCTCTGTGACTCTCCAGCATTCCGCACCATAGAGAAGCACAGAAAGCACGCAACTCTGGTATAATCTTAATTTTGTGCTTGTGCTGTATTGGGAGGACTTCCAGATGTTATTTAGGCTAAAGAAGGCTGTTCTTGCTTTATTCATTCTGATGTTGATGTCTTTGCCTGCCCCACCGTCTGGTGTTACTATGCTTCCTAGGTATGTGAAGGTATCTGTCTGTACCAATTGCTGATTCCTTACTGATATGGGCTCAGGGTTGCTCACATTGAGCGTCATGACCTCAGACTTCTTTAAATTGATGGTTAAGCCCACCTGCTGGCTAAATTTATTAAGTCTATCCGTTTTTTCCTGGATGTGTTGATGTGAATGTGCCAGCAGTGCAATGTCATCTGCATATTCCAGATCTTCCAATGTAGAAAATGTAGTCCATCTTATTCCTCTTGGACTGCCTTCTGTTGTCTGGCGCATCATCCAATCTATGACTGTTAAAAATAGAGTGGTTGATAAGGGGCATCCCTGTCGTACTCCTGTCTTCACCTCGAAGGTTAGGTTGCTCTGCCCAACACTACACGTAAAGTTGGCATAGAGGCTTTTTATGATTGACACTATGCAGCTTGGAATTCCATAAACCCTCAGTATTTTCCATAAACTGTCCCTATGTATGCTGTCAAAAGCCTTTTCAAAATCAACAAAATTTATGTAAAGCTGTCTTTGCCATTCTGAGCACTGCTCTATAATGTTCCTGAGAGTGAATATATGGTCTACACATCTTCTGTTCTTTCTAAATCCTGCTTGTTCTTTCCTCAGTTTGTAGTCTACTGCCTTTGAAATTCTCTGTATAATTATCCTGCCTAGTATTTTGCTGGGAACTGAGAGAAGAGTGATTCCTCTCCAATTATTGCAGTCTGCAAGATCTCCCTTTTTGGGCAATTTGACAATTATTCCTTTGTTCTAATAGTTCTGCTGCTAGCTCAGGGTCTGTCTTAAATAGCTCTGCATTTAAGTTATCATGGCCCGGAGCTTTACCGTTCTTTAACCCTTTGATTGCTGTGATGATAGATACAATTGATGATATATATATATATATATATATATATTTATATATATATATATATATATATATATATATATATATATATATATATTATATATATATATATATATATATATATATATATATATATCCTATAGATACAAATGATGATATATATATCCTATAGATACAAGTGATGATATATATATCCTATAGATACAAGTGATGATATATATATCCTATAGATACAAGTGATGATATATATATATATATATATATATATATATATATATATATCTATATAGATATATATATATATATATATATATATATATATATATCCTATAGATACAAGTGATGATATATATATCCTATAGATACAAGCGACAAAGTAGTCCCGCTATTCTTTCTTTGTCCTCGCAGAGACCTCCCCCCGCCCCCACCCCGATCTAAACGCACACTTCATCATCCAATCATTCCGCATGTTTCTTTGGTGTTGGGATTAATCAATGTAATAACAAGAGAGAGAGAAAGAGAAGCCATACAAGCATTTCTTGTCAATTTCGCAGGTAACGGTTGCCGCGTACAATTTTCGTTTTTTTTTTTAATTTTATCCGTGCGAAGTGAGTTCTAAATCTTGTTTGTGCCGGTCTTGAAGCCGCGACAAGCGAGTTAGCTCCAGCCGGTTGTTTGACTGACGAGACAGAACACAATAAGAAAAAAATAATGCCACCATCGCCCCTTTCTTCCCCCCCCCCCCCGGCCTTTTTTTTAAACACGGACCAACAATATCAAGACTATTAGGAATATATTTATGTCACAGCAGACGATGACATTGAGCAGGTGTCAGATACTATGGCTGCCTTATGGATGGATGAAAGTAGGTCAGATTAATGGATGAAACGTAATACCTAAGCAAATCCTGTAAATAACTTTTGACCTTGGTTATTGCTATACAAACTATATACCGACTGGCCACGTATTTACTTGACAGAAAAATAAAAAGTATATAAAAAATATATCATCACTTGTATCTATAGGATATATATCATCACTTGTATCTATAGGATATATATATATATCATCACTTGTATCTATAGGATATATATCATCACAGGGCTGACAGATGACAATTGTGGAAAAAGGCCAAACACCTTAACAAAAAAAAAGAAACAAAACAACACAAAGAAAGCCAAACACCTTCACAAAAAAGCCACACATAAAAAAGCCGAACAAGAAAAATAAACTATTTAAACAGATTATTCATACATACATCACGCACAAAAAAAGCTCCAGATTGGTCATCAGTGACATCCTCGCTGGGAACCTCCGCTATATACTTTGTCAGGTTCTTCTCTCTTGATAGCCCTCGTATGATGACGATGACTATGATGATTGGTGTATGGTGCCGATGTGGTGAGAGCACGAGATGTGTGGCACTGTAGGTAAGCTGTGAGACATCAGGCTAACTTGAACCTTCTGACAGGAGGTCAGAAGGATCATCTACGTCGGAAGAACCAGGTTCCGATTGCAGACGTTGACGCTTTGGGGGAGGCTCAATAATACTAATGTCAGGATCTGTAGAGGTTGAGGGCTGAGGATCTTTAAGCGTTGAAGGTCGAGGCTTCACAATTGCAGATGCTTTAGTTAGAAACATTGTTCGGCGCGGGGCAAATTCAAGTTTTGCTTTTTGGAACTTTCTGGAATTGTTTTTCTCGAATATTTTGGATCCGAGGTTGATTGAATCCGCGGTTGACTGAATCCGCGGATGCGGAACCCGCGGATACGGAGGGCCGAGTGTATAGTGTTTTAACGTGTTTGACGATGCTGTGAAGTCCTTACAACTGTGACCGTCTTCTTCTCTTCTTCCGTCCTTAGCCACCGACCATCAAAGCAGTCAGTGGCCATTACGCCTAGTGGCGTCTGTCACGTAGGGTTTATATTCATTTAATTTCCTACATTTTCTTCCTATTCGTTCACCCAAATTCTCTCTTTTATTATCTCTGTATTTCATTTTTCCTGTATATTTTTCATCCATTCGTTTTGCGAATATTATTTTCATATAATTCGCAAACTTTACCTGTTTCTTTCTCAAAACTGAGAATCGCGCTAGGACGATATTACGTAGATGTCAGGGCTGCAGGGCGTCAGAAGGCGTGATAAGTCGGTTCGCTGAACATAGGACGTAGCAAATCGTCTACATTCTCACCGAGCGCGCGAGCTTCTTCTCGGCATTAGTCCCGGTGAGGTGTGATACTTTACATCTGCACCGGTCAGTATCCAGACATTTGTCTCGAAAATCCCAAACTGACACGGCGCTCACCGTGGGCCATGGTCAGCTGTAGTGTGAAAACTGCCCTGAAATGGAGTCAGGCTGTCTGGGATTTGAAACTGACACGCGTACATCGTGGTCAGTAGGTGACAGTTACGACACGCGTTAAGCGGACGTAAATGGTGGGAGTAGGGGAGATAAGTTCGCGTGGCGAAATAGTTTGGGCCCTTTGTCTGATTTTAAGATATTGGCCAAGTTTGAAACTTTAATTTCATTCTCGCTCATAGACTCCACAGTAGATAGGTCGCTCGAAAACAGAATAGCTGTTAGCGAAGATCTCAGTTTGTTTCGGCAATTTGTCGAACTTCTAGACTTCCAGAAATATTTTCAGCATTTTTATTCTTAAGTTGTGCGACTACCTGTAATTCTGTGGTTGAGGTAATTAATATGATAGATATATAGATTTTGTGAGTGTTAAAGTGTTAAATCGCTTAATTCATTTTAATCTATTTCTTTAGCGCAGAAGAGAAATAAAGTGGTAGGCTATTATATTTTCTAGGGAAGCATTCAGTGGAAAGCAGAATAAATTAAATTTCTAGCTTATAACGGCAATTGTAGCTATTTATGAATTTAATTTAACTGCTAATACTCAGTCGAGTGTTCTTTTTCTAAACTAACGTATAAACTCTAGAATCGAGCCTCATGAATGGTGACGGAATACGCACGTGTTCTTAATTTATGAGGATTGCTGATTTTTAAATATAACTTACGTCACGGGAAGTTTAAATGATAAGCAAAGCTCTCTGCTTGCAAGTTTAAATGAAAGTTTTAACCAGTACAGATTCTGTTTATTATATTATATGTGTTATTTTTCCTCCACACAGTGAAAGTTTTGGGGTGACCCTAACTTTACCAGCACCTAGTAGTAGTTTCCATACTTGTGAAGAAATAGACAGTCCTTATTTTGAACCACGTGGGTTTTCTCAAGTAACACTGATCTGACGGTGCAAGTTAGACAGAAATACTAATATCCCTATAACGGGTTTTCAAAGACTGTAATGATAAATACTGGACCTTGGAGCCAGCACTTAATTTCTTCTAGAAACTCTATATAATTTGCTGCCTGGTGGCGTGAATATTAACAATCATTTCCCGACTAGATTATATCTTGTGGACAAATCTGTGGTGTGACTAAAGTGAATCCTATACTGAGGGAAGGCACCGACCTGACATTCATCATTTTTTAGAAAAACCTACGCTATTGACACTGTGCTCTGCTAACTCCCGCGCCTGGAATAATTGTTAGGTGACTTAATCAGACATTTGAACAAATTTGCATACCCAAGTAGTCGTTCCCGGAGACTCCAAGTTAAATACGTTTTTTGGAACTGGGGACTTCTTGGCAGAAGACTGCATTTTTTTGAGTCTGTGTGAAAATCTAAAAATCAATGTGTTCCAAGAGGCAGCAAGCAAAGTCGTGAGTACAAGTATGAGAAGCCATGGCGGAATGAATGAGTGTACGCTGGTTTGAGTGATATTTTTCACTATTTTATCTTTGACACCCTGTTGTTGTCCTAATTTTTTTTTCAATCTGCATAATTTGTTGCTAAGGCTAGAGTTCTTGTGTTTTGTCTTAGGTTAAATCAGATTTTTTCCAACCTCTGTGCATATAATTACGAGATAAAACAAAGAAAACTCTTAGACTCAAACCCTATGTATCTGTGACTCGGGCGCCATCATCTGTTCTCTTAACGGGGCCGGGCTAAACCTAGAGTTAACACGATAACGGGGCTATCATCCTTGCAACATTTCCTAGTTTGTTTATGACTATGTGTATATGTATTTTCCTTGATGTACTTTCTTTGATGTTGTGAGCCGATTTTTTCCTGATAATAAAATCGCTCTTGAACTTAATAATCGTGTTTGGTCAGCTCGTTCTAGATAATATATATATCATTGTTATAGTTTTCCCACGTCTGTGCGTTTACCTGTCGTCACGTGTATGTGCGTGCCTGTGAGTGATAGAAATATACGTAATATGTATATTGGTGTAGTCTGTCTGACGCTGTAACAACTGTTGTAGAAGATAGGTGAGAGAGAGAAGAATTCTTTTCGCTTTCAGAGACAGCCACTATATCAAATCTATCATCTCACGTGTGTGGAAATTCTATTACCTTTCACTAACTCTCACTGAGTCTATCACCTATTCAAACCTATTCAGAAGGGACCAAACCTAGTCTTAATTCTCCTATCGGAAATCTACGACAAATGGGTTCTCGTCCGTAGGATTTTTGAACTTAGAATAGGAAGACGAGTACGACAAATGAGGGCTCGTTTCCGGTCTTTGAACTTAGAATAGGAAGACGAGTACGACAAACGTGGACTCGTCTATCTGGATTTTGAACTTAAGATTCTGTATTCTGATATAGAGTAAGAGTGTGATGTCTTGTGAGTTGTTATATCTTTAAATAATTACCCCCTAGACTAGCGATCTGTTTACGGGCGTGCTGACCACACAAACTAATAAGTTTTTTTTTCCACAGCATCTTTGAATAATATACATTTTGGTTACAGGTTGATTTGTCGGGATATATGTTAACTGCTGATTGTAATACTAAATGCTGGTAAAGTGGTGAGTGTATAACATTCACTGGGTACTGAGGCAGAACGGCGTTTGAACTAAGTTAAGGAGTGTGTTTCGGACTTTTTGTCCAGATTAATTCCCTCCCTTACCCGATCTGACTTCAGGGGCGAACTTATAGTGGATTTTTTAAAAATTAAGGGATTATTTTTCTCTTTAATGTTTGCAATATTCTTTTGCTTTTCCACTGTAGCAACTTATTTTTCAGAAGTAATCTTAACTACCATTTAGTTGGCGTAGTCGTGTTTTGCATTAAGTGCTTTATTGCCGATAATAGCAGCGATAGTTAGATTTTATTTTGGAGGAGGTATCCCAGGGTTAAGGATATCATCTTTTGATTTTTGGTAATTTTTTTTCTCGTAAGTGGTAGGAACCAGTGTATCCTTTTTCCTATTTTCTTTCTCCACTAGTCTCAGTCATTGACATAATATGGCCGAGAGGGCAAAGCTTAGACAACTTCTCAGGGAAGAAGCGAGAGAGGAGGGACTGGAAGGAGAGGAAGCGAAAGCTTTTGTCAGAGACGAACTGGAGAGATATGATGCGGAGAGGAAAGCAGCTGAAGCTTTACAGCAGAAGAAGATGGATGAGGAAATGGAAATTCGCAGGATGCAGCATGAGGAAAAAGAGAAGGAGAGACAGCACGAGAAGGAGAGGGAGGAGAGACAGCAGGAGAAGGAGAGGGAACAGAGACAGCACGAGTTGGCGCTTAAAACTCTAGAGTTCCAAAGTCGTGGTGCTGCCTCTACCTCCAGCAATGGAGAGTCTTCTCCTCATTCTTCCTTAACTGACCCTGCTAACACTCAATCTCTTCAACTAAATGCTATGTCTTTCACTCTTGAAGCTTTTCCTTGTCCAAATGAGAAGATTGACACATGGTTAGAAAAATTTGAGAAAATTGCAACTCTGTACGGGTTAGAGAGGTCGCGTTGGAATATGAAACTTTCCCAGGCCCTAAAAGGTTCTGCTTATGATGTTTATTCTAAGCTGGAAAGTAGCCAACAAGACGACTACGATGTGTTGAAGAAAGCGTTACTGGAGCGCTTTGAAATGAACGCTCGCAAGTTTTTGCAACTGTTTCGCAACAGCCGGAAAGAGAATTCTGAAACTTTTCACCAGTTCTCATCTCGTCTTAAGGGATATCTAACAAAGTGCCTTGAGCTTTCGCAGCTCCCCTCTACCTATGAAGGTCTTGAGGAACTTGTTCTAACTGAACAAATAAAGAACACTTTGTCTGCTGATACCCGGAGATTTCTCGCTGAGCAGGGGGCAGAAAAACTTGAAGACATTTTGGAAAAGTCTGAGCGTTATCACAATGCGCTGGCTGAACTACCGGCCACAAAGCGGAAACCGACAGAGGAGCATTTTCGAAAACATAACCTTGAGCAATCTTCTCAGGCTTCTAACCTAAATAACCACAGAGAAACTGGACCTCAAAACCCCCCTCCTGAAAAATCCAAGTTCTACAAGAACAAGTACCCCAACCACCCCAAACAGTCTGATCAACCCGACCGCCCTACATGGCAGCGCAGCCAGAAAGGACAAGGTGGCAAAGGGAGAACCCCTGAGCACGGGACATATGATCAGACCGAGCACACCGAGCCGAAACCCATCGGATGCTTATTGACAGTCTCGCAAGGCGGAATTATTGACAGTGATTCCCAACCTGTTGGGGATAGACCCTCAACGCGAGGTACTGTTACTTTGAACGGTTCTCAAACTTCTTGCTTATTTGACACGGGGCTTTCTTATGATTGCATTGTTGCCAGGAACCTGGTCAAACCCGGTCAAGAGACAGCAGAGACCGTCCAACTTTGTGGAGTTCGTAAGAGTGATGCACCTACAGCGCTTCCCATCGCATTGGTGGAGATACACTCTGACTTTGTCAGAGGTGTGATCAAAGCGGCTGTTATGGATGATCCCATCTACCCAGTCATACTTGGCGGGAGATACGTGTGTATTGGGAAACCGGAAGAGCCGATTGTGGCAGCAGTAACTACAAGAGGGCAAACCAAGAAGGAACGGGAACCTGCGCCAAATTTGTTACCTATGGAACTTAAAGAAGCGCAATACAAGGACCCTACTTTGGCACCCTGCTTTAGGAAACTGCCCATGGCTAAGGAACCCAAACAGCACGGGGACATTTTTTCTGAGGATGGCGTACTTTATCGGAGAACGGGCAAGCCTGACCAAGGTTACAACCAGCTCCTAGTACCGAAACAGTACAGAAGCCAAATCCTAGAAATGGGGCACTCTCTTCCCTTTAGCGGACATATGGGACAGAACGCCACAAACCAACGTATAACCACTCATTATTGGTTGCCAGGAGTAAATACTGATATTATCAGATATGTCAAATCCTGTGCCCAGTGCCAACGTGTGCCACCCAAGCAACGGGCACCCCCAGTTTCTTTGGGTGAAATGCCAATAGTGGGTACACCATTCGAACGGGTTGTGATCGACATTTTAGGGCCTTTCGAAAGGACTAAAAGAAGGAACAGGTTCATCCTGACCTTAGTCGATACATGCACTTTATGGGCAGAAGCTATCCCGCTAACATGCGCAGATGCCAAGCATGTCGCAGAAGCCCTCATGCAGATTTTCACTCGGTTGGGATTCCCGCAGCAAGTGTTAACGGATAATGGATCTCCATACCGAAACCTGTTGATGGATGAGATCGTTAAGATCTTGAGGACCCAACACATCCACACTAAGCCATATACTCCGGCGGGAAATGGGCTCGTGGAACGTGCTAATGGAAACCTCACCATGATGCTAAGTAAGCTGGCACAAGTGAAACCTGAAGATTGGGATCTCTGTATTCCTGCAGCATTATTTGGCTACAGAGAATCTCCTCATACTTCCACAGGATTTCCGCCAGCTACACTCTTATTCGGCAGACCCATTAAGGGCCCGCTTGAAGCCTTACTTCAGTCTCTGACAGACGAGAAGGCGGATGAGACAGTCGTCTCAGCAAGTAAATATGTGTCGGTTTTAAAGGAAAGGTTGAAACTAGGATGGGACCTAGCAACGACTAACTTTAAGCGAGCACGCACCAAGCACGCTAACCGATACAGGAAAGTCACGGAAGAGAGAGAACTGGAAGCAGGAGAGAAAGTTTTGGTGTTGCTCCCTACCGAGAACAACCAACTGAAGATCGGATGGCAAGGGCCGTTTACCGTCCTGAAAAAGATTTCTAAGGCTAACTACCAGATCTCTATTGAAGGAAAGGAGAAGGTTTTCCATTTAAATCTCTTAAAGAGATACTTGGAAAAACCAGTGCCAACCTCCGACCATCTCCTGACGATCGCCAAAACTGACGAAGATGACGATAGTGGCAGGGATATTCCACCGCTATCACAGGAAATCTTTCAAAAATGTCAGAAGCGGCGACGCTCTTTCAAGCGCGCATATGAGACATTCCAGGGGAAGGAAACTTTGAGGAGTGGACTTGAGTAGGAATTGGACAGAGATGGAGGGGGAAGAGGAGAGGGAAGAAGACAGACACCCCGAAGCTACGGTTATAGGAAATTAAACTCCATAACGTAGACATGGAGTGCTTCCATATCTTAAAGGGGGGAGGCTCTGTCACGTAGGGTTTATATTCATTTAATTTCCTACATTTTCTTCCTATTCGTTCACCCAAAATTCTCTCTTTTATTATCTCTGTATTTCATTTTTTTCCTGTATATTTTTCATCCATTCGTTTTGCGAATATTATTTTCATATAATTCGCAAACTTTACCTGTTTCTTTCTCAAAACTGAGAATCGCGCTAGGACGATATTACGTAGATGTCAGGGCTGCAGGGCGTCAGAAGGCGTGATAAGTCGGTTCGCTGAACATAGGACGTAGCAAATCGTCTACATTCTCACCGAGCGCGCGAGCTTCTTCTCGGCATTAGTCCCGGTGAGGTGTGATACTTTACATCTGCACCGGTCAGTATCCAGACATTTGTCTCGAAAATCCCAAACTGACACGGCGCTCACCGTGGGCCATGGTCAGCTGTAGTGTGAAAACTGCCCTGAAATGGAGTCAGGCTGTCTGGGATTTGAAACTGACACGCGTACATCGTGGTCAGTAGGTGACAGTTACGACACGCGTTAAGCGGACGTAAATGTTGGGAGTAGGGGAGATAATTTCGCGTGGCGAAATAGTTTGGGCCCTTTGTCTGATTTTAAGATATTGGCCAAGTTTGAAACTTTAATTTCATTCTCGCTCATAGACTCCACAGTAGATAGGTCGCTCGAAAACAGAATAGCTGTTAGCGAAGATCTCAGTTTGTTTCGGCAATTTGTCGAACTTCTAGACTTCCAGAAATATTTTCAGCATTTTTATTCTTAAGTTGTGCGACTACCTGTAATTCTGTGGTTGAGGTAATTAATATGATAGATATATAGATTTTGTGAGTGTTAAAGTGTTAAATCGCTTAATTCATTTTAATCTATTTCTTTAGCGCAGAAGAGAAATAAAGTGGTAGGCTATTATATTTTCTAGGGAAGCATTCAGTGGAAAGCAGAATAAATTAAATTTCTAGCTTATAACGGCAATTGTAGCTATTTATGAATTTAATTTAACTGCTAATACTCAGTCGAGTGTTTTTTTCTAAACTAACGTATAAACTCTAGAATCGAGCCTCATGAATGGTGACGGAATACGCACGTGTTCTTAATTTATGAGGATTGCTGATTTTTTAATATAACTTACGTCACGGGAAGTTTAAATGATAAGCAAAGCTCTCTGCTTGCAAGTTTAAATGTAAGTTTTAACCAGTACAGATTCTGTTTATTATATTATATGTGTTATTTTTCCTCCACACAGTGAAAGTTTTGGGGTGACCCTAACTTTACCAGCACCTAGTAGTAGTTTCCATACTTGTGAAGAAATAGACAGTCCTTATTTTGAACCACGTGGGTTTTCTCAAGTAACACTGATCTGACGGTGCAAGTTAGACAGAAATACTAATATCCCTATAACGGGTTTTCAAAGACTGTAATGATAAATACTGGACCTTGGAGCCAGCACTTAATTTCTTCTAGAAACTCTATATAATTTGCTGCCTGGTGGCGTGAATATTAACAATCATTTCCCGACTAGATTATATCTTGTGGACAAATCTGTGGTGTGACTAAAGTGAATCCTATACTGAGGGAAGGCACCGACCTGACATTCATCATTTTTTAGAAACCTACGCTATTGACACTGTGCTCTGCTAACTCCCGCACCTGGAATAATTGTTAGGTGACTTAATCAGACATTTGAACAAATTTGCATACCCAAGTAGTCGTTCCCGGAGACTCCAAGTTAAATACGTCTTTTGGAACTGGGGACTTCTTGGCAGAAGACTGCAGTTTTTGAGTCTGTGTGAAAATCTAAAAATCAATGTGTTCCAAGAGGCAGCAAGCAAAGTCGTGAGTACAAGTATGAGAAGCCATGGCGGAATGAATGAGTGTACGCTGGTTTGAGTGATATTTTTCACTATTTTATCTTTGACACCCTGTTGTTGTCCTAATTTTTTTTTCAATCTGCATAATTTGTTGCTAAGGCTAGAGTTCTTGTGTTTTGTCTTAGGTTAAATCAGATTTTTTCCAACCTCTGTGCATATAATTACGAGATAAAACAAAGAAAACTCTTAGACTCAAACCCTATGTATCTGTGACTCGGGCGCCATCATCTGTTCTCTTAACGGGGCCGGGCTAAACCTAGAGTTAACACTATAACGGGGCTATCATCCTTGCAACATTTCCTTGATTTTTTATGACTATGTGTATATGTATTTTCCTTGATGTACTTTCTTTGATGTTGTGAGCCGATTTTTTCCTGATAATAAAATCGCTCTTGAACTTAATAATCGTGTTTGGTCAGCTCGTTCTAGATAATATATATCATTGTTATAGTTTTCCCACGTCTGTGCGTTTACCTGTCGTCACGTGTATGTGCGTGCCTGTGAGTGATAGAAATATACGTAATATGTATATTGGTGTAGTCTGTCTGACGCTGTAACAACTGTTGTAGAAGATAGGTGAGAGAGAGAAGAATTCTTTTCGCTTTCAGAGACAGCCACTATATCAAATCTATCATCTCACGTGTGTGGAAATTCTATTACCTTTCACTAACTCTCACTGAGTCTATCACCTATTCAAACCTATTCAGAAGGGACCAAACCTAGTCTTAATTCTCCTATCGGAAATCTACGACAGCGTCTTAGGGCAACAGCAGATAGGTTTTCTTTGCCATTGTTTCCCATCACGCCTATTGGCGTCTTTAGGGCAACGGCAAATCAATCCATTCGCTGTTGTTTCCGTAATCGAAGTGACTGGCAAATGTGACCGTGTGTGTTGATATAAATGGTCGTATAGTGGTTCGATCACTGCCCTAAACAAGGCTAGTTGCAGATGCTGACGATAAATGCTTGGATGAAAAATTTGTTGACCACAACAACCAGACAGTACAGATGGTCGATGATTTCTTTAACTATTTGATAACAAACCTCACACTGACAGCGGTGAAACTCAAATCCAAAAGTTTATTTACAGATTTATATTCATCTGATTTTCATGTGACACATCTCTCTCCTTGGATTCCGTCCACGTCGCTATTCATCTGTACTCAACATTGGCTGTCTCTAACTCTTGATTTATTTTACTGGGAATACTGTCGTAGCGTATCTTGGATATAAGACTGGCCTAAACTGCCAGGGGTGAAAATTTCTGCAACTGTCTATGCTTCCCTGCTTTTCCATATGTGCAGTCTATCCTACAACACTTCACTTTTAGTAGCTGCCTATCATGATGTACTTCATTACTAGTAGCCGTCTATCATATTTCACTTCACTGCTAGTGGCTGTCTATCATACTGTACTTCATTACTAGTAGCTGTCTATCATATTGTACTTCATTACTAGTAGCTGTCTATCATACTATACTTCATTACTGGTAGCTGTCTATCATATTGTACTTCATTACTACAGGGTGTTCCACGAAAAAGCGGCCCATGACGTCATGGAATGCTGACGTATTGTGTCGGAAGTAGTGTGAATGTTCAAGTAGTCCTAGCGTTGTAGAAATGTGACGTCCTAACAGTTGGCACTCTTCATTTTTTGGCATTAACGACCGACCCTGTTGTACGCCATTTTGAGATCAACTTCTGTATGCTACTCTTTGCAGGAATTTTAGAACCAGAAAACGTTGATGCAAAAATTTCAGATGTTTTCTTGAATGATCCCGTACGGATATAATTCTCAACAATAGCTATCCTTTCTTGCAGTGAAAACGGCATTGTGATAGACAGTTTATTTATACACACACGATGGTTTTCAAATACTCACGGTCCAATCACGGAAAATAATTTAGGTCAATCTAGTACTACTTAGAACCTTTTATAACCGACATATTTGTAAACACTGAAAAATGCTGAAAAATCTGGCTAATTTCACTTTGTGAATGGGGCCGCTTTTTCGTGGAACACCCTGTAGTAGCTGTCTATCACACTGTACTTCATTACTAGTAGTTGTCTATCATACTGTACTTCATTACTAGTAGCTGTCTATCAATTTTCACTTCACTGCTAGTGGCTGTCTATCATACTGTACTTCATTACTAGTAGCTGTCTATCATATTGTACTTCCATGAGGCGACCTCACATATCTGCTGGACTCGGCGCTCTCACCCATCATGGACTGCATATCTTGACACCCTTGTCCTTCGAAATAATATTTGTAGCTGGACACCAGCCAAAATCTACACTAGAGAGTGATGTACTGAGCGGCAGACAGTTTAGACACTTTTTCTGTGACCACAGAAAACCCAACCACATCAGTGGCTTGTCCGCCCGAATGTACCATTCTAGACCGCTCTCACCACTGTAACCTTTTAGCAAAACAAGAACTTTGCTTGTCCTTACGCTACTCGCGTTCAAAACCTGACTGATTTAATATTTTACGCCGGTTTCCCATTACAACTTTTCTTCGCTAAAAACTGTTCATGCTAGCCAATTTTCCCCGTTCGCGCTACTTTCGATCAACTTAAAAACAACTCATGGGACGTAATTTCAAATTGTCTCCCTGCGCTAACTATGACTAAACGTCAAAGACTCTTCTCTGCTTACTATAACTTTAACAATACTATGCAAAATAGTTAAACCATAATCTCGGACTGATCAAACTTTATAAACAAAATGCCCATTTCAATCGCCACATGCAAAAATATCCTTAGGCCTAAGGGTCTTTTATATTTGGACATGCGCCCTAATATAACCGACTAGGTTGGACGGGACGCGCCTCGCCAAAACGAAGCAAAAGTTTTACATTAAAAAAAAAAAATCTCCACATGCACAATTAGGGGGTTATCTCCCCTCCACTCAAAACACTCTCCTGCTCATTTCACCTCCCCTTAACAAAGTCATATAGTCTGTTACAACTTCTTTATGCAAATTTCCTAAAGCCCAATCTCTTCACTTCTGTTTTCTCTACCTTCGCACTGCCTGTCAAACAACATTTATTCGATTTAAAAAAAACCAAAAAACACAATAGTGTTAAGCAGATGCAGCTGCATTCTGTCTCTAGCTTTTATCTTAACTGATGGAACAAGAGATAATATCCTCTCAACTGCAACATTACTCACTGGGGTTATTAGACAAAAATCAGAGGCACATCTCCAATCCAACCTGCAAGTCTGGAAGGAAGAGCTGGAGAAGAGAGGGATGGTCATAAGCAGCTCTAAAACAAAATCCATGGTGATATCACAAGAAGAAAGAGTACATCAGATTAAGTTGGGAGAACAGGTCCTGGAGCAGGTCGACCACTTTAAATACCTCGGAGCTATTATAGACCGAAAGGGAGGCATCAGAGAAGAGTTGGCCACTCGAAAAGCAGCAGCTGGGAGACTTTTTCAGGCCATAAATCGAGGATTCCTCAGCAAGAGAGAGGTTGGTAAGAAAACGAAGATGGCTGTATACCGCTCCACCTATGTCCCAGTCTTGACATATGGATGCGAGTCATGGGCAATGACCACAACCCACAAAAGCCAGATCCAAACGTCAGAAATGAGGTATCTGAGAAAGGTGGTTGAAGTAACAAGAAGAGACAGGGTCCGCAACCAGACGATACGTCAAGGCCTAAAATCCCAACCCCTGCAGACCCAAGTAGAACAGTCCCAACTAAGATGGTGTGGCCATGTCTGCAGAATGGGAGAAGATCGGCTACCACAAGCATGGGAAACAATGAGCCAGGGATCCAGACCCCCAGGACGACCCAGAGTCCGCTGGGAGGACAACATTAGACAATCTTTGAAGGACCGAGGACTAGAATGGAACCAGGCCAGGAGGAAGACGGCCGACAGGATAGTCTGGCGCTCTCGCTTCCAAACCTCTACACCTCACGGTAGAAGGGGAACGACTAAGTAAGGTTATTAGACAAGTAAGAGCATATGCGGCGAGTCCTTTTGTAGGAAAATATCAATCCAAAACTGTTCCCTTTCTGTGGGTAGTCCATCTTTCTTAAATTGTGGTTCTTCTCTCTAGTCTAGCTCACAATTATGGGAGGGGGGTCAGTTTTGACAGGACTTTACAAGTATCTCTCGCTGACGGAAGTCTACGTCTTCTTCCTTCTTCTTCCTCGTTCGCCCTGAAAAGGACGGTGGTTGCGTTGTGTCTGTTTACGCCGGAGCTGTGATATCTGCACCTTTCGGTCGACACATCCGACTTCAGCACGGCATTTTTTGGGACCGGGTTAACCTTCCCTCTTCGATCCGTACTCGCTCAGCCAGACTGCACTGCTGCAGACTGTTTCCAGGACCACCACGTGGAGGTGGAGTACGGTCTTGGTCAGCTCTGGTTCGCTGACCTTGATGCAAGCAGTCAAGCTATGGGTCGCTGACTGCATTCTCTATTGCTGCATCTTTTGGTCCCAAGTCTACGTCTAATTTGACTGAGTGATTCTTATAGCATTAACAAACATCTTGTCTTGACATTTTCTATTTCTTGATAAGCTCCAACGCCCTTGTTCTGCTGTAGGAACTTATCACATTCTGTTAAGAACAACACCAAAATCAGCTTGATGAATGCTTTTTTTTTTTCTGCCGACATCATACATTCTGTTCTGAAGACAATGCTGGTGCAAGAATAGTTCTTGGTACAAACTGAGAAAATCAGCTTTGTTTTTCTGAAAAAGACCTTACAAGTATTTCAAACACCTGTACAACAGGCGTAGCAAACACATAGAAAACGTAGTTTTTGTGGCCTGACGACATTTCCTTTTAAAAAGTCGAGCTTTTTTCTGGGCTACCTCAGCAGAAGTGAAGTAAGCCTTCAGCTGGGATGAGCTTCATCAAGATATTAAATGCAATCTTTCCTCGTACCTAGCAGATAACGGCTTTTCCAATGGGAAAGGTGCAGCTGGAGCAGGTTCATATTCTGTAGCTGTGTTCATAACACAAAATTCGCCCGTACAAAAACCGAAAAATAACTGGTGGCGGGAATATTGTCAATGTAACCAGATCACAGATGCCACAGCTCAGAGGGTGCGTGAACGTGGCACCAAATTAGTTTTTATGGTAGGGAACAACAATAAATAGGATGGGTGTGATCGCCGGGTATTTTAGTCACGGTACAAGTTGCTGTTAATATGTATTAAACAGCCTTTCGGATATAAAAACGCCAAAGTGATGTCGCTAAACAATGTTGTTGTGCACTGAAGATATATTGAAAACTCACTATTCTATTGTTCGGGTGGAGAACATTTCAAAGACTGCTATAAGTTTCTAATGAGTTGCTTGCAGGGTTGCTAGATGACAGTTGTGAAAAAGCAAAACGAATTTGTTGACGCCAAACAATTTTTTTAAAAAAACCAGATTTGTGGAATTTGGCGTTTAAAAAAAACCCAAATTGGCAACTCTGGTTGCTAGATTTTTGGGGAAATTTTTCGACTAACTAATTAACTGCGATAAGAACTTTTCACATTCCCTGTTCATTTTCCACGCTGCCGCGACGGCTATAACCTCTCGTCCACACGACAACTCCATTTCAATGGCTCGCGAAATCTTGGTGTCATACTAATATTGTAACCCAGAACAGTTAGAAATGTGTTGGTTTTTTATAATCTAAGTAACAAGAGTTTTTTTTTTTGCTCGCGCCTCTCGGTAAACATGTCCCTTTTGTTTTAGATATCACTTTTTGTCTTTGGGAAATTCCGTCAACGTCTTTGTTCTTGTGACAAATCTGGTCGATTTCGTGGCTATCCTGCCACAAACATAAACCTTTCCCCGTTTACAACCAGATATTTTAACAATGCTAATAATCAGGTCATATTGCATAAGGGGACTGAAATGGTAGCCTAGATGCCTATGTGAATGTAGATAAAGGGTTGCAATTTATATTAGCTTCAACCGTTATGTTTTCTATTTCTTTGATATAATTAAATCCACGCATACTGCTTTCAGTGCAAGCAAATTTAGCGAGTAAAAAAAAAACGGCAAAAAAACACCAAAAAGCCAAATGAAGTTTTAGACGCCAACCAATTTTTTTTTAAAGTAAAAAAAAAAAAAAAACATAACGCCAAAAAGCCAATGTTTATGTTTAAAAAAAACGCCAAACAGCCAACCTAATTTTTTTAAGCCAACTGAATTTTTTTTTTAAGCCACATACGTGAAATTTGGCGACAAAGAAAGCCAAATCGGCTACCAATGGACAGAGGGGAGGGGTCTATTATGAAAGACTTAGGAAAATAATGAGAAAGTGAAGAATATTTAAGGACAAACTAAGAGCCAGGCGGAGATGGGAAAATGCAGTGGCAGAATGAATAATAACGATACAGGCGGAAAAATGCAAAATATGCACATGAATGAGAGAGAGAGAGAGAGAGAGAGAGAGAGAGAGAGAGAGAGAGAGAGAGAGAGAGAGAGAGAGAGAGAGAGAGAGAGAGAGAGAGAGAGAGAGAGAGAGAGAGAGAGAGAGAGAACGAACGAACTTTATTTTCAAAGGGTTAAGAATTGGGCACGCAGGCCCGTCTGACATTCTGCCCTTCCTCTCTCTCTCATCTTGTATACTGTATCCTTTCATCCTCACATTTACTTTAAGCATTATTTAAGGTAGTAGACTACCTTGTAGGGTAAAAAACTCAAATTTTCCTTTCAGAATCAAACAACCATGGGTATAGTGTTAGTATGGACTTAACATTTGTGTCCACATAATGACCTCATTAATTATGCAAATTAGCTATCCAATATGGCCGCCGTAGTGAATAAATTATACACCTTTTTTAAAACATCATAACTATGTTATTTTTACTAGGATCTGACTGAAACTTGGCAAATTGAATTAGTATATATAGCTTGAGATTTTGACCTAAAATAACAGATATTGACCGAAAGGTTGATTTGTAATGAATTTTCAAAATTTATATTTCTTGAATGTTTGATATTTGTGCCTCATTATATATGCATGATGGTCATAAAACTAAAACTTTGAATTCAATTGTATCCATTTTAGGTCATAATCTGTAAGATTATATGATAACCAACTGTGTTAATTTTCATGTCAATTGAATGTACAGATCCAGAGATATCTTGTTTCAAAGATCACCAATTATGCTAAAAAGACAATTCCGAGAAAACAAAGAAAAACAGAAAAAGAACTCACAAAATGAAGTTTAATGAGCTCCTGTTGAATAAAGGTCTCCTTCTACTGCAGCTGCAGTGTGTCTATGAATCCCATTTTCAGTGCTCTCAGGGTCTTTCCATTGCAATGTCCTTACTTGCTGAATAGATCCTGTGCAGCGTTCTCCTGTATGCTTTCTTTGCCATGCGTTGACTTGTGTTCATGTATATCGAAAAATTCTGCAATGCACTGTGGCCTTTCCCAATAGAACGCACAAATGCCACCATTCGCACATTTACTTCTTTGTTTGTGAGTAGCTGAAGATGAAACATCAGAAGTATTGAAATTGGCAGTCCATTCGCCACTGTTTGTGCGCTTGATACTGATTTCATGACAAAAGCCATTCCGAGTCTCTTCGACGATCTCACAGGTCAGTGAGTACTGATAACATTTGTCACATCTAAAGTTAGCGCATAAAAACCCAAACAGTAGTTTTACATGAATAAGGATATTCACAAGAAATCATTGAGTGATTCCCCGTGGAAAAGTTATAAATATTTTTTTCCTGTTGCCTATGTATAATTATAATTTCGCAGTTTTACAATTACGCACCTTCTTGTTGGGTCATTATTCACATGGTAACCAACTATAAACATTGGTTGCTATGCAAATCACTCAAGGGGGCGTGTGTAGAAAAACACTGATTCCTATCAAACCAGAGTATCTCTAAGCTTCTATGAATTATTTTTAGTTCAAGAACATGTTGACGATGATTTAAAGCATGAAAATGAAAATTGTTGGATTTTTATTTTTTTTTAAGCTTTTCTGGGTATACTTCTACCTTAAGGCATTTATCATTATAAAAGTAATATAACATCATACATTTGCAATAATCATCATAATTAAAGATGTTTTTAAAATAAATTATAGAAAATATTTTTAAAAAATAAAAAATAAAGAATTAGAAAAATAATAAATAAATAAAATATAAATTTAAAAAAATAAAAATAAAATAAATAAAAAAAATTTTTTTTTTAAATAATGAAAATGAAGAGAAAAAAAAAACGACATAAAAATCGAATTCCTCATACAGTAAATTAGTGATTTGAGACATATTCAGAGGTGTGTTATAAGAACTCGTGAAATATTCAAACGGTCTGCTACTGAATGACTCAGGGACTTCGTGTTTTTTCCAGTGCACGCGAAAGACTTTACGAGGGGTGAGCAGCTAGTGCATCACCAGCAACTCATCATAAATCGACCGTCAGAAAGTTGAGTGCATCACCAGCAACTCATCATAAATGGTAATAATATAATCCGTCAGAAAGTTGAGTGCATCACCTGCAACTCATCATAAATGGTAATAATATAATCCGACAGAAAGTTGAGTGCATCACCAGCAACTCATAAATGGTAATCGCCGGTATAATCCATGGCATTAATAATATATTGAATCTCTTCCCTTCAAAAAACACTCTGGACACACTAGCGAGACTATAAGAACCGTCTGGAAGCTCTGCCAGATACGTAATGACCGAGATTATAGTTTCTCAGTACAACTCAGTACATCTTCGCTCAAGCGCGAACTAACAGCTTGACATGTGAGCCCAGCTCACCCGTGTCTCTCCCCCAACTACTACGGTACTAAGAATATTTGAACACTTTCTTTATGTTTAAAAAACTAACACATACTCAGTTGAGCTATGTTCAAGCACCCAAATAAAAAATCATCTCATAACTTTAAACGCGCTTACTAGAGTGTCTATAAAAAATCAGACCCGTACGTAAGAATCCCAAACACTTAACTCCCTCTCAAAAACATGACTTAACACTCATCTTTTATTACTGTAGCTCAAACATTCTCCAGCGTACTTAAAGTATTAATTTAAGGGCAATACAACATTACAAGGTAGTATAACAGCATACATTAACAGTACCTGATCACAAAATTAAGAATAAGTATATTGTAATGAAAAACTAGATCATCAGAGCCTCCATACAGTATATTAGATAAAAGTACAACACAATCAGTTTGGATGGCATATAATCAGCACTCATAAAGTATTTGAACAGTATTCGATTATATGAGTAGGGACTGTGCGTGTTTTTCAGGTCATTGGGAAGATTGTTCCAAAGATGAGCAGCTGAGTAAGCCAAGCTAGTCTTAAATAGGTCTATCTTAGGCTTGGGTACCTGTAATTTGTTTAAGCGCTGACTACGTCTTTCATTATATTTTAAAAGCGGCCAAAGATACTTCGGAGCATTCTGTGACAGGATTTTGTGAATAAATTTCCCTTTGTTATAGAGGAAGCACTTATAGAGGGGGTAATATGTGAAGATAATTATATAAATCTATACAATGTGATTGGTGTTTATCAGCAACAAAGCGCATTGCGCGTTTTTGAAGCGAGTGGAGCCTTTTTTGTGTTGGAGACAGAACAACCATCCCAGATTGTGGAACAATAGTCTAAATGCGTTTGTATATGAGATATGTAGAACATTTTCCCTGCATCACCAGTTTAAATGTTTAATTTTGGCTAATTGGTAAACTGTTTGTGCTGTTTGCTTTGTGAGTATATGTACATGTGAGTTCCAACTTAGGTGTTGGTCAACAGTGAGACCTAGAGTCCTGTGTTCATTTACGTTTTCAATTCGTGATGTTCCAATGTAGAGCTGAAGTGTTGTTTTCTGCAAGTTTTGTAGTTTTTGTCTTGTTGATATTAACATACATTTTGTTTTACTAATATTTATTTGCATGCGATTCTCGTTGCTCCACTTAATAAGATTTTGTGTATCGTTTTGTAAACATTGTTCTAGTATGGTGCAACTTGTATCACTTGTATAGACAGTACAGTCATCGGCAAACAGGTCACATGATGAGTGAAGTATAGAGGAAGATCATTAATGTATACGGTAAAGAGAAGAGGGCCGAGAATAAAGCCCAGAGGAACCCCTGTATTGACAACGGTTGGGTTCGACAAGGAATTATTGTAAGACACTATTTGTTGTCTATCTGACAGGAACGATTTAATTAACTTTACCAGTTTAATATTTACTTTCATTGTTTCTAATTTTCTGATTAAAATAATGGGATCTATCATATCAAATGCTTTTTTAGAAGTCTACATATATTGCTCCACATATATTATCGTTATTGATGTTTAGGTGATAATTGTCTATCATCTTTGTTAAGGCTGTGTGGCATGAATGCTTTGGTCTAGAACCCGATTGACTGCCGATTAGCAGGTCATTATTGACTAGGTGTTGTAGTGTTGTTTTGTGGATGTGTTTTTCCAGTGGTTTGGGCAGCGAAGATATAAGAGAAATGGGCCTATAATTACCAAGGTTACTACTTTCAGATGAACCTGGTTTGAGAAGTGGGTATACTTTAGCGCTTTTAAAAGCAGATGGAAAGTAACTTCTTGCGATACATTGATTATATATGTATGTCAGTGAATCACTAATGGCTGGTGCGGCTAAGCGCAGTATTCGATTACTGATTCCATAAGTCCCGATGAGTTATTATCTTTAAGGCCAGTAATATAGTTATAGTACATTTGTTCTCGCAGAACGTTGATAATTTGCTTAAGTCACAAGGGGGAGACGGAATGGTGGATTTTATATCGTTGATGTCTGCCTGAAAATGATTGCTGAAGTCAGTACAAGTAAGTGGCGTATTGGGAGTATGTGGTCTGGAAAATTTCGTTTGTTCACTGAAGTGTTGATTGCCTTCCATATCTCTTTACTGTTTGTTTTGCTCTGAACTAAATTTCTAAAGAAGTTTTTCTTTTCTCTGCGAATTAAGTATTGTACTTTATTTCTTACTGTCCGATATGTAGTGATGTGGTGAATTTTGTGTTATAGATGTTATTATTTAATATTATTTGTTTACCCAAGTGAGGTCAGCTGTGTAGGTTCCTGAGTTTAGTAGTTGATGGTTAAGTATTTTCAGGGAACCTAGCTCCTACCACCCTATGATCTCACTTGGTTCTATATTTTTATTTATTAGTTATGTGACTACGTCTAAGTGTCTAGGGTATTGAAGATATAATGCAGTGTAAGTCAACTCAATACAAATACACTTTAAATTCTATCACATAAATAGGACTGGGTCAATACAACAACCACATACAGACTAACACTCTATGATATATCTTATAGAAGTCTGTGGCTGAATATTATGTAATAGTCTATATTACATTTTTATTTGCCATGATTCAGAATTTTCTGAGTCAGGACCAACAACAAAATGAAATTTATGGTTTTATTTACATAAAATTAAATACCACAATGGATCTTCTGTCCATAAAAGAAATATTACAATCTAATTATATTTAGGTGGTACTATATATTAAGATAACACTGGTGATTAATGGCGGGTTGGGGTATTTGCATCATACCCTCTCTTTTCTCTATCTCTTGTGGAACGTTTATTCAACAGTCTATTTTATTTATTATGTTTTAATACAAGTGGATGAACTCTTAGTGCCGACACAAGGGCACTTATCTTTCTGTTGGTAGTAGTTACGATGCTGACAATCTCCTATATTTCATGGGTTAATTCGTGGTAGACAGCGTGTACCAGCAAAAAATTTCAATCGAATGACCAATCTGACACAGTACCAGAACAAAAACCCACAATTCAATGGAAATATCACGAACATACGTTGACTGCCATTAGCATTAATATATATTTATTTAAGTTCAGCTTTGCCCTTGTCCAGACTGCCAAGGTTTTTTATTTTATTTCACTCTTAACACTGCTGTTCTCAAAGCAGCTTGCATATTAACAATTATGTATCAAATGGCGACAAACCTTGGAAGCTTTTTGCCAATATCACTAGACTGGCCCAATCACAGCGAGGGTCTAGCTATTCAATTAAAAAAAAAAAACTCCAAACATACTAGGAGTGAGTCTGCAAAATATATTTAGCTTTTTGGGCCAACCAATACCCTCCTTCCTATACTCCTATACTAACCAATCGGATCTGAATCACTCTAATGCCTCTTTTTAAACTTGCGTCCCCAAATAACGTTATGGATAGAATGAGCAAAAACAACAGTCCGTCCGTCCTACCGTTCGTAGATATATAGTATTATGTCAATATCTTGGTTAATACTTAGACTACTATGTATTTTAAAACATATTATTGCTCAGGAGACTCTAAGCTATCCTTGTATATGATTTTTAGGGCCATATTGTTGGTCGTTTGGATTTTCATATTCGTCACTGTTAGTCGTCAATTATATACTTTTCCACAAGTCTGCCATCTTTCCCCCCTTCTCTATCATTTTTATTCAAAATAAAACAACTTGTTTGGGTTACGTCAGAAATACACTACTAGGCAGGAAATGAGAGCTGACTGTGTGTGCGTGTATATACATTCTGGCGTGTCTAACAGCTTGAATATATGCATGGAACGGCAAGAATATAGTACGAGGCATGCATGTGGCTTTGCGTCTTGTTTTTCATATCTGCTAAAGGCAATACTGTCGCGCGCTCATTACAATTTGGCGTTTCAAAACCCAAACGCGTGACAATGGTAGCATTTCTTCTGTCGCTCCTTCATCCACCTCCCTTCTTCTCTCTCTCGGTCTTGGAACAAAATACTCATTGACCCTGCAAAAATGTTATTTTTAATTCTCAAGGACGAACTAGGAAAGCGTGTAAGATTTGACGGCGAGATCATTTTCTAAGCATTACCACTGTACAAAATTCAGCGCTCTACTGGAGTAGAAGACGACGATAGGCAAACACACGCGGGCGGGTTTATTTATTATCACAGGAGTAAAATCTTACTGAATTTAGCGATTATCTCACAGATTTCGCTACAAGTGATACCCTTATTTTTATGCGCTCTATCTCTTTGCCTCATAGCGTCAAGAACTTCTTGTGTGATCCATGGAGATTTAATTTGCCTTTTCACGCGAATTTCTTTAGTAGGCGCATGCTTATTAAAAATACTATAAAATATCATTGTCCAATATGCGTCAAGGTCATCGCCGGTTATTTTCTCATTCAGACGACTTTTGGAGAGACCAAAAACATGGAAATTTTGGTTAAGAATTTGTGTGAGTTCTGGAATTTTACCTAAAAGATGGTTTACGTTCAAGTGGCCAAGCCGTAAACCAATTGTACTTAGTAATTGTTCATAATTATCTGGCATGTTTGTGTGAAAGAAGTTTTACGCTCAAATAGAAAATAAATAACTAATTAAACATCACGAAGTTGCTATAGAAGTGAGATTAATAGTAATAGTACATAAATGCACACCTTAATACAACAAATTACAAACAATACAGATAACTGTACTATGTAAAAATTATCAGAAAACTGTCACACAACAAGAACACCCATCCACACTGTGAAGGTTAACAACAAAGTTAAGCTGCACCAAGAGAATAGACGGGCAGACAAACAGATACTGAGAATAAATAAATAAAGCATTATCCGACAGTTACTGGTGTTACAGAGACGTCGACTTGTGAAGTGAACAGTCACTGATAATGTTGAGGAGAGGATTGTTGAAAATAAAAACGAGATGGATTTGGCCGTGAAAGATGATTCATTTGGTAGTAAGGTGTTCGCGGGATGTTGAGGAACTGTCGTTGTATGAATGGGATATTCCGGCCAGTATGACCTCCAAGTGTAAGGTGCGTAGTTCAAAAGGCTTTGCTGATGTAGAGAGTTATGAAAGATTGGGTGTGCGGGTTGATATGGGAAAACCTGTGATGACAACGATGATGGGTGATGTTTCATTGGTGTCTGGTGCGTCACCGGACGTGGTGAAATTTCAGTAGGTGGACCCTGAGTTGGTTGAATTGAATCACTTACAGATCTTTGAGCATGGAGTGTCTCAGGTCGTTGTTGTTGAGGTGGGAAGTCGGTCGTATAATGTTGCTGAAGGCCGAGATTATTGGCTGTTTCCTGCACATCTGTAGTTCTAATAAGGGGTCTGTCTTGATACTCCTGATTGTGTGACATTGTTGTCTGGCTGGTGCTTGAAGTTGTGGGTATTGATGGAAACTCTAGGTCCTAATTGGCATTAGAGGAGTAGCTGGGTACATTCGTGTGTCGTTTTGAAGGATACTTGGATGCTGATGTGCTGGTTGTGCCTCTGATGTTGTTTTCTGGATGTTTGATGTTTCTCGCCAACATACTAGTTCAATGATCGGATAAGTTAAGGTCGCCGCTATAAAGATGCTTCTTAGGATCTCCGGATGTGGCAAGGAACAAGAAGTGTTCTATAATTGTGTGGCGGTGTCTGATGCAATGCTTTTTCAATTTTGTGTTGTTCATCTCAACAGATTTCCTATAATGTGAGCGAACTGGAGGTATAATAGCTGAAAAACATACCTTTGCATTTGGGAACAGGAACTGGAAGTTAGATGTGATTTGATTTAGCTCTGTGTGTGCAATTACGTTATGTTTTAGCGCGTCCGACAGACCAATGTGCACAGTTACCCTGGCTACATTTAGATCAGTTTCATATCTTTTAAGGAGAGACAGTAGGTCCTGTGCAGATGCCCAATTTTTGTAGCGAACAGTGACCGTGTCTGTATCTGCTGTTACTAATTTAAATTTTTGAAGGTCCTTCACATTTTGGTAACCAAAGATGAAGTGTTTCCTTCTATTTGAAAGACGTGTGTGTGTGTGTGCCGGTGGCAGTGCGAGCGGTTTCTTGTGTTTGAACTTTGCTGAGATTGTGTGTAGGTTTCTTGCTGTGATGTGAACTGGCTGTTTCCGGTCGAAGTGGGGGCTGCCGATTAGAAATCTGGACAGGGATTCTGCTCATGTCTGCAGGGAATTCCAGAGTGCACAGGTTATCATCTTCTTGTGTCGTATGTTGTACTTCATTACTGTTGGAATTTCCCTCTGAGCTTGTGTGTGTGTTACAGTCTGTATTTATTCTTCTGCTGTGTGCTTTCTTTCTGTTGTCGTCTCGTTCCTCTCACAGCTATTTTTGAGGGACATATGGTCAGCATAGCCGCAGTAGCATAGTGGTTAGTGCACTGGCTTCCTAGCGCAGTGGTCTATGGTTCGATCCCTAGATGAGGTGGGATCTTTTTAGGCCACAAACGGCTCCTGGGTCGACCCAGCCCCCAAATGGGTACCAGAGCAACTCTGGGGAGGCTAAAGCGGCCGGAGTGATGCTGACCACATCACCCCTAGTGTGCCGACGGTCAAGATAATATGGGCCTAACACCATATTCCCAATATGCCTCAATGGGCGTGTAACGGGATCCTTTACTATGATCAGCATGGAGCTGTTCGTAAGCTTTTTTAGGAAAGAGAGAGAGAGAGAGAACGAGAGAGAGAGAGGGCTAATACGTAAATAGTCAAAGTTATATTACAAAATGCTATCGAACAACACTAGACGGAGAGAGTAACTGAGGCTCAGATGCAGACCTGACAAGACGGGGCCGGTTGGGTGCAACCAGGGGCCACTGACTTGGTGAAGGGCGCGGGGGAGGCAGGAGTGGAATAAGAAATGACATCTACTGAGCCGGAAATATGTAGCATAATATATCTTTATTTTTTTATGTTTTTATATGTTCTACACGGATTTTCTTTATACCTTTATTTGAATTGACTCTATATAAATTGTCTTTCTGTCTCTTTTAGTTTTCATCTGCTTCGTATAATTTTCTTGATTACCTGAAATAAATACGGCTTATAAGTAACTCATCTCTGCCGGACGTATCAACTCCTACAACAGAGTTGATAATTCCAACTAAATCATACTTTACCGAGCGTTTGTCTCATACTCGTACATAAAATAAATAACTAGTGACTTTTCACTGGGAAAGTATACAGTCCCAAGCAGAAAAGTGGGTTTGGCCAAAACAAACGTTTTTGTTGTTGTTTGGAAATAATTTTTTTAAATGTTCATATGCATAAACAAATTTGTTGTTTTATCCAAGATAAAATGGATAGGAGCAAAAGATACGGAAGCCACTTAAATGGCTCCCGGGTCAAATGTGTCTAAACCCTGAGCCTTTTTAAAGTCGATTGGGACTTAAAGAGTTAATCCGGATGGGATGCGGCCCTGGCACATGAACGCGAGAGAAGGTTAATCAGAAATTTCCCTAATTTAAAAGCAACAAATAATTAAATAGGTTTTCCTCCATCACACACAGAGGTCTAACAAATCATCCCATATTATTTACCGGTGGATCAGTTTCTGGCTTATGCCCACTCCTCCTCGGCAAATCTCATTTTCCGGTAAGCGGCAACTAAAATCTTTACGATTTCCAACTACCGTTAACGAACGCAACTTGCAGACGTGACCTATTTGTTTTCGCCCTTATCCAATATCACTACCCAGGAAATCGAGTGGGAGGGAGAGGATGACATCATTAGGAATCAAAGGTTATAATAAAATGTCCATCAATTATATTCCCTGTGCAGCCGACCATTTCTGTAACGGCTTAAGGAAATACCAAACAGCTTATGAGTTATGTCAACAAGGGCCGGATTTGAACATGGTGAGGCCCTATTTGGCAACTGGTAACAGAGAATAAGGCCGTGTACCAACTGAACTTGGCCAGAATGCCGACAAGATGTACAACAAATCCATTCGAGGTGGGCGAAGGGTTGCTCGATTATACAAGGGGCTTGACATAAGTCTTGGGCCTGACCATGAAGGACCATGAAGAAGTCACAGGAGGAAGATGAAACTCGGCACATTTAAAGTTCATCATATTTGCACTGAATGTGTGAAGTACGCGTTTGTTTCTTCAATGGGTTTTCCCGCTACGGTGCACGGCGCAATGTACCCTATTGACCGGATCTGCTGCTCCAAAGATTTGACAAAACAATGGAAAAGAAGGAGGCCAGAGCTGTGATAAAATTTCTGATGTTTCAGGGAAAAACACCTACAGAAATACACAGGGAGATGGAACCAGTGTTTCGTGATTCTTGTCCTTCATATACTTCGGTAAATAAACTGGTGTCAACAGTTTAAGTGCGGCCGCTCAAATGTTGCTGATCTGCCAAGATCTGGTAGACCAGCCTCAGAGTGCAACGATGAAAATGCAACAAGAGGGAAGAAAATCATTGACCAGGATCGAAAAATGACAATTGTGGAGATAGCTAGTAGAGTAAAACTGAATGAAAGAACAGTTTATAGAATTTTACACAAAAGACTGAACATGAGAAAAGTGTGTGCGCGCTGGGTTCCGCGACTGTTGACACGTGAACAGAAGCAAACGAGGATAAATTGCTGTCAACAATTGCTCAAAAAGTGTCAGTAAAAAAACTTTGTTAACACCATGGTGACAGTAGATGAGACTTGGGTACACCATTATGACCCCGAATCCAAAATTGCCAGCATGCAATGGAAAACCCCGGGCTCCCCAACACCTGTCAAGCCGAGAGCGCAGAAATCTGCAGGAAAAGTGATGCTGACTGTTTTTTGGGACGCCAAAGGTGTCCTGTTGAAAGATTATCTGCCTCATGGCAACACAGTTAATGGACAGTACTATGCAGATGTTCTCACCAAACTAAGAAAGGTTGTGACCAGGAAACGAGGGATAACGCGCACTCAAAATCTTCCTTTGCTTCAAAACAACGCGCCCTCTCACAAAGCACGGCTCGTGCAGCTAGCAGCCAACGATTTGAATATGGAAATTCTTCCACACTCACTATATTCTCCAGATTTGGCTTCATCAGACTTTTTTATATTCCCAAAATCTTAAAAAATAGCTAAAAGGAAATCATTTTGACAGCGATGAAGAAGTTATACTGGCATTTGATGACTGGTTTAGTTTGAAAAATAGGGTGTTTTAGTCCCAAGGTCTTTTCAAGGTCAAGCAGAGATGGCAGAAGTGTGTCAATTCAGACGGTGGCTATATTAAAAAGGAATAAACACTATACAAAATTTCAGCTCTCTGTGACATGTCCTTCGTGGTCAGGCCCAAGACTTATGTCAAGCCCCTTGTAGCTGTAAAAATATGCCTTTCATTTTTCAGTTTCAAGATTTTATTATAGCAAAAAATAATTCAAATTTGTTCACACAGAGACAGGTGACTGAATGTATTTAACTCCTAGTAGTAAAATACTCCTTTAAATTTGTATTTGCCAGAAATGAAATTTAATTTGCAAACTAAGATGATAAACACTGATAAAACAAGAAATCAGTCAGTTTACGATATTTTCCTTCTTGCTTTTGTACACGAAAAGTCATGATTAATGTTCTCAAAAGATAAACTACGCAATTTTTCACTTTCTATGCAAATAGTACAAACTTCTGACAGCTTGTCTTGTGCCACTGTTGCTCGTTAGTCGTGAAAATGATATTTCTCCTGAACAGTTTGCTATCATCAGACTTACTTCTTCTTCTTCCTCGTTCGCCCTGAAAAGGACGGTGGTTGCGTTGTGTCTGTTTACGCCGTAGCTGTGATATCTGCACCTTTCGGTCGACACATTCGACTTCAGCACGGCATTTTTTAGGGACCGGGTTTGCCTTTCCATTTCGATCCGTACTCGCTCAGCCAGACTGCACTGCTGCAGACTGTTTCCAGGACCACCACGTGGAAGTGGAATACGGTCTTGACCAGCTCTGGTTCGCTGGTCCTGATGCAAGCAGTCAAGCTATGGGTCGCTGACTGCATTCACTATTGCTGCATCTTTGGGTCCCAGCCTTACAAATAGGCGTAATATTACTTCAATATTAGGAAAAGCTAAAGGAATCTTTTCAAACATTTTGTGTCGCAGTCGTACGTTAGGTAATTTTTTATTTGGCCCGTCTAAGCAGAGAGCGGCTGTTGACTGATACAGGAGAAGGTATAGACATTAGGTTCACTGGGGGGTAGGTTGAGGGAAAGATGTGTCTCTGGAGTGAGTAGGTTTCTCTCCTCCAGCCTATCCGTACGACTGAGCTTTGTTTTTCAAGACTCTCTTCCTCCCTCTCTATAGTAAGACATGTTACTCTACACACACACAACACTATGTGACAAAAAGACACATACACGTGAAAAACTAAGGTAAATGGGTAGTGTCTGACCAACCAACACGCACAGTTAAATTCCTTGTTGTTTATTTACCACTAAACTTATTATAACATTAAATACCCAAAGATATCAAGAATCATACATATAGATGAAAAAAAGAATGGTGTGCCTTCACAGTATGGAGAAAATCAAAAAATAACCCAAAGGTTGAAGGTTGGCACTTGGTTACAGGAGTAAACAATCTTGGTGCGATATAAGACCAAGTAAAGAAAAATCAAACAACCAAACTTAATAGATCTTTCCCCAGCAAAACAAAATCATCACACACTCTCTCATTCAGTGGCCACCTCTCACTCTCTTACCTATTGTCTTCAAATTCTGACTGACGACTGATGACTGGTTTTAGAAACAGCAGTATACATATCATAGACTTCGATTGATCTCTAATGGCGTTATTTCGCACTCCTGTGTGGGACAAAATTCAGGAGCTCGAGTTCCCAAGATGAAAGGCTTTGCGTCACGGTCGCTCAGAGTTTTCGTTTGGAGCTTTGACCGAGATCAAAAGTCTTGCGTTCTTCTAGCGGGCTTCCCCTGGAATGCTCGTGCTCGAGATCAAACGGGTACTAGGGGATTCTAGATTTCCCTGGGTGAACTTCAAAGTTTCTGCTCCGTTTGCCGTTACTCTCACGTGATGTCTAGCTGTTCAGTGGTCAAGTACTATATGACTGACAGCTGAGCTCGCGTGAAAAGAAGTATAACCATAGCGGGATTTATTTCCTGCTATGACTGACAGGTAGAAGAAGATTGTAAACATCGCGTTTGCCAGTGTTTAAAGAAATGAGGGTGGGGACTAAAGGGTGAGCTGCAGAAAGACATGACAGGTCGTTTTAATGCATGTTTTAGCTAGCAAATCAGAGAGTAACTATTTGGTTAAAATAGGCTGTTTAGATTACTGTAGACTCTTTTCCATTACACGTCACATTCGATAACCTCCCCCGCTACACCACTGTTAGAGAGGCCCCTTCAGACTATGGCCCTAAGCTGTAGCTTGTTTAATTTATGCCTAATTCCGGCCATGCGTACACTCGCTGTGTGTAAACAGGAAATAACGAACTACTAAACGTTTATTTTTCTAACGTCTATTTTATGATGATCGTATGTCATCATGTCATTAAAATCAGTGGTCTTCACCTTTGCTTTTTGCATCATTACACAGCCAGGCTTCGAAAAACAGTCTCGGTGACCTACTGACACACTAATTTGGTAGATGTTATCTTGTAACTGTTTCATCATAAATGGAAGCAGATACCCAATGCCTTAATGGCACACTAACGGTTGATGTTATCTTGTAACTGTCCCATCATAAATGGTGAGAGACCCAATGTACTATATGGCACACTAACGGTATATAATATCTTTTAATTGTACCATCCTAAATGGAGGGAGAGACCGAATACCCTATCTGGGTCACTAACGGTAGAGATGGGATCCGATCTGGGACACTAACGGTAGAGATGGGATCAGAGTGGCTAAGAGGTATGGCGTCCGCCTCGAGTTCTAGAGGTACCGGGGTTCGATTCCCAGTTGAGGGAAAATAATTTATGGAAAAAAAAATGTTCAGAACCAGTGGTCCTAATGATGTCCACCCCCCCCCCCCCCCCCCGGGTCTCCTGGGTAGTGAGATCGGATGACTAGTCTTCTCGGATAAGGGCGACAAAAAATAGGAGGTCCCGTGTGCAAGTTGCGCACGTTAAAAATCCCACGGCAGTTGGAAATCGTAAACAGTAGGCCTATCTGGCCGCTGCCATGGCAAAATTTAAGAATTAGAAACCTACCCACAACAAAAATATTTATAGAATGTGTGATTCCTATATACACATTGGGTTTCTCGTCGGTGCTACGGAGTTTGTGCACTGTGCTGTAATCCTCCTTGTGTGATCTAAGGGATGAGATCTGAGCACTTATGGAGTAGTCCGTGTGCAATGAAGATAGTCCTTAAACCAACGGTAGAGTTATCTTGTAACTGTCCTATTATAAATGGAGGGAGAGACCCAATACCTTCGGGGATAATCTGACGTGAGGTTATCATGTCTTAACGCCCTAGGACTGACATACCGGGGCAGGGAAACTGTGGGAGGGAGGCTGTGTAGAAATAGCCTCGAGTTTCCGAGGTGTATCGCCGCATGGGGAAAACAAAAAGACGAGGGGAAAAAACTGGAAAAAGAAGCCTCCGAAATGTGCTGGAACTAAACGGAACAAGATGGGTCACGTGCAGCGCTTGAATTATCGGTTGTGGGACTAGCTTGAAATTCTCTAATGTTTTTTTATAACAAGAAATGTTATCATGTAGTAAATTACAACATGTCCGTATTTCTATACTTTCTCATAACAAATGTATATGTTCAGTGCACCACTATGCATATATTTTATGTTATTCATTTCCCTACGTTATCCAATAAAACGATGAACCCTTTGAAAAAAAAAATGTATGTACCCCGAAGTGTATAACAAAATTCATTACCCCGCGGCGAAACACAAAATTCATGCACCCCGCAGTGTATCACAAAATTCATGTACCCCACAGTGTATCACAAAATTCATGTACCTTGCGGCGAAACACAAAATTCACGCACCCTGCGGTGTATCACATAATTCATGCACCCCGCGGTGTATCACAAAATTCATGTACCCCGCGGTGTAACACAAAATTCATGCACCATGTGGTGCATCACAAAATTCATGTACCCCACGGCGAATCACAAAATTAATGCACCCCGTGGTGTATCATAAAATGCATGCAACCCGCGGTGTATCACAAAATTCATGTACCTCGCGGTGTATCATAACATTTATGTACCCCATGGTGTATCACAAAATTCATGCACCCCATGGTGTATTACAAAATTCATGAACCCCACGGTGTATCACAAAATTAATGCACCCGCAGAGTATCAACAACATTCATGCACCCCACCGTGTATCACAAAACACATGCATCCCACGGTGTATCACAAAATTCATGCACCCCACGGAGTATCACGCACCTTGGTTGACTACTAATTATTTAAATTCAGCCCAGCTGATGTTTTATATCAAAAGTATACAATTAAATAATAACTCACATACCCTCTGCTTTCATTGTGTATTAAATACAACAAACACACAGACAACACAAACACACAGACAACACAAACACACAGACAACACAAACACACAGACAACACAAAAACGTATGAAGAATTATAATTTTATGAGGAAGAAAAGTTCACCTCGGTATTTACAATAGTTGGCCAGAGGGACAATAGTTGGCCAGGAGGGACAATAGTTGGCCAGGAGGGACAATAGTTGGCCAGGAGGGACAATAGTTGGCCAGGAGGGATAATAGTTGGCCAGAGGGACAATAGTTGGCCAGGAGGGACAATAGTTGGCCAGGAGGGACAATAGTTGGCCAGGAGGGACAATAGTTGGCCAGGAGGGACAATAGTTGGCCAGGAGGGATAATAGTTGGCCAGAGGGACAATAGTTGGCCAGGAGGGACAATAGTTGGCCAGGAGGGACAATAGTTGGCCAGGAGGGACAATAGTTGGCCAGGAGGGATAATAGTTGGCCAGAGGGACAATAGTTGGCCAGGAGGGATAATAGTTGGCCAGAGGGACAATAGTTGGCCAGGAGGGACAATAGTTGGCCAGGAGGGACAATAGTTGGCCAGGAGGGATAATAGTTGGCCAGAGGGACAATAGTTGGCCAGGAGGGACAATAGTTGGCCAGGAGGGACAAATTTTGGCCAGGAGGGACAATAGTTTGGCCAGGGAGGGACAAATAGTTGGCCAGGAGGGACAATAGTTGGCCAGAGGGACAATAGTTAGATTTGGTCAGGAGGGACAATAGTTGGCCAGGAGGGACAATAGTTGGCCAGGAGGGACAATAGTTGGCCAGGAGGGATAATAGTTGGCCAGAGGGACAATAGTTGGCCAGGAGGGACAATAGTTGGCCAGGAGGGACAATAGTTGGCCAGGAGGGACAATAGTTGGCCAGGAGGGACAATAGTTGGCCAGAGGGACAATAGTTGGCCAGGAGGGACAATAGTTGGCCAGAGGGACAATAGTTGGCCAGGAGGGATAATAGTTGGCCAGGAGGGACAATAGTTGGCCAGGAGGGACAATAGTTGGCCAGGATGGACAATAGTTGGCCAGGAGGGATAATAGTTGGCCAGGATGGACAATAGTTGGCCAGGAGGAACAATACCACAAACGAAATAGCGGCAACTGCATATACTATTTAAGATTATATAAACAACATATCTATTTTATAATCCATCACGGGTTGAACGGGATGTTTGTTCTTTATCAATTAAATAAATATACTGCATCATCGTCACCGATCGCCTAGAGCGCCTGACATTATTATTATTTTTTTTTTTTAAAACACAAGTCGTGTCCCTCCACCTTTCTACCTGATGTTGTCTTTCTATTATGTCTCATAGGATTAAACTTTTCTGACCCTTACCCTTCCCTGACAGTCATGTTTCTCACTCCGTCCGTGAACCACTTCTACGTTTGTAATTAATGTTTAAAGTGTCCCACTTATTAATACCACCATAAATTCACCTTCCTTGGTAAAATTTTTTAAATTTAGTATTTATTTACCTTTTTATTTGAGCACAAGCTTCTTTACATAGCATAAATGCCAGGTACTTATGAACAGTTACTAACCATGAATGGGTTACGACTTGGCCATCTGAATGTAAACCATCTTTTAGGTAAACTTCCAGAACTCACACAAGTTCTCAATCAAAATTTCCATGTTTTTGGACTTTCAGAAAGTCGTCTGAATGAGAAAATAACAGATGGTGACATTGCACGTAATGGGTTTAAAACTATTCGGCGAGATTCTAGTAGACAATTAGAGACAGGTTTAGCAGTTTTTATATTTCCACTTCTCGCAGGTATCGCCGCAGAGACGATTTGGAGGCCATAGATATAGAATGCATATGGTTAGAGGTAAAGCCACGAGAGCAAAGACCCATGGTAATAGGGTATCTTTATCGAAATGCCAGTGTAGGAACAACATGGTTTGAAGATTTCACGAACATGATGGATAAAGTAATTACTACAGTCAATGAAATTATTCTTCTTGGGGATTTCAATATTGATATGCATAAGCCAAATCAAACATGGACCAACATCATAGCATCGTACAACATGAAACAAATAGTCAACAAACCTACCAAGTGAACAAATACATCATCCACACTGATCGATCACATATATGTAACCTGTCCAGATAACATTATAGAATGTTCCATCCCTACTATTGCTAATGAGTGACCACTATCCCATATGTTGCACTTAGGAAAAAAATGGATACACATCTCCAAAAAATAAACCCAACAGCATTCAAAATAGAAGTATAAAAAAATTTCAACCCAAAAATGATTTTAAACGACTTGCGAAGTGCGCCTTTCGCCGATGTTTACCAACTTCCTGATCCTGATGACGCCATTGCATATTGGACACGGACATTTTATAGTATTTTTAATAAGCATGCGCCTACTAAAGAAATTCGCGTAAAAAGACAAATAAAATCTCCATTTATCACACAAGAAGTACTTGACGCTATGAGGCAGAGGGATCGAGCGCACAAAAATAAGGACATCATTACATATCGGGCAGCAAGGAACAAAGTACAATATTTAATTCGCAGAGAAAAGAAAAACTACTTTAGTCATTTAGTTAAAAGCAAAAGCAACAGTAGAAATATATAGAAGGCAATCAATACCTTGGTGAACAAAAGAAATTCGCCTGACTCACAAAATCCCAATACTTCATTTACTTGTACAGACTTCAGCAATCATTTTCAGGCAGACATCCACAATATAAAATCCGCCATACCTTCTTCCCCTTGTGACTTCAGCGAATTATCTACGTTCTGTGAGAACATCTTTGTAGACTTTAAAAAAGCATTCGATATGATAGATCACACTATTTTAATCAGAAAATTAGAAACAATGAAAGTAAATCATAAACTGGTGAAGTTAATTAAATCATTCCTGACAGACAGACAACAAGTGGTGTCTTACAATAATTCTTTGTCCAACCCAACTGTTGTCGATATCGGTGTTCCCCAGGGCTCTATTCTCGGCCCTCTTCTCTTTGCCGTATACATTAATGATCTTCCTCTGCACATCAAACATTCATCCTGTGACCTGTTTGCCGATGACTGTACTGTTTACACTAGTGACAAAAGTTGCACTGCACTAGAACTATCTTTACAAACTGATACACATAATATTATTAAGTGGAGCAACGAGAATCGAATGCAAATAAATATTAGTAAAACGAAATGTATGTTAATATCAACCAGACAAAAACTACAAAACTCGCAGAAAACAACACTTCAGCTCTACATTGGAACATCACTAATTGAAAACGTAAATGAACATAAAACTCTAGGTCTAACTGTTGACCAGCACCTAAGTTGGAACTCACATGTAAGTGCACTCACAAAACTAACGGCACAAAAAGTTTACCAATTAGCCAAAATAAAACACTTCCTGGATGAGGGGGCAAGGAAAATGTTCTACACATCTCACATACAAACATACCTAGACTATTGTTCCACAATCTGGGATGGTTGTTCCATATCCAACACAAAAAGGCTTCATTCACTTCAAAAACGTGCAGTGCGCCTAGTTGCTGATAAACACCAAACACATTGTATAGATCTATATAACTATCTTAAAATATTACCCCTTAGAAAGCGCTTCCTATTTAACAAAGCCAAATTCGCTCACAAAATCTTGTCACATAATGCTCCAACGTATCTGTGGCCACTTTTCAAATTCAATGAAAAACGTAGTCAGCGCTTAAACCAGTTAGATTTACCCAAGCCGAGGCTAGATTTGTACAAGAAGAGCTTGGCTTACTCAGCTGCTCATCTTTGGAACAATCTTCCACATGACCTGAAAAACATGCACAGTCCCTACTCATATAATCGTAGACTGTTCAAATACATTATGAGTGCGGATTATATGCCGCCCTAAGGGATTATGTTTCGAATTATTATTATCTAATACACTGTATGGAGGGTCTGATGATCTAATTTTTCATTTTAATATACCTTACTTCTTAATTAAAATCAGATACTGTAAATGTATGCTTTTATACCACTTATAATGTTGCATCACCTTTGAACTAATGCCTTCAGTATGCTGGAGAATGTCTGGATACCTAGCAATAAAAGATGAGTATGAGGAAGGGATAAATGCAAGACGGGCCTATATGCACGATTCTCATCTTTCAGTCAATACCCTTTACCTCCCTAAGGAGCATAGGTCATAAAACTGGATCTCGTGTAGTGGAGGCGTCAACAATTCACTCCCTGTGGCAGTATCTGCTTGGGACTCAAAGTTGCTCACCTGTGGGAACATTTTCCGCATGCGCTGACAACACATGAAGTCCCAGCTATTTCAGCAGATTTCCAAATTGTCACGAGTTCTTATTATATGCCACCATTATCTGATTACGTTTCTAATTATGTCTTATTTACTGTATGAATTGTTTTGATTGTGTTTGTTAGTTTCTTTCTTTTTTTTTTTTTTTTTTTTTTTTTTTAAGGTATTAATTTTTGTTAATCTATTTTAATTAATAATTTTTTCCCCCCTTAAATTTGATTATGTCTGGATGTTACAAATGTATGTTATTATTTTACCTCGATAATGTTGTACGCTTAAATAATGCTAAAAATACATGTGCTATTGAAAGGATACGGTATGTAAGATGACAGAGAGAAGAAGGGCAGAATGTAAGACAGGCCTGCGTGCCCAATTCTTAATCCTTTGAAAATATAGTTCGTTCGTTCGTTCGTTATCTATCTATCTATCTATCTATCTATCTATCTATCTATCTATCTATCTTTATTTATTTTAAAAACATACTTTAATTATGATGATTATTGCAAATGTTTGATGTTATATTACTTTTATAATGATAAATGCCTTAATAATGCTTAAAGTAAATGTGAGGATGAAAGGATACAGTATACATGAGAAAGAGAGAGAGGAGGGGCATAATGTCATACAGGCCTGCGTGTCCAATTCTTAATCTTCTGAAAATAAAGTTCGTTCGTTCGTTCGATCTATCTATCTATCTATCTATCTATCTATCTATCTATCTATCTATCTATCTATCTATCTATCTATCTATCTATCTATCTATCTATCTATCTATCTATCTATCTATCTATCTATCTATCTATCTATCTATCTATCTATCTATCTATCTATCTATCTATCTATCTATCTATCTATCTATCTATCTATCTATCTATCTATCTATCTATCTATCTATCTATCTATCTATCTATCTATCTATCTATCTATCTATCTATCTATCTATCTATCTATCTATCTATCTATCTATCTATCTATCTATCTATCTATCTATCTATCTATCTATCTATCTATCTATCTATCTATCTATCTATCTTATCTATGTATTAATGTTTATTTTTATTTTTATTTATTTTATTTTTACATTCATTATTATTATTATTATTCTTTTTTAATGTTAAAAACGTACTTTAATTATGATGATTATTGCAAATGTAATATTACTTTTATAATGATAAATGCCTTAATTATGCTTATAGTAAATGTGAGGATGAAAGGATATAGTATATATGATGAGAGAGAGAGGAAGGGCAGAATGTCAGACGGGCCTGCGTGCCCAATTCTTAACCCTTTGAAAATAAAGTTCGTTCGTTCGTTCGTTCAACTTTTTTATATTTTTTCTGGATTCCATCATATTAGTCAATAAGCGCTTTGTCACAATCCGGTTTTCAATATCTGTAGCCTCTCTACCTCCAATTTCTTTCTTTTAATGCGTTTCTGTTTTGAGTGTATCCAGACATTTTTACGTCATATCTTGTCGTGCTGTTTAAAGATAAACGGTTGGACGACCGAAAATAGTGCGTCTTACTTCGACAATCGACAGTAACGTCACGACCATAAAGTCTTTGTCCAGGGTGAACAAATCAAATTGGTTTAAGAACTAATCTAAAAGGCTTTTTTTTAAAAATGATATGATGGTTAACTGCAAAAATCCTTCTGAAGCATTTACAAGCTTCAATTCTGTGTTGACACATTAGTGACTTGAAACAACCAATGTTATTTACTAATGACATTCATCTACGATCTTAACTAGACACAGTAGTACGGCGGTTATCGTGTGTGTTATCTGGTCGACCCTTGTAAACAATGAGGGTATGGAGGTGCTAGTCTATACAATTGTCTGGGTCGTTCCGGGTCTTATATTCCACAGCTGCGATTTATGTCGTTGTAGTGGTGTTGATGGTATTGTATGATGGTGATATTACTAAATGTAATTGTATGAGGCCAGCTGTGAAGGCTCCTGAGATAAAATGTAGTTGTGAATTGTCAGAAGGCCTTTCTTGCTACCACTACGACCTCACACTTAATTTTTTTTAATGAATGTGGCTACGTAAAGTGTCTAGGGTTATGATATGTAGTGTGGTGTAATAGGTTATAGATATACCCACAGATATTTAACAAGACTAATAATATTAATAAATGTTAAAATACACTGAACTAACTCACGTGTGTAAAATTTTTTGATAAAATTATATTACATTTATTTTGTTCTGGATCAATTTTTTAGGTTGACCAGAACTTAAAAGGATTTAGAGATTATGAAAGAAATGCATGGAATATTATATCATAAATGCAATAGTGTACATATATATGTACTATACTAGTTAGTTTTATTAAAATGTTCTAGTAGTCATCTACTTGGGAGGATATTTAATGTTTGTGCTGTTGGGGTGGCCTCATCACACCTGTCTATATTGACTACACAGTGTCCAGAAAATGGTGGGAATTTTTATGGGGATATTAGTAACTACACAGCGTTGGTGAATGTCCAGCAGACCAGAGGCTCACTCATCTTGTAGTTGTAGCTCTGGTGCTGAAATCTTGTGGTCCCACCTCTCCGTGCTGGCGGGCAATAATGGTGGTCTCTGTCACAAGTACTGCACAGATACACTCGAGTAAAGTCACCAACTGAATAGACACTGCTTGGTTGACAACAGAAACTCACAGCTCTGCAATCAAAGTATGGGCCATGTGTCAAAATCTATTCTCTACCCACGTCTGGACACAACACTGACACAACAACCACATCATACAGACAGGTCAGATCTCTCTGACCAAACAGCACATTTACCATGGTGGGTTTACATCAGATAGATCCTCCCAGACTATAGATTCTGAAAAATATTTATTAGTTTTCTGCCCTAAAAGAGGATAGGTAGTATGTTTCATTATTCTCAACACTTGATCTGTCTTGCCTAACTCTTGCTGGAGTTTATGTACTTGATTTTTGAACCAACCTTTCTCTCCCCTCCAAAATTTTGTCGTTAAAAGTTATATTTAGACACAGCTACCACCCAAAAACCCTCTCCTCCATACTAAGTAAATTTGAACACCTGCGTCCCAAGGTCGTGTTTTTTTGTGCAATTAGCGACACTTTTAGATTCAATACAGTCTGTCGATGATGTGAACAACACTGTCTTTTGTCATTATCTTCAATATTATCTATCCGTCTGTAAAATTAAGAACATATTAGTTCACTGCTCAGAATAGGCCATCCGGCCAGCTAATTTTTATATTCCTAACATTAATATTAAGAAAAAAGTACTTTTTAATTTTTGTAATATTCCTAACATCTGCGTTTAGCCGCTGAATTCAAATCAAGGCCTTGGTATCGCGCAAAAGCGTCCAATAAATGACTGTGGCGTAACATATCTATGGTCCCTTCTGTCGAGTTGCTTACTTTTTATGTCAACTTGGGAAACGTGACTTTTCTCCGTTCCCCCCCCCCCCCCCCCCCCCCCCCCCCCCCCAATTGCGTCTCCTTAGCCTTTCTAGTCTCACGCAATCTTTCCAGTCATATTTTTCCTTTTTGATCCTCCGTTCCCCTCCTGTCTAGCAAGTCAATTTTTATGGAGGGTGATGACCCGCGGTCTAGGCGATCATGTACTTCAGCAGCCTACGCATTATGTTTTTATCCTTAAATGTTATCTTTGGAGGTATTTTACCGTTGTATCTCTGTCAATTTCACTACACATCTCCCCACTTGAAAACATGCCTATGGCAAGTTCCAAAACCAGCGATACACATAGGCAAAATTACTCCTCACGTCTGCCACTACTCTAATTTTGATCACAGGGGTGCCGACTGAGGAAATCTGCACCGACATTCAATTTGCCTGGGATATATTGGATACTAAACTGATAAGGTTGAAGCAACAAAGACCACCTCAGCAATCTTGCGTTTTCATGCTTAGCCTGAGACAAGAACACGAGAGGCTGATGGTCCGTCTCCACCACAAAAGTCCTACCATACAGACAGATTTGAAACTTCTTTATTGCCCAGATTAATGCTAAACATTCTTTTTCGCTTGTGGAGTATCCTTGTTCCGCCTTATTCAATTTGCGGCTTGCATAAGCGACTGGTTTCAGTTCCCCATCAGGTGAAGATGATCTTTGCAACAAAGCCCCTCCGAGTCCTACATTACTTGCATCGGTTCTTAAGACAAAGTCCTGTGTCAAATCAGGCAGTTTGAGAATAGGCTTGCTAGTAAATTTTTCCTTTAACTCTTGGAACGCTAGTTCACATTGTGCAGTCCAAATAATTTTATCTGGAAGTCCCTTGCGAGTCAGATCAGTCAGAGGAGCACAAATAGCGTTAAAATTTTTGATGTATTTCTGATAAAATCCGCATAACGACACGAATGATCGCACGTCCTTTTTTGTTTGTGGCCTAGGTGCTCTCTGCAGTTTTTCCAAGTTCTTAGGATCAGGGGTCATATTACCCTGATATACAGTGTGTCCCAAGAATTCCAACTCTTTGCATCCAATACAACATTTTGTTGGCCTAGCAGTTAAGTTCGCCTCCCGAAGTCTATCAAACAACATCTCCAGAGCTTCAATGTGTTCTTCAAATGTCTCGGTGGCGACGAGAATATCATCCATGAAATTTGTGATACATGGGTTATTCAGGGGATCCAACAATTTACGCATCATCCTTGAAAACACACTCGGAGCATTTTTCAGTCCGAATGGTAGCATATTGAATTCATAATGTCCATCCGAAGTGCTAAAAGCCAAATAAGGTCTCACTTCAGGCTTCACTGGGATCTGGTAATAGCCTTTACTAAGATCCACCTTTGAAAAGTATTTTGCCTTGTTCAGTCTGGCAAATAACTGTTTTGTGTCTGGTAATGGATCCACTTGTCCTTCTGTGACAGCATTCAGTTTCCTGTAATCTATGCACAGTCTGTGTTCCCCAGACGGTTTCCTCAACAAAACGACACTAGAACTAAAAGATGATTCACTGTGCGAAATAATCCCCTCCTTCAACAAATACTCTATTTCTTCCTTCAATGCCTTCTCCTTCGCGAACGGAATAGAATAGGCTCTCATACAGATTGGGTTTGAGTCTACCAGTTTCATGTCATACTGTAGCAAATTTGTATGCCTGGTTTATCTGTTAATACATCTGTATGTTCCTCCAGAACCTGTTGAACTCTCTCCCTCTGGTTTTTAGTCAGGTGCTTACTGACTTTTACCTGTGCTGCTGTTTCACAAGGATGTAATGGGTATTCATGTGAGGTGAGTGGTTCTTTTTGCATCTGGGTTGCAATAGCCAAGGTCAATAAGGGGTGCTTTCCTGGAGTGGTCTGTCCAGATACTTCTTTAACAGGTTTACATGATAAACTTTTTCCTTCCCCTTTTGTCAATTTTATAGTTTGTTCTAGACACCTTCTCTAGAACCGTATATGGACCTTGCCAACCAATTTGTAATTTATTCTGGCTTCCGGGTAGTAGAAGCAGCACCTTCTCTCCGACTGCCAGTTCCTTGTCCTTTGCCTTCCTATTAAAATATGCTGCATGTTTCTTCCTGGCTTGTTTCAAATTATCATTTGCCAGTTTCCATCCAGCTTTCAAACGAGTGGTCAGTTCGTTCACATATTGATACGATGAGGTAACAGTCTCTTCCGCCTTCTCATCTGTCCAGGTCCTTAATAAAGCTTCTAAAGGACCTTTTATTGGCCTCCCAAATAGCAGAGTTGCGGGAGCCATCCCGGTTGAACTATGTGGTACCTCCCGGTACGCAAACAATGCGGCGGGCAGGAATTGATCCCACAGATCCGGTTTTTCGTGTGCCAGCTTTCTCAGGATAGAAATGAGAGTCCAATTGAACCTCTCTACCTGGCCGTTCCCTTGTGGATGGTACGGACTACAATGAAAGTGCCTGGCTTGAAATAGCTTAAAAACTTCTTCCGTTAGTTTCCCCTTGAACTGAGAACCATTATCCGTCAAGATTTGATGCGGGAATCCTAATCGGGTAAATATTGTAAGTAGTGCCTCTGCTACATGTTTTGAATCAATTGATGGCAGGGCTACCGCCTCTCCCCACATAGAACAAGTGTCCACCAGAGTAAGGATGTAACTGTTCCTCCTCTTGGTCCGAGTGAGAGGTCCTACAATATCCACTGCAACCCTCTCAAAAGGTGTTCCCACTATGGGCATTTCCCCTAGAGTTGCAGGAGCAGTCCAGTGCTTTGGAGCTACCCTTTGACATTCTGGCAGGATTTGACATATCTTTTTATATCCTCCGTTATCCCTGGCCAGAAGTAATGACAAGCTATACGCTGTCCTGTGGCGCTGATCCCCATGTGACCACTGAAGGGAATCGCATGCCCGAGTTCCATCACTTTATCTCTATATGAAGTGGGAAGAACCAGCTGGTTGTGACCATTTGTTCCAGTTCCGGCCTTCCTGTATAAGAGTTTGTTCTTCATGAAATATTCCCCCTTGCTCGGAGGTGTGTGGCATTTTGGCAATTTTTTTAAAACAGGGCTTGAGTGTCCTATCCTCAGCCTGCGCCTTCCTCATCTCCTCTGGATGAGCATTTATAGGTTCACCTTCTTCCTCCTTCTTCTGTGACCTGTTCTGCACTGTCGCCATGATCACAGGTTTCTCGGGATTCCCCAAGAAGACGTATCTACACCCCAATATCAGAGGGTAGATTGGTTCATCTATCACTGCTGCTCTGATTTCTCCTTCCACATAGCGAGTTTTCACCGTTATCCTTGCGATGGGAAGTGTCATGAGTGGTATGTCCTTAGTCGCCCCTTGTATTTTCACTGTTTCTGTGGTATACTGACTTGGGTCCACTAGGCTAGACTTCACAACTGAATCATAATCCAAACCTGTATCATAAAGGCACCTTATGGTGACCCCATTACAAATAACATCCTCACAAACTGGGGGGTGATAAGGTTCCTGTTGTCCCTTAGGATTAACCTTTAATCTTTGCGTCCCCGACTTCATTGCAGCAATGTTTGAAGGTTTCCTTCTACAAAATTCGGTGTTATGGTTATCCTTCTTGCACCATTTACACCATCTTTTCCCTTGGTTCAACGGTTTTCTTTCATTGAACTTTTGGTCATTGAACTGTGAGTTTCTGTCGCGATAGTCATTTCTTGGCCGCTCAAAGTTTGTCCTACCTTTATTTCCCTGCTCTCTATTATCAAATTTATTAAATTGCTGTGGAGCTTTAAAATTGTCTATGTGCTTCTTCTTAGCACCACTTACCTCTGCCTGGGCTGCCTGATACCTCTCAGCAACATTTAAAATTTCCCCCAACTTCTCTGCACCTTGTTCCATGAGAAATTTTCTCATGTCTGGAGCCATGGACTCTCTCAATTGCTCAATCATGATCATTTCTTTAAGATCTTGGGTCTTCCCCAGAGCCGTCCATTTCTCCAAATAGGTTTCTAGTCTGGCAGAGAATTGGTGGTATGTCTCCCCAGACAAATGTTTGGCATTTCTAAATTTCTTACGATAAAATTCACCATTCTTCTCGTACCTTAATAACAAAGCCTGCTTTAACATGTCATAATTGTCTTGGTCTTCCCTGTTCATTTTGGCAAATACTTCATAAGAAGTACCTCTCAATCCCTGTGATAGCTTTAAGCTCCACCTCTCTCTCTCTAACCCATATGTAGTAGCTAATAACTCAAAACGTCCTAGATACCCCTCTATGTCATCGTCTTTTTCAACAAAATGGTCTAAATGAAACCCCATAGCGGAGTTTGAGGCTCCCAGACTGGGCGTAGCATCTGAGGCAAAAGGGCTGGCACCATTTTCAGGAGCCTGGCCTTGTAATTCCAGCTCCCTTAGTCGTAATTCGTGCTCCCTTTGCAACCTTCTATCTTCTGCCTCCCTTTCGGCCTTTTTATCTTCTGCCTCCCTTTGCTGTCGTTTTTCTTCTGCCTCAATCTGCAGCCTCTTAATTTCTCTATCAGCCTCAATTTGTAACCTCTTCTCTTCAGCTAACCTTTCAGCCTCTAATTTTCTTTCAGCCTCTTTTTCTAATCTCCTTTCTTCCCGTTCAATATATTTATCACATTCAGCCGTTACATATTGAATTAAAATTTGACCATCCATTCCCATCTCCTTCGCGGTGAGCACAGCAGCTGATCTAAATTTTGCCAGCTCCGCCATACTTTTTAGACAATATAATAATATACAAGCTAAATCTCTAACCAGTAAATACACTAAGTACCTCTTATGACTATAGTCTAACTAATTCTAACTAACCAGTTAACTAATTAATTATTACTGGCTGTGAAGATTCACCAACTTTTATCTACAGGGACACTTTTAATTTTAAAGGGAATTTTACAATTTATTTCCCTACTTTTATTTCTCCCACCAGGAGATCCTAATATTACTGTTGGGCTAATTATCCCTGGACAAGACCCCAATTTATGTAGTGGGTTTGATGGTATTGTATGATGGTGATATTACTAAATGTAATTGTATGAGGCCAGCTGTGAAGGCTCCTGAGATAAAATGTAGTTGTGAATTGTCAGAAGGCCTTTCTTTCTACCACTACGACCTCACACTTAATTTTTTTTAATGAATGTGGCTACGTAAAGTGTCTAGGGTTATGATATGTAGTGTGGTGTAATAGGTTATAGATATACCCACAGATATTTAACAAGACTAATAATATTAATAAATGTTAAAATACACTGAACTAACTCACGTGTGTAAAATTTTTTGATAAAATTATATTACATTTATTTTGTTCTGGATCAATTTTTTAGGTTGACCAGAACTTAAAAGGATTTAGAGATTATGAAAGAAATGCATGGAATATTATATCATAAATGCAATAGTGTACATATATATGTACTATACTAGTTAGTTTTATTAAAATGTTCTAGTAGTCATCTACTTGGGAGGATATTTAATGTTTGTGCTGTTGGGGTGGCCTCATCACACCTGTCTATATTGACTACACAGTGTCCAGAAAATGGTGGGAATTTTTATGGGGATATTAGTAACTACACAGCGTTGGTGAATGTCCAGCAGACCAGAGGCTCACTCATCTTGTAGTTGTAGCTCTGGTGCTGAAATCTTGTGGTCCCACCTCTCCGTGCTGGCGGGCAATAATGGTGGTCTCTGTCACAAGTACTGCACAGATACACTCGAGTAAAGTCACCAACTGAATAGACACTGCTTGGTTGACAACAGAAACTCACAGCTCTGCAATCAAAGTATGGGCCATGTGTCAAAATCTATTCTCTACCCACGTCTGGACACAACACTGACACAACAACCACATCATACAGACAGGTCAGATCTCTCTGACCAAACAGCACATTTACCATGGTGGGTTTTACATCAGATAGATCCTCCCAGACTATAGATTCTGAAAAATATTTATTAGTTTTCTGCCCTAAAAGAGGATAGGTAGTATGTTTCATTATTCTCAACACTTGATCTGTCTTGCCTAACTCTTGCTGGAGTTTATGTACATTGTTGGTCCCTAGACCCTGACTTGGGCGGGGGGTCTAGAGCAAATCCCTACTTGTTTGTAAGGCTAGATTTCGATATGGCAGTATCAAATCACTCGAACATGAAACAATATTCAAAATATATAAGGAAATAATTTCAATCTTACCAGATTATGAATAAATAACACAGAATTGCTAGCAAAACTCAGCTGAGCTGCTGGCTATAGTATGGCGTCCCTAAACTTCTTACACTTTCTTTCATATGGAAATCACCACACTTTAAAATCTGTGTCTATCACTGAACAACTATTGAAGAATGGCCCCACTTTCGCGTCTGAGCGCTAACAATATGCTTGTCTGTGGCCAATCACTGCCTAGGTTTATTTGAATTTCAAATTTCCTACACTAAAGTCATTTCAGTCATGCTTCAGTCAAGTATGGATGTTTATCTGTTAGTCTGTCCGTCTCTACTTGTGTTTCTACAAAATGTACTTGATTTTTGAACCAACCTTTCTCTCCCCTCCAAAATTTTGTCGTTAAAAGTTATATTTAGACACAGCTACCACCCAAAAACCCTCTCCTCCATACTAAGTAAATTTGAACACCTGCGTCCCAAGGTCGTGTTTTTTTGTGCAATTAGCGACACTTTTAGATTCAATACAGTCTGTCGATGATGTGAACAACACTGTCTTTTGTCATTATCTTCAATATTATCTATCCGTCTGTAAAATTAAGAACATATTAGTTCACTGCTCAGAATAGGCCATCCGGCCAGCTAATTTTTATATTCCTAACATTAATATTAAGAAAAAAGTACTTTTTAATTTTTGTAATATTCCTAACATCTGCGTTTAGCCGCTGAATTCAAATCAAGGCCTTGGTATCGCGCAAAAGCGTCCAATAGATGACTGTGGCGTAACATATCTATGGTCCCTTCTGTCGAGTTGCTTACTTTTTATGTCAACTTGGGAAACGTGACTTTTCTCCGTTTCCCCCCCAATTGCGTCTCCTTAGCCTTTCTAGTCTCACGCAATCTTTCCAGTCATATTTTTCCTTTTTGATCCTCCGTTCCCCTCCTGTCTAGCAAGTCAATTTTTATGGAGGGTGATGACCCGCGGTCTAGGCGATCATGTACTTCAGCAGCCTACGCATTATGTTTTTATCCTTAAATGTTATCTTTGGAGGTATTTTACCGTTGTATCTCTGTCAATTTCACTACAGTCGTGTAGCGACTACCGCAGGTGATGCACTTTTTTCTTTCTGGAAAAGGGGTGTGTGCGCTCAGCTGGTTGCGTCCTGTTCTGATTCACTCTTGCATCAATGCAATGATGGCGTTCGGATGGTCTGGTTCAAATCCACGGAGTGCCTACCATTCCTGATACTTTTCCTTATCTTGTGTCCTCTGTTTGTCTGTCTTTCTTTTCTTCTTTCTTTCTTTCTTTCTTTCTTTCTGTCTTACGAGTGTGTAACCGAGCTGGTTACGGCATCAATTTGAAGATATGTGCCAGCGTCAGTTGTAGGTTATACGGCACTAGTAGTTATATAGATTTTATTTAGTCAGAGTTAATCTTTCATATGTTGTTGTGGTTCAAGTGCTAACTGGCCTTCCGCCAGAGATGGTAATACTTGACCTTTACTCAGTTTTTCAACCCAGGAATGTTCTTCCCTTTGAGTTTGGTGATAAGCAAAACAGTTTCAGCATAACAACGTATATCCAAAAGAAATTACTGTAAAGTTCCACAAACAGCAATGTAGAAAAATTCAATTAGAGTTTATTGATGTCATTAGACAAACACTGTAAATTTCACAATGATGATTGGTTATCCAAGATGAAAAAAAGATGTAATCCAACTGAATAATATATGTATATCCAAATAGAATAATATATGTATATCCAAATAGAATAATATACTGATTTGTCTACTCAAAAACTTGTCTTGGTATCCTCAAAGACGAAGTTCACCTAACGCTATCTGTAAAAAAATCCTCTAGTCTAAAATCATGGTATCATTGGAATCATAAATCCTGAAATCTCTGCCTATCGCCCACACCTCTTCTATTTATACTATTTCTTCTTTTTTCCCGCCTTTTTCCACACGACCCGTTCTTTTTTCACACGGTACAATAATCTACATTTGCACTCCTTTCCTCAGCTTTTCGACCTTCTGCACACGACATTCTGTTATTTCGACCTTTTTTTCACATGTGTGATCTTTTCCAACTTAACAATAGGATTAACAAAACCAGATCACACAAACATTCATTTCCCACTTTCCGCGCATAAAACCCATTCATTATTATCTGGGACTGACCTACGTTTGCCCTGTCAGAGCAGTAACTGCCAACTGAACTTTGAATGATACTGCGTTTTGTGTAAAAACGTCTTATTTGCTTTTGAGGTCTGTCATTCTTATATGTAGCATATTATAGCACGTATAAATGCTTAGCGTGGAAGTAGTAGGGATAATGCTAGCGTGGAAGGCCAAGCGGTCACAAGTGTCTATAATTAACACATATTTGTTAGTTATTTACTGCTCACAGAACTCGAGTTCTCGTCTATTTGTTACAGATTTTAGACCAAATCTGACACTGGTCGACATGTTTGCCAAAGTCTTACATATCGAAAATTTATCAAAACTGGTCCAGTAGTTATTAGTTTTTCTCGCCACGGACTTATAGACAATCCTGTTTTTAAAGTTTTCAAACGTGAACGTGATTTTTTTTTTTTTTTTAATGACTGTAGGACGTTTCATTGCTGCATCTTCTTCGGCGAATTTAACACACGAATTAACAGAGTTTGAAAACACATGGTAGTAAAGTTTGCTCTTACGTGTCTGTAAACACGTATAGATAAAACAGATATAGCACAATTTTTTAGTGCCTCAATGAAACACAAATTATTATGGGACAAACGGTAACAACAGACACAGTTTGTTAGCCAAGCGTAAAAAACACGATATTTGTTATTAAATTTAAATAAATAAATAAATAATGGAGGAAACCTTGAGTCCTGTTTTTCTATTGTCTAGTGTCATCCTTTATGTCCAACGAGTACCTGTTAATTACCTTTATTTATTGATTTACTAATTTATTTAATTTAGAATTGTAGAGGTCATGTGATAAGGATTACCAGTTGGCAATACCTGTAACAGCACAATGACTAATCGGCTAACTACACAATCAACAAGTGGTTTCATCTAAGCGTGATGCGTACATCTTCCATGCCATCAACTACGCCATAACTGTTGCCCAGCGCTATTCAACCCTTGAAGTTCAGGTAAAGTCGTATGTACAGAGTGATTGTTACTGTTTAACTATGGCCGCTGAGAAAGTCGATCTTTCGCTGACAGGGTGATTGGGAAGTCACTCACTATTTTTAAACGTTTGTATCCTCAATTGTATCTATCGGCAGTGTCGGTCTAGGAGCATTTAATACCCAGGGCGAGGTGTTTGACATGTGCCCGAACCTCAACACATTCTAGCCACAAGTTATTTAACTCGAGTGAAAAATTCAATATCGTAAATAAAATTGTAGATCTGTTTAATACAGTTATTATTTACGAAACAAACAAAGTCTGATAACACTAACAGCTAAAAACAGAATGTTAAATACATGTCTCACTTTGTAAATGTAGTCTTTTCTTATCTTATATAATATTTACGTTGCTTGCTTTGACCTCGGCCAACTGTGTCACTGCTACAGAAAGGTCAAGCTTCTTAAGAGAAAATATTTTTGTTTCCTCGCCTGCTCCGGCGTTGCTTGCCATTCACGCCCAGCCCTAAGGCCAGCCCTGTCTATTGGATACAGGACACAAATGTCAAAACAACATTTTTTATTTTTTTTTAAATATAATAATGGCCAATATACTGGCGTTATAAGGGAGAGAGAGTGAGAGGGAGAGAGGGGGGAGAGAAAGAGGAGAGAATACGAATTGCTGGCTACTATGAGGTTATGTGTTGAACTGGTCGGATCTCACGCTGAGTTTTGTGTTGGTAATGTTCCACATAGCCCATACAGTAGGGCTGACCTGGCACTGGAGTTGAAGATTCTATTTTTAGAAAGTGATACAGAAAAATACAAACCGACCAGACAGATAGAGGGAAATGTCGCGAGAGGTTCAGATGTATATTTAAATGAAAGATAATCCTGGACAAAAGATGTATCAGATGATACCAGGATTAGTGCCAGATAAGAGACTGGTCTTATGAGAAATACCCCCTTCTCTGAAAAGAGCAAGGGTGTGTCGACAATCAAAGGTAGGGTCAAGCTGTATAAACCTTCAAGTATGATGATAGTGTTTGTTACTGAAGGTCTAAGTGCTACTTCTCAAGATCACTCCTTTGTATATTAGTTATTTGAAGACTCAGCTAGGGGATTAATTATGTTAATTTAAATAATGTAATAGATAATATATAACCAACAGAACTTTTATCTCAATTTATATAATTTTAATAAGACATGTTATATCTATTCTACAAATTTTTTGATCCTATTCCGTTTTTCTCTTTTGCTAGGAAAATTGGGATTAATACACGATAAAAAGTAAATAAACATGGAATGTACCATTTTACTATTAAATATGATTATTTCCAATATTAATATTCATTTACTCACAACACACACCACGACACACAACACACACAACACACACACACACCCCAACACACTCACACACACACACACACACACACACCACACAACCAACAGAACCTTAACTCAATTTAATAATATAAGTAAAGACTGATTTATATATCTATTTACAATTTATTGATCCTATAAGACAATACCGTTTCTCTTTTCGGTTAGGAAAATGATAAAGAATTCAAATGTTTTTACAAGATAAAATAAATAAACATGGAATGTCCATTTTCCACCACACTAGAATAAATTAAATTGATAAGAAGAACTGGAAAGTTATGATTTCTTAGGATCAATCATTCTGGTCGACGTTTGTGCAGTAGAAATTTAAAAGAAGGACTTCAATTGCTTCCACATAAACTAAATGAAAAATTAATCAGAGCATGTATTCCCAGTAGCAACATACGGTCATACTTTCAATAAAAACATTTCATCATTATCGAAATATATATTGAAATACCCTGGACAGAAAAAAAAGACCAACAGAGAATTACTAACATATATAATTATTCACCCATCGGCACTTGCAACACAAATTTATCGGTCAACTGGACAGTGAATGAAAGTCCCTGGGAAAATAGGGAAGGTGTCGACCTTAGTTTAGAGTCTGAAAGTCCTTTGGCATGGGAGTCCAGAATCACTCAAACTGTTTTTGAATTGTTATTATATTAATATTATTATCTTATTACTAAGTTGCTGGATACTGATTTTTGCTGTAAATTTATTTCAATATTACAAAGTTGCCTGGATAGGCTGACTCGTGGTATGGTGTTACCACTTATCTCCAAAAGTGAGAATCATTCACTATAGCCAGGATCACGAAAGGTCTGGATCTCCAGGCTGGGGAACATAGATTGTCTAGTTCTAGGTATATTGAGAACGTTTGCAACACAGAGTCCCTCAGAAGTGAATGTCTCGTACAATCTTAGTAGTTGCAGGATAAAACCTGTAATATAAATAATCACAACCCTTGTATGGTCCAGCACTATGCTATCCACACACACAATGGACGTAACAAACAGTTTCAGACATGGTGCTAACAGTTGCACAGGACAATTTACCTCAGTACCACTCACAGCCAGTTCAATGTGATTACACTTTCCTTATAAATCCTACGTTAGGTCCATTTGTCCATGATCTGCTTCCATTACAATGAATTTGGTTTAGTATCAAACTATTTAAGTGACACCTTGATTAATACATGTTAACAAATTTATGTGATCCTTTCTCATGGTCCTGATCAGTGGTTTCTTTCCTTTAAGAAATACTCCCCCCCCCCTTCAAATACATTATTAAACCTACAGTCCGTATTTTTCCCATAATTCTCAAATATTCTACACATTTCCCAATGCTGGCTTTCGTCTCTAAAAGTCAAAACATGCTTGCTTTCAAATGGCAATACACTCGTCCTTAAGTTTTTTTTTTTTCTTAACACGCTCAACACACTTACGGAACACACCAGTGGATTTAATCACAATAAAATTACATAAATTAATTTATATACATATATATATTCTTTCTTACCCTTCAGGCAATACACATAAGCTGTAACGGGCTGTCAAAAGGTATTTAGGTCTGCTACGGCAGATGCAGTGGCACCCAAAAGTATTTGAAACAGCACACTTTTGCTGCTCTCTTCTGTAACGCTTAGTGTTTTAAAAAGTTGTGGCTCCAAATCAACCAAGTTCAAGGACTTTTATACCATCGCTCCCCCGTATCGGAGAACACGGCCAAAAACCGGTGTTAGGAATCTAAACACGAGCCATTTTTTGCCTGCTTGTACAATGTGCAAAATTTTAAATATTTATTCTCTCTCTTAATTCTGAACCGATTTTGATCATCTAAAGTTAGAATTATACTGTGAATTTATCTCTACCGTTCTATCTAATAATTGTTTAGTTAGCAAAATGCATTTAAATCTATGCAGACTTTAACTAACTAAATTTGGGACTACCCTGATATATAGATGTCAATTTAAACGATTTTTCTCTTTAAATGAACTACTATTCGAGGAAGTCTTTGCACCTACCTCTTAAGTAACATCTCCGGTGTTAAACTATCTATACCTTTCCTTTTAACCATCTCTAGTTCTTAAGAAATTTAATAAATTCGTACTTTCATTTACACAATATGGGCCTCTATGTTACGCCTAAAAAGGTTTCCTTATACACACTAGAAAAAGGAGCGTTTTCATTGGCCGGTGTATCGTATCTTGTTAACTATGTATGGCACGCTGTTAGGACCAGAGTTATTCGAATTCGTGATATGAAACAGACGTCATCTCAGGACAGGAAAAACTAACGAGACTCAAATTGAAACAGATAGAGCGACAGATTGACAAAATTAAAGATAAACAGACATAAAGAGTACAAATGTTATCAAATTCAACGTTACAATTGTGATAGGGTGGGCTCTTCTCTCTAGACAAAAGCTTCCGAATAGACTCAGTAGACTTCAGAACAATGGCAGAGTCTGAAATTTTCATGCCAGATATAATCTCGGGCATTGTCATGACATGTTGCTTATTTTGTTCCTGTAGAGGACTTGATGGTTCATCGTCTGACACTTCTACATGTCTCCTTTTGAGCAATGTCTCTTCTTTCTTTTGTTTTCTGAGCTCAACAGATGCCTCTACTCTACGCCTTCGAAGGTCCTCCATGTCACGGCCCTTATTCTTATAAAGCATTGACGCGGGCTGTGTGACCAGCTGCAGACGCATCTTCTGCCATTGTTCTAAATTTGAAGATGAAAGTTAAACTTCTACGTGTCTTGTCGTTCAGTCACAAAGCCACAACTGGTTCTCTCTTGGCGGCTCTTGCAAAATAGGGTCTTTCGCACGCTTAGGCACTTCTTTATATAAGCCGCTAAGCCTAATCACTCAACTTAGTCCGCGCGCGCAGTAATTTGGCCACTTAAATAACACTCGCCTTAGATGCTCTAGGAGCGAAAACACAAATATAACACACAACTATTTCTAGGCTTTATTGTGGCCTAGTAATAAATCTTCTTGAAGATAATGTGGTAAAAAGGCAGTGAACCACTGAGACAATGGCGATGACAAGATGGCGCGGTTACATATTCCCCGCCTGATTTTGTTGTCGTCCCGACAACAGCACTACCTCTGGCACTTCAGTCGTAATTTCTCAGATCGTTGGTGCTGCGTCTGCTTCTTTCGGAGCGGCGAGGCTTTGGACTGAGCTTCTGTAATAAGTACAACCCGGCTGGGGACCCTCTTGGTCGTCATGTCCCTAGTTGTACGTTGTTGGGCTGGCAGTTGCTGTGGTTTGGAAGATTCGTCTACTTGTACAGCGTCGCTGCTTGCTTGTGACTTCTTCTTGTCAGTGCATGCAGCTGTCGACTTTGTAGGGGGATTGCTCCTGACGTGTTTTACGCTCGTTTTGTGTGGACGGTGGCCTTCATTCCCCACAATCTGCTTTAGATGAGTTTCCTCTTCTAAACATTGATGTGCATTCCCTCCTATCTGCTTAAGACGAGTTTCCTCCCCTAAACGTCGACCAATTTTCTCGGCGCCCTTAGGGTGACAGTTGTCACGGCCATCTCTTGGCTTGCGCCCTAAAAGCAACCTAGTTGTGGCAGTACGCTTCGGGAAAGAGCTCCTTGAGGGACAGGCGGATATCAAATGTTCAGTGGACTTGCATTGAAAACATCTCTTCGGAAGCGGGTCTTGAGGGCACTTGGCTGCCATGTGGTCTGAAAGGTCTCCACAATTGTAACATCGTATCTTTCTAGGCTTCCTCTGTGCCATGGGTCGCCTCCTGCTGCCCTTACATTCCTGGCCGTCAATGCCGCATACAAAGACTGCTTCCATGCCCTGGACAGATGGTTTGCTGTCAAATGCTACTCGTTCATTCCTTGCCAGACTCCTGAATCCCTTTCTGAAGATCTTGGTCTGATGTACGAATACACCAATACCTCCATCATCTGGCGTAATAAACCCCCATCCCCTGGCGACACTATACCACTTGCAAACCCCTTGTCGCCTTGTTGGTGCAACTGCGTTTGTTGGTATTGTCAGCTCAAAGCTTTCCTTGACAACAGCCTGACTCTCACATTCAAGAAGGTCTAGTTGAGGTTCCTGCTCACACACCCCCTCGTCGTACTTCGGCTGTTTCCGAGGTTGGCATGGTGTTGTCTTTCTCTGCACCTCCTCTTGTGCTGGCGAATTGGTCTGTGATAGCTGTGCTAGCTAGGACTTTAGGAGAGATAATTCTGCTTTGAGTGCCTCCTCTTCATTGTGAGCTTCTACACTGGCTACCTGCACCAGTGTATCAGGCTTTTTGCCTTCCAAGAAAACAGAACATTCCCTAGGCCCCTGACTCACGGCTTGGACATTCCTAGTCATCTCATTGACTAGTGGTCGCTCACTATAGGCTTCTTCCACTATTTTGAGTAACTGCTCAGGGCTGGCCTTGGCTCCGCCACGTATCCGTAATTCTCTAGATACCACTGGTGTAACGTTATTGCAGATAACGTCTACCTTATCTACGGCAGAAAAGGGCGCTACCTTCCACACGGCCTCTACGTCTTCCACAAACTCTTGCCAAGTGGGACTTGCTTTTCCGCCAAACCAAATCTCCTTACCTCCGGCACCTTCACGTATACTACCTTCACAGGCGCATTGCTCTGGCCTTCACTTTGCACTACTGATGCACCCATCACTGGTCTTGGATCTGCATCCTCGCACTCTCCTCTGCTCGGAACACATACTCCTTGAGGCCATCTTGCTGCAAGAATGCACTGCTGGATGTTTACAATACAATATTTGCTCGTTTGCTTTTGCTCAGTGTCACTGTTTGCCTAATCCTGTCGACGACGCCAATTGCGATAGGGTGGGCTCTTCTCTCTAGACAAAAGCTTCCGAATAGACTCAGTAGACTTCAGAACAATGGCAGAGTCTGAAATTTTCATGCCAGATATAATCTCGGGCATTGTCATGACATGTTGCTTATTTTGTTCCTGTAGAGGACTTGGTGGTTCATCGTCTGACACTTCTACATGTCTCCTTTTGAGCAATGTCTCTTCTGAGCTCAACAGATGCCTCTACTCTACGCCTTCGAAGGTCCTCCATGTCACGGCCCTTATTCTTATAAAGCATTGACGCGGGCTGTGTGACCAGCTGCAGACGCATCTTCTGCCATTGTTCTAAATTTGAAGATGAAAGTTAAACTTCTACGTGTCTTGTCGTTGTTCAGTCACAAAGCCACAACTGATTCTCTCTTGGCGGTCTTACAAAATAGGGTCTTTCTGTTGTTGTTGTTTTGATGAGTTGATGGGTGGAGAGCGGGCACTTAACAGCTGACCATTATTGCCTCTTCTCGTTCCATCTTGGTCTACCCTGTTCAACCTGAAAGTTGGTTATAACTGGGGTATTTAGTGTCATTTTATTTTCTAATTTTGTATTCAATTTAAATAGCTATTGTCTTTAGCAGTTGCTGATTTTAATTTATATTAGTATTTGTCCATTTTATTTTCTCTTTTGTATTGTTTCTTGATAACTATTGTCCTTTACTCTTGGTTTTAATTTGTATTAGTTCTTTTTGAGTTGTTGTCCTTTTTTTTTTAATACCTCGTTGTCTTTCCGAGGAAAGTAACTGTTTACCCCACCTCATCTTGATGAACCTAAAAAAAAAAGTCCCTGAGTCATTCAGTTGCAAACCATTTGAAAATTTCACGAGTTCTTATAACATACTTCTGAATGTCTCAAATCACTAATTTACTGTACGAAGAATTCGATTTTTATGTCTTGTTGTTGTTTTTTTTATGTTTATTTTTATTTACTTTATTTTTAAATTCATTATTATTATTTTTATTTTATTTTATAATTTTATTTTAAAAACGTACTTTAATTATGATGATTATTGCAAATGTAATATTACTTTTATAATGATAAATGCCTTAATTATGCTTAAAGTAAATGTGAGGATGAAAGGATATAGTATACATGACGAGAGAGAGAGAGAGAGAGGAAGGGCAAAATGTCAGACGGGCCTGCGTGCCCAATTCTTAACCCTTTGAAAATAAAGTTCGTTTGTTCGTTCGTTCGTTGTCCTATGAGTAGTTAGTTTTTTGTTAATGCTTTGTTAGTTCTTGCTGCTTAATTTCTATTTAGTTGGATGTTTTTCCTGAAGTGCTAACCTTATATGTTTTCCTTTGTTTTATGTATATTGTGACGTACGTCTAGTTTGACTAGTGAATTTTCCCTGATATGATGGATGATTTAAAGGGACCTTTAGCTTTTCATAACATTAGAACCCCTGAACATTTGTTGTAACTTTTCGTTTGCCAGAACGCATTCCACCGGGACTCATGTAGGATACAGCGACGAGATCAAAGAGACAGACCGAGGGATCTTAGGGGAGACTATCGGCGCTATCAAAGACAGTAGTTTTCCCTGATACGAGACGCAGATGCTTGCCGCTAATTTCGCGTCTCGGTGTCAATCGAGGAACCGAGCGAACGGGGAAAAGCGAAACGGGCAGCAGCGAGCGGATACGAAGACCAGGGGGCGGCTTTTTCTCTTGATTTGGCGGTCAGATCCCCAAAAGTTCGTGAGATCAAATAAGTTGTCAAGTTTATCATGTCCCACTCAACTTACATTCCATTTTAGCTAAATAGACCATGTAGAACTAGACACGTTATCACTCGCTGGCCAGATCTTTACAGAAGCACTAGCTTTATTGAAATCTTGTTATAGATTTTCCCCTGGATTTTATATATATTTGCAGTGATTTCTATTTCTGTGCAAAGCGGTAATATATATTGTGTAAAGTGATCAGTGGTCTAGCTCAGTCATTCTATTAAAGGGATTCTGTGTTAATTTAAATCTATTTAATTAAACCATCTCAAGAGTTCCAGTTTTAAATATAATGATCTATCTATTATATTATTTCAAAAGATAATAGATGCTTAAATTAACTTTTAAAGTCGCGAAGGAATTTATAATTAATAAATTCAGTTAAGTCCTAGTTTTATAGATGTGGGTTTTTAACCACTAGAATTCGCGCAGTGTTTATTAAATACATAATTAAATACTCGAGTGTATTATAGGCTTAACGGGAAATTCATCGCGCTTTAGAAGGTTATTTGTTTTCGGTATATTACATGTCTTTTTTTTCTTTCATACAGAGTGATCGTAACCTGTGCGATCCCAGCATTAAGAAAGCAATAAAGAAATCAATCTAAGCAAAGCAAAGCATAAACAGTGTGTAGAGTTCCCCTGACGCAGAACTTGTTGAGACTGTGTAAATTTTTAATCTTTGAGGCGATTCTATGTTTGGAATTCCGCTATCTAACTTATAGCAAAGAAAGCACACCCAAAGACAAATTTAACGCACCATCAAACAACTTAAGTCGTAACGGGAAGAAGAACACTGGCCCGAGCTTTGTTAGTTTACTGACACAGAGAGATAATTCATAATTTCCTGAACAGTGATGTGACTAGTTTTCTCACTGGACTTAAACCATACCTCACGGATAAAGTGTACCAGCACGCGTAAGATTTTTATTATCCGCGGCATAGTCAAATAGACCACACTATCCTTACCCCGGTATCAGAGACCGTGCCCTCCCATAGAAGCTGTTATTAAGAAAAGAGACACAACTACAGATTCATTTTCCAGCGATTACGGGATCCTTTTATGTGCTGACCGCCTACCCGATAATCTGGGGCTAGAACTTGAACAAACACTCATACATTTAGTTGAGGTGTAACTGCTGTTGTGTTATTCTATGGAGTGCAAGATTTTTTCACAATCGGTAAGTGAGAGCAAGATGAGTGAAGGCCTTTGCTAGCGCGTGTATGAATGACAGGAAATTAATTCTTTTGTGTGACCATTTTGTTAACTTGCTTACCTGGTAACATATATCTTTTCTGTATACCCTACATTGTTCCTTTAAGTGGGATAGTTGATAATTTGTTAACTCTGTTTAAAACCACCTCCTTTCCATTTGCTTAGTAAAGGGAAGAACAGCTGGGAAGAACAGGTTTTTTTTTTTCTATCACTTATACCTAACTTGGTAACACCTCTTTCAGAGTAATTAACTTTACTGTTAGGTTAACGTACCCGTGTTCCTGATATTATCTATCCCTGGACTGGGTTTGTCTTTGTCTAATGAGCGGGAAGGGCTTAGTCGATACCAATCTTCTTCACCCCCTCCCAAACTTGTTATTTGCATTTTGTGTACTTATGATAATTTATGTAATATCTGATATTTTTAGTGATTGATGTTTAAAGTGAATAAAATCACATAAACTCATTTAGTTCTGTGTGTTGGATATACCCAAAGCCCAACTTTTCCCCTATTCGTTTAATATAGTTTGTATCAACGTCGTGTGTGTGTTTGAAAACACCGAATCGGTGAGCGCGCAGATGCGAGTCTGGAAAACTGGCAAATAATTGTTTGACCAGGAGAGTGAAAGAGAAGATTGAGAGACACGATTTGTCGTAAATAAGTCTGTCTTTACTCTCCTCCAGCACGCTGTGAAGTAACTATTAAATCTCTACATTTTCTATCACTGAGCTTACCATCATCATTTTCCACTCTAAACCGGACCACTATTTCTACGACTCTTTTCTCTCAAAATAAATTTACGACAATATTTGGCCGGCTCGTCTGGGATAATTTTGAGATACATTTGATGCACACATATTTGTGGGCTGGTTCTGGGATCTTGAGCTACATTTGAGGCAATCGCATAGCCGGGTTAAAGATATTTTGAGTCTGATTTAGTTTGGGTCTAACTAGGTAGAGTGTGAATGATTTGTCTTTGTGAATTAGGGAAATAAATAAATAATTAAATAAAGTTCTCTTTACCCCTAGACAAACGTTCTTTAAGTATTTGGGTTGTCCACACAGCATATTTACAGGTTGTTTTCTCTCCACAGCAGTAGAAAGTACAGATAAACAAATATTTGCTATTTTATTATCCTCTGGCGGAGATAATTATATTTCTTTCTTTATAAAAGTTGCTGGGATTGCGTGATTGTTTTACAGTCACTAAGGTTTTTGAAGTCAAAAAGAGTTGAGCTTAGCTAAAGACGGATTGTTCTGATTTTTAAAAATTAAGTTAACAACGTCTCATCTCAATAATTGACTTTAGGGACGGAGTTTGTTGTCAGAGATTTAAAATTTAGGGGAAAATTTTTTTTTCCTTTTAAATTGTTTTAATTTAAATTTTTCTCTACTGTTAGTAATAGTAGATTCTTTTCCAGTGTAACTTACCATTTAGTGGCATAGTCGCTTGCGTTTAGAGCCTTAATTGCCAGATAATAGCAGCGATAAGTTTGCACAGTACAGGTAGGAGGTAACACAGGTAAATTTATACTTGTGTTTTTTTTTTCTCGTAGCGGTTCAGAGTTCCTCCCTTTCGCGTTTCTTCTTACTAGTTCTCTAAGCAGACTTCATCTTATTCTTTAACAATGGCAGAGAGGATAAAGATGAGGTCCATCTTGAGGTTGGAAGCGAAAGAGGCAGGATTAGATGCAGAAGCTGCAAACGCGTTTATTAACCAGGAATTGGAAATATATGACGCGGAGCAACAGAGAGCCGAAGCTGAGAGGAAGGCGGAGCAACAGAGAGCAGAAGCTGAGAGGAAGGAAGAGAAAGAAAGAACAGAGAGGAGAGAAGCCCAGGAGAGGGCAGATAAGAAAGAAGCGGAAGAACGTCTTTTGGAACAGAAGAAAATTGAAGCAGAGATGGAAACTCGCAGAGAGAGAGAGAGACAAGGAAAGACAGCATCAACTGGCGCTTAAGGCTCTAGAGAGTCGGGGCGCCTCTACTTCGACTAACGGAGAGCCGTCTTCGCCCCAGTCTCAATCAATGGACCTCTCCAGTACTCAATCTGCCCAATTAACTGCTATGTCGTTTTCTTTAGAATCTTTTCCTAGCCCTAACGAAAAAATTGACAGCTACCTAGAAAAATTCGAGAGACTCGCGAATCTTTATGGGTTAGAGAGTACCCGCTGGGCGCTCAAACTTTCAACGTCACTGAAAGGCAATGCTTATGACGTGTACACAAAGCTAAGACCGAATCAACATGATTACGACATGTTGAAAAAGGCCTTACTACAGCAGTTTGAGATGACTGCCCGAAAGTTTCTGCAGTTGTTCAGAAACAGCCGAAAAGAGAGCACGGAAACATTTCCCCAGTTCTCTTCACGTCTCACGGGTTATCTGACAAAGTGCATTGAATTATCTGACCTACCTCTTTCATATGAGGGACTCCTCGAACTTGTTCTTGTGGAGCAGATAAAATCCACTTTGTCGAATGAAACACGTAGATTTTTGGCTGAACAGGGGGCAGTCAGGCTTGAAGACATACTCAATAAAGCCGAACGCTATAGCAATGCAATGGCCGAACTTCCCAGCACTAAACGTAAACCCACCGATGAGCCATCTCGAAAACAGAATCTAGAACAGGCATCCTATTCTTCCACTTCCTCTCAACATTATAACCAACGAGATAACAATACCCAGAAACCTCCCCAGGAAAAATCGAAATTCTACAAAACCCGATACCCCCCCCAACAACAATTCTGATCAACCCAACAAGCCTACGTGGCAGCGCGGCCACCAAGGTCAAGGAAAAGGGAAGACCCCTACACCAGGAACGTCTGATCAGAGCAAACAAACCGGTGCAAACCGCATTGGATGTTTGCATACAGCCTCGAAAGGTAGAGTCAATGTCAGTGATTCTCAACCTGAGGGGGACCGACCCTCAACTCGAGGAACTGTAATTTTGAACGGTACCTCCACTACTTGTCTTTTCGACACTGGATTAAGTTTTGATTGTATTGTCGCTAGGCACCTAGTCAAACCCGGTCAGGAGACAGAGGAAACCGTCAAACTTAGTGGAGTTTTCAGGAGTGATGCACCCAGGACGCTTCCTATCGCACTGGTAGAAATACGCTCTGACTTTGTCAGAGGAGTTATTAAAGCGGCCATAATGGATGATCCGATCTACCCAGTTATCCTGGGATGTAGATATGTGTTCATTGGGAGACCTAAGGAGCCGATTGTGGCAGCGGTAACCACAAGAGGGCAAGCCAAGAAGGAGAGGGAGCCTGCGCCAAACTTGTTGCCGAATGAACTGAAGGAGGCGCAACAAAAGGACCCTACTCTGGCGCCCTGCTTTTAAAAAACTGCCCATGGCTAAGGACCCCAGACACAACGGAGACATCTTTTCTAAGGATGGTGTATTGTATCGTAGAACGGGCAACCCGGACACGGGGAATAACCAGCTCCTAGTACCGACGCAGTACAGAAACCAGATCTTAGAAATGGGGCACTCTCTTCCCTTTAGCGGACATATGGGACAAAACGCCACTATTCAGCGAATAAAAAACCACTATTGGTGGCCAGGAATGAACTCTGACATTGTCAGGTATGTGAAATCCTGCGCCCAGTGCCAACGGGTAGCACCCAAGCACTTGACACCCCCAGTACCTATGGGGCAAATGCCAATAGTAGGGACTCCATTTGAACGGGTTGCTGTCGACATTATTGGTCCTCTGGAAAAGACCAAAAGAAGGAACAGGTTCATCCTGACCTTAGTTGACACTTGCACTATGTGGGCCGAAGCCGTACCGCTACCATGCACTAATTCCAAGCATGTCGCAGAAGTCCTTGTGCAAATTTTTACACGGTTGGGATTCCCTCAACAAGTTTTGACGGACAATGGATCCCAATTCCGTAGCCTGTTAATGGAGGAGATCTTTAAGATCTTGAGGGCCAAACATATCCACACAAGTCCCTACCATCCGGCCGGAAATGGGCTCGTGGAACGTTTTTAACGGTACCCTCACCATGATGTTACGTAAGCTGGGTCAGGAGAAACCGGAAGACTGGGACCAATATATATCGGCTGCCTTATTCGCCTACCGAGAGGTACCCCAAGCGTCTACGGGTTTTGCGCCAGCTACACTTTTATTTGGCAGACCTATTAAGGGGCCACTAGAAGCCTTACTTCGGTCCCTGACAGACCAGAAGGCTGACGAGACAGTCGTCTCTGCAAGCAAGTATGTATCTGAGCTTAAGGAAAGGCTAAAGCTAGGATGGGATCTAGCTACTACCAACCTTAAGAAAGCCCGCGCTAAAATTACTAAAAGATACAACAAAGCTGCAAAAGAGAGAGAACTACAACCAGGGGAGAAAGTCCTATTGCTACTTCCAAACGGAAGCAATAAACTTCGCATCGGATGGCAAGGACCGTTTACCGTCCTTAAAAAGATCTCACGTACCAACTACAAGATCTCCATCAAAGGAAAGGAGAAGGTCTTCCACATAAATCTGCTAAAGAAATATTTGGAAAGACCGGTGCCATCCTCCGAGCATCTCCTGGCTGTCGCCATAGCAACGGAAGACGAGGAAGATGATGATGGTTGCATGGAGTATCCACTGCAACCCACAGAATCCTTTAAAGATGTCAAGTTCGGCGACAATCTCTCACCAGAACAACAAACAGAAACTAGGGCTCTACTAAAACAGTACAGTGCAGTTTTAACGGATGTACCTGGTCGAACAAATCTCATTGAATTTGATATGAAATTAACAAACGAGACCCCTGTTCAAACCAGAGTTTACCCCATCCCGTACGCTAAAGCTGATGCACTTCGCGGAGAAATAGACAAGCTGCGTCAGGCAGGAATTATCAGTGAGTCTACATCTCCTTACAGCTCGAGCGTAGTGCTGTTGCAGAAGCCCAATAAGGAAGTTCGGCTGTGCATTGATTACAGGTTGCTAAACGCGGTAACGGAATTCCAGCCCGAACCTCTCCAAACTGTTTCTGAGTTGTTCACAAAGCTCAGCAAAGCAAAGATCTTCTCCAAGATTGACCTCAGCAAAGGTTATTATCAAATACCAGTCAAGGAGGAAATTAAACCTTTGTTAGCTTTCAGCACTAGTGAAGGACATTACACATTTAACGTGATGCCGTTCGGTTTGCATAACGCACCAGGAGTGTTCACCAGGATGATGAGGAAGCTTCTAGAACCTTTGCAAAGTCCCCATATCCATAATTTCATGGATGACATCTTAATTGCATAGGAAACCTATGAAGAACATATTGCTACGGTTGCTATGCTCCTCAGGAGACTACAGGAAACGGGTCTCACAGCCAGACCTAGCAAATGTCTCATCGGGTTTGAACAGTTAGACTTCCTGGGGCACACTATTTCTCACGGATGCAGTTGGCCTATTAAGAAGAACGTGGAGAAAATAGTGGCAGCAAAAAGACCCCGAACGAAGAAAGACGTACGTTCCTTCATATCGCTATGTGCATACTATCAGAAGTACATCCAGAACTTCAACGGACTGACGGCACCTCTGACTGACCTCACAAAGAAAGGTTGTCCTGATAAGGTCATATGGGATCAAAAGTGCGAACACGCGTATAGCACTTTGAAAGGACAGTTGTCTGCATACCCCATTTTGAGGTTGCCTGACCTCAAGAAACCTTTTGTACTGAGAGTCGACGCGTCAGGTCAGGGCATCGGGTCAACACTGCTTCAAGCCGATGACAGTGACCTGAACATGCTATTTCCAGTTGCCTATGGCAGTCAGAAATTAAATAAAGCGGAACGGAACTACAGCGTAGTTGAAAGGGAATGTCTTGCTCTGATTGACGGTATCAGACGCCATCATGAGTTTCTTTATGGTACATCGTTCACGGTGCAAACAGACCACGCTCCGTTAGCATTTCTTGGTGCCAATAAAGAATTTAACGCTAGGATCATGCGTTGGGCCCTCCTTCTAAGCGTCTATTCTTTCAAAGTGGAATATATTCCGGGAAGACAGAATGTCGGGGCTGATTTTCTGAGTAGAAACTGGTCTACAGAGGAAGAAGAGCAAACTGAAGATACCACTCATCCTAAAATCACCAATCAGGTCACCTCCATTGTCAAAAATAAAAACATGAAAAATGGTTTCATGTCTAAAAGTGGGGACGATTGTGACGTACGTCTAGTTTGACTAGTGAATTTTCCCTGATATGATGGATGATTTAAAGGGACCTTTAGCTTTTCATAACATTAGAACCCCTGAACATTTGTTGTAACTTTTCGTTTGCCAGAACGCATTCCACCGGGACTCATGTAGGATACAGCGACGAGATCAAAGAGACAGACCGAGGGATCTTAGGGGAGACTATCGGCGCTATCAAAGACAGTAGTTTTCCCTGATACGAGACGCAGTTGCTTGCCGCTAATTTCGCGTCTCGGTGTCAATCGAGGAACCGAGCGAACGGGGGAAAGCGAAACGGGCAGCAGCGAGCGGATACGAAGACCAGGGGGCGGCTTTTTCTCTTGATTTGGCGGTCAGATCCCCAAAAGTTCGTGAGATCAAATAAGTTGTCAAGTTTATCATGTCCCACTCAACTTACATTCCATTTTAGCTAAATAGACCATGTAGAACTAGACACGTTATCACTCGCTGGCCAGATCTTTACAGAAGCACTAGCTTTATTGAAATCTTGTTATAGATTTTCCCCTGGATTTTATATATATTTGCAGTGATTTCTATTTCTGTGCAAAGCGGTAATATATATTGTGTAAAGTGATCAGTGGTCTAGCTCAGTCATTCTATTTAAGGGGATTCTGTGTTAATTTAAATCTATTTAATTAAACCATCTCAAGAGTTCCAGTTTTAAATATAATGATCTATCTATTATATTATTTCAAAAGATAATAGATGCTTAAATTAACTTTTAAAGTCGCGAAGGAATTTATAATTAATAAATTCAGTTAAGTCCTAGTTTTATAGATGTGGGTTTTTAACCACTAGAATTCGCGCAGTGTTTATTAAATACATAATTAAATACTCGAGTGTATTATAGGCTTAACGGGAAATTCATCGCGCTTTAGAAGGTTATTTGTTTTCGGTATATTACATGTCTTTTTTTTCTTTCATACAGAGTGATCGTAACCTGTGCGATCCCAGCATTAAGAAAGCAATAAAGAAATCAATCTAAGCAAAGCAAAGCATAAACAGTGTGTAGAGTTCCCCTGACGCAGAACTTGTTGAGACTGTGTAAATTTTTAATCTTTGAGGCGATTCTATGTTTGGAATTCCGCTATCTAACTTATAGCAAAGAAAGCACACCCAAAGACAAATTTAACGCACCATCAAACACCTTAAGTCGTAACGGGAAGAAGAACACTGGCCCGAGCTTTGTTAGTTTACTGACACAGAGAGGTAATTCATAATTTCCTGAACAGTGATGTGACTAGTTTTCTCACTGGACTTAAACCATACCTCACGGATAAAGTGTACCAGCACGCGTAAGAATTTTATTATCCGCGGCATAGTCAAATAGACCACACCATCCTCACCCCGGTATCAGAGACCGTGCCCTCCCATAGAAACTGTTATTAAGAAAAGAGACACAACTACAGATTCATTTTCCAGCGATTACGGGATCCTTTTATGTGCTGACCGCCTACCCGATAATCTGGGGCTAGAACTTGAACAAACACTCATACATTTAGTTGAGGTGTAACTGCTGTTGTGTTATTCTATGGAGTGCAAGATTTTTTCACAATCGGTAAGTGAGAGCAAGATGAGTGAAGGCCTTTGCTAGCGCGTGTATGAATGACAGGAAATTAATTCTTTTGTGTGACCATTTTGTTAACTTGCTTACCTGGTAACATATATCTTTTCTGTATACCCTACATTGTTCCTTTAAGTGGGATAGTTGATAATTTGTTAACTCTGTTTAAAACCACCTCCTTTCCATTTGCTTAGTAAAGGGAAGAACAGCTGGGAAGAACAGGTTTTTTTTTTCTATCACTTATACCTAACTTGGTAACACCTCTTTCAGAGTAATTAACTTTACTGTTAGGTTAACGTACCCGTGTTCCTGATATTATCTATCTCTGGACTGGGTTTGTCTTTGTCTAATGAGCGGGAAGGGCTTAGTCGATACCAATCTTCTTCACCCCCTCCCAAACTTGTTATTTGCATTTGTGTACTTATGATAATTTATGTAATATCTGATATTTTTAGTGATTGATGTTATAGTGAATAAAATCACATAAACTCATTTAGTTCTGTGTGTTGGATATACCCAAAGCCCAACTTTTCCCCTATTCGTTTAATATAGTTTGTATCAACGTCGTGTGTGTGTTTGAAAACACCGAATCGGTGAGCGCGCAGATGCGAGTCTGGAAAACTGGCAAATAATTGTTTGACCAGGAGAGTGAAAGAGAAGATTGAGAGACACGATTTGTCGTAAATAAGTCTGTCTTTACTCTCCTCCAGCACGCTGTGAAGTAACTATTAAATCTCTACATTTTCTATCACTGAGCTTACCATCATCATTTTCCACTCTAAACCGGACCACTATTTCTACGACTCTTTTCTCTCAAAATAAATTTACGACATATATATCTTTTAAGTATTGATTGGGCATCTCTTGGGGCATCTATACTTAAAACCGTATCACCTGTTAAGTCTATATTGTGATTTCTATAGTAAGTTTTTAATTCAAGCCTTTGTTGTTCATACTTTTTACAGTGGATCAGGTAGTGGTCTATGTCATTCTCTTCCTGACATTCTTGGCAGTGTGGTTCTTCTATCATAAAGTATGCTGCACCGAGACGGAGACGCCACAGTTTTTTGTTCGATGGTATCTTTAATTCTTCTCTGACCTGGCACGTCCTAGTTGGTCCTTTCAGCAGTTTGAACGCGTGTCTGCCTTTTCTACTTTTCTTCCATGTTGTCTTCCATTCCTCGTTTATAGTTATCTTCACTTGGCTCTTGATCTCCGACCTTCCCAGTCCTGCTCTTATATTGTTTTTACTTGTTCTTCCATTCTTGGCGTTCTGGTCTGCCAACTCGTTACCAGCAATACCTATGTGTGCTGGAACCCACACTAGCCTCACACTACATCCTCTGTTCCCTAGTGATGTATTAATTGCTAGAATTTCTTCCTTTATGTCTGGCCGGCTACATTTACCTGGGTGTTCTAGTGCTTGTAGTGATGATAGTGAGTCTGTAAATATCGTAACTGCTTCTGGTGGGTTATCTTCGATTATTTCTAAACTTTTAAGAATTGCTACCATCTCTGCGGTAAAAATCGAAGCCCCTTCAGTTACACTGTAGCTCTTTTTTATTCCCCATTGTGGTATTATAACTCCGGCACCTAGTTGCCCACTATCACCCTTGGATCCATCAGGGTAGACGGCAAGACTTTGTTTAGTTAGTTGATCTATGAACTTTCTACTTATCATTTTGACTTCCTTATCTTCTATGTTTTGTTTGATCTTTTCAGTAAGTGAGTAGTCTATGATTGGTGTTTTAGTTCCCATGGTGGTATTTTGCTTCTGTATTTATTACTATTTTCAATTGTGTTTGATAGTTCTTTGAACTGCGTTAGGTCTTCTATAGTTCTCCACCCTGTTGGATATCTATCTTTATTTAAGGGGACGTCCCATACACTTGGTTGGTTTTTGAAAAATGCTTTATGCTGGGTGGGTCACTTCTTGTGCTACTTTACTCCAATAATTTAATCTTAGTTCTTTCCGTCTTAGACCAAGGGGTGGTATGCCGAGAGCTACTTTTAGAGCTTCTACTGGTGTCGATATAAATGCACCTGTAATGCTTCTCATGGCTGCATTTTGAATCCTGTCCAGTTTTGCTTTGTTAGAAGCTGCTGCTGAGTCTTAGACTATGCTGACATAATCCAGTTTCCCCCTGACGAAAGACTTGTAGAACATAAGCATTATTTTATTGCTGGCCCCCCATCCATTACCTTTTACAATCCTTAGTATATTTAGGGGTCCCCCAAAGCTTTCTACTAAATTGTCTATATGTTTATTATAATTTAGTTGTTTATCTAAAGTTATGCCCAGAAACCTTGTTGTTGAGGAGGTACATATTTTCTGTCCTTTAATGGTTATATTGATTTTGTTTTTGTTTTTTTTTTTAATTTCCTTTGCTGAAAATCATACCTACTGTTTTGTTTACATTAATTAATTTGGAAGCCCCAACTTTTCATCCACTCTGAAACTTTGTCTATTTGATTTTGAAGTTTTTGGTAAACATGGTCCAAGTTTTTTCCAGATCGCCAAATGGCACAGTCATCTGCAAATTGTGATACTGCATTCTTTATGTCATTAAATTCATCTGCTAAATCATTTACAGCTATAGTGAAAATTGAAGGAGAAATCACTGATCCCTGAGGAATCCCATTCTGTTGTTCATATATTTCTGACCTATCATTATTCACCTGTACAGCAAAATACCCGTCCTGTAAAAAGTTTTCTAGATACCTATAGGTTTTACCAGTAATGCCAATCTTTTTCATTTTGTAAAGAGCTCCATCTCGCCAGCATTCATCATATGCTCTAGCTACATCTAGAAAGACTGCCACTGTTTTCTCTTTCCTCTTGAACCCTAGCTTTAAATCATGTTCTAATCTTACAAGCTGGTCTACTGTACTCCTGTCTGCTCTAAACCCTGACTGGTTTGGGCTATATAACTGGTTTTTTTCTAGGTAGAATTTAACTCTTTTATTCACAACAGTTTCCAGTATTTTACCTAGTTGTGATGTTAAGGAGATAGGCCTATATGAACTTACATCATGGGCTTCCTTATTGGGTTTTAGGATGGGTACTATCATAGCTACTTTCCATGCTTTTGGCATCTTTCCTAAGCTCCAGATTTTGTTAGAGGGAAATTATTTTGTTTATAGTTTTTTTGGGTACTTTCTTAAGGATTTCATAACTAAGTATATCATGCCCTGAGGCAGTGTTAGATTTCTCATTTATTGCACTAGTTACTTCTTCCTCTGTTATATCAGCATCTAAATAGTTTGTTTCATCTATCTGATCTGGTAGTTCTTTTGAAAACTGTATCCTAAGTCTTTCTCTTCTGTCATTTTCTTCCTGTCCAAGACTACTTTTTGCACTGACTTTATAGAAATACTCAGCTAGGGCTTTTTCTTTATCTGTTTCTGCTCTCTTTGGTAGTTTGATTGTTGGCATTATTGTTTTCTTATTGTTCCCTTTGATTGCCTTAAGCTTTTTCCATACTTCTTTAATTTGGGTGCTAGGTTTAAGTGACTGACAAAACTCCTTCCAGTTAGTTTCTTTGGCTTTAAATATTATTCTGTTAGATTCATTCCTAATATGTTTATACTCATCATAGTTTTCTTCTGTTCTGTTATTTCTACATTTTTGTAAGGCCCTTTTTCTTCTCTAATGAATTTCTGCATAGCTTTTATTCCACCATGTAGCGAGAGGTTTGGATGTTATGACTTACAGATATCCTGGACAAATAGGTGTATCAGAGGATACCAGGATAGTGCCAGACAAGAAACTGGACTTATAAGTAATACCCCCTTCTCTGAAAAGAGCAAGGGTGTGTAGACATCAAAGTTGGGTCAAGCTATGTAAGTTCTCAGAAAAAATAATGATGATGATGTACTCTGAGTCCCTAACTGCTACCTCCAAAGATCCCACAAAGATTAATGAATAATTGTTGTTGTTATGTTTTGACTAGTTGTCTAGGGGTATTTTAATTAATATAATATAGTAATAAATTTCACAACAGAACTTAAATTTTATTAAAGGTATCAAGCAAGTCTGAATGAAAGTTATATACAATTTAATGTGTCCTGAACCGTAAAATCTTTTCCGGTCAGGAATATTCAACAGAACTGTAATGATATATACACATAAAAATAAATAAACTGGAAAGAATCTTCCCTCCTGAATAAAATGTGAAGTATTACTAATTTTCACATAAAGTCTCTACTACTAGATTATTCACTTTCTCTGGCTGGTAAGAGTCACATAAGTATTGTTAGTCATTGTTTTCTTCATTAAGGGATAGTGTTTATGAGTGTGAAACTTTTTGCTGGATATCTGGATAGAGCTGTGCAGTGAACCCACATTCACTTATCTTGGATCCTGGTAGCTGATGATCTCTTCTCCACCTTCTCTGGCCACACAAATTTGCAGCTCAAAGCTTGGAGGCTGGACGTAGTTCTGGATTTATGTAGAACTTTAGTCCACAGGCTTCCTCACAAGATGACAGGTGCTTTCTTAGCACTAGTGAGACATAACCATCAGGTATACAAACACAAGCTGACAGGCCGTCAAATGGCTCTCTAGATTTGCTTTCAGTTCAGAACGGCAAAAGATGTAGCAGGCACCGTCTGCTCTAGTTCGTGCAGCTTGGTTTGAATTTAAAAATTTTGTGGCACGCTTTCTATGTCTCTCATCTATACATAGCGATACGATTAGCCAATCAGAGCATAGTCAAAAAAAATTTAAAGAATCTTACCTAAACGGTTTTATAACTTGCCTGTACAAAGTGAATAATCTTATTTATTTAATATTTGTTATTATTGGACCGATTTTAATTATTTAAAGTGATAATAAAATGGCCAATTTATCTCTATCTTTCTATATGTTTATTCTGGTGCTATTTCCTTGCATGTCAATATAATTAATTTTTAAGTAATTTAATCGGGTGTTACCCTGATGTATGAATATTACTAAAATAAATTTTTCTCTTAATTGACTTACTTTTATGAGGCTGGCATTGTACCTATTTATAAAGTAATATATCCGATGTTATAATAACTAGGTATTTATTTTTATTTATCACTAGTCTTAGAGAAATAAAATAACTCCTTCCCGTCAAAAACACAGATTAGGCCCTTTTTGCTTATAATGAAAGGTATCTTTATAGACACTAGAAAAGGAGCTTTCTGATTGGTCCTTAAATTTGGACTTTTTACTCTAGATTTTGAGCGCGGAAAATATGATCGTTTTGGGTATTCAGATTCAAATTATGACACACCAGGCAACTGGTTATTTATTCCACTGAGCTTTTCTTTTCTTGTTAATGTTATTTATTGGTTTTAGGTGCTGTGGCATATTTTTATTTGGTATATATTTTATTGCTATTTTAAGAATTTCATTGGTCAGTGTTTCTGCCCACAAGTCAGTATCATCTGTTTCCATGTCTTTATATTCCATCACCTCCAGGTCTGATTGGAAGGCTTCCCAGTTTGCTTTTTTATAGTTGAAAGTCGGTTTCTCTGGTTCTGGGTTTGGAATGACTTTTTTCATGCATGGTTATTACAATGGGCAGATGATCTGAGTTTGTGTCTTGTAACACTTCCCAATTTACATTCGCTAGGTTGTTAGTTGCTATACTTATGTCTATTGCTGAGTCTGCCCTGTTAGCTTGTGGATTAATTCTAGTTGCAGTACCATCATTTAGTATTAGCAGATCGTTATTTTCTATGAAGTCAAGTAGGCACTTTCCTGCATTGTCTGCATGTTGTCCACCCCAAGCATAATGATGGGAATTAAAATCGCCTACTATGACTGTTTTGGGGCCTAGTCTGTTGCTTATGGCTAGTATTTCTTCCTCTTTAATTGTGCCATCTTTAGCGTATAAATTTAGGATTGTTAGATTGTTTGGTTCTGCTGCTATAGTTACCTGGATACCTTCTATGTTGGTTGTATCAAATACTTCCCAGTCTATAATTTTTAATGTTTCGCTAACTAAGACTGCGACACCCCCTCCTCTACCTTCTTTCCTATCGTGCCTAAGTATCTTAAAGCCCTTACAACTATATCTACTATTTGGGTTTAAATGGGTCTCTTGAAGAGCATATATAGCGGTAGTTCCTCCTGTCTCTGCAAGTAGGGGTGTAAAATTCTTTTTGACGCCCCTACAATTCCACTGTATAATTCTATATCCTTTCTTATCCATTGTTTATATTAACTAGTATCCCTTTTGTTTTGTGTTAGAACTATTAGTTTGCTTCTTAGTTTGTATTGGCCCTATCCGTTGCTTGAGGCATAAGGCCTACTCTGCGTGGTGATTCTTTAATGTAATTAAAGACTTTTTTCAATATTTGGGTTTGTGACGATTCTTCTGTTTGTTCCTCTATCATAACTCTCTCTAAGTGCTTGACAGTTTTTGTTACCCATTCTTTCCATTTAGCTTCTTGCTTTTGTTTGCCACTTTCCTTTTCTAATGCTTCTCTGTCTATGTTAATCTCCTGTCTCTGACTTTCTATCCTTTTTAGTGTAATTTCATTATCCTCTTTCATTTCAGATAGTTTAACTAGCATCATTTCATTTTCTTCTTTCAGTGCTGACAATTTAACTACATCCTGGGCAATTTGGTGTTATATGGCTTTCATTTCTTGTAGCATTGCCTCTGCAATTTTCAGTGCATTCGTATCTTCCGAGGATGTAGTTGAATCATCCGACTGGTTTTTTGGTACTGTTTTATTACTTTCTAACTGGTTCTTACTTTCTTTTGCCAACTGTGACTTAATCATTTTGACTTCCTCTTGCACACTCTTAATTTCTGTTATAACTTTAGTGCTCGTATAAGTATTGTTTTCCTTTAATTCTTTAATGACCGTTTTGAAAGGGGGTTGAGTTGTTATAGCTTCCTTCAGTGCTTTTTTGGTCTTCTGATATACTGGGCAGCCCTGGAACCTGGCGCTGTGGTTCCCTTTGCAGTTAATAGATTTTCTGTTTGCATTATCCTTTTTATAGTCAGTATCTGACTTAGCCTTTTTGCACTGGGTAAAAGGGTGCGAACCGGCACAAAACCTACATACTGCCTTCCCCCTGCAACTGTGGCGACCATGGCCAAACTTCATGCAGTTGGAGCACTGCAACACTGGGGGAATGAAGGCTTCTGTGTTTATTTGTGCTTTCCCAAATAGTACTGTCTTGGGGGGGTTCCCTACCTTCTGCTGTTATCACTATCACTGGGGTTACTATACTCCCTTTTACTTTTATTCGTTCTACGTGCACCAGCTTTAAATCTGGGTTCTGTTTGGATAGGTTCTTTAACACTTCCTCACCTGACAGGGTTGGGTTTATACCTTTTACCACAATTTTTCTGGTGTCTTTTGACATCTCTATTTGGATTTTGATGTTGTGGGCCAGTTGGATCATTTTTGGTTTGTCCTGTAGTTCTTGCAGTAAAGTTTTGGTTTTTTCTGTTACATTTAGTGTAAGCATTATTCCACTGTTGTGTTTTTGTATTTTGGCAATGGCTTTTTTGTCAATTACTTTTTCCAGGATCACCATGATTTTGTCGTCCGGGAGAGATCGAAGCGTAGCTTGTTCCAGCTATTTGTGTTATTTTCACTTTTTGGGGTGTTTCCTTTCGGTTGGAGTCTTCTTTGTTTTCTCCTCTGGTTTCATGACTTGTTTTGTTTGTGTTTACCTGGTTGTCCTGATTATCATTTTCCCTGGGTCCTATCTTTTTGTTCGCTGTGCTGGTTCCTGAGCTTTCGCCTTTATTGATTATGCTTTTTGTTGTTTGTATCACTGAGCCTCCTTCCAGTTTTTCCCTTATTGTTTCTATCCTGTCCCTTATTTCTGTGTCTCTGACTTCAGGGTTCGTGGTCCTGTTTTTTCCTGTCAGGTTTGGTGTTTTTAGTTCCTTTTCATTGGCCCACGCCATTCCTTCCCCAGACTGTTTCCTGGTTATTGGTGCCCTTGGTTATTTTCCCTGTCTTTTTAGTTTGCTACTACTCTTTTTAATTTGTGCTTGGTTTTGTGTGAACTTTTAAAGTTTACCCTTAATCTCGCTGCTTTAGTCTTAAGTTGTGTAAGCCTTTTTTTTTACAATTTTATAATAATATTATTTAAGAAACACTTTTAAACCTGTCACTAGCCTATATGAGTTTTTACTTAAATTATATTTAATAGTTAAATATTTCCCTAATACTTAGTATTAACTGTAATAATCTAATACTTACAACAAACTACAAAGGATATCACCACTTAATTTATGTCTATCACGGTGGCTGCTAGATCTCATACAAGCAACTGCCACGTGTCGATTGGATCTATTTAATTTCTTTTTTTTATTTATTATTCCAAACGATACTTAAATTAGTCACCAAATACGTGATATTAAATGTTAAAAGCTAATATCCCTACGTCAATCAAACTAACCCAGGAATCACCACTTATATTTAATATGTCTATCAAGCGTATTTAACAGAATTCCTAAGTTGAATATTCTTGCTTTCTCTTTTCTTTTTGTAAATGTTATAATATTATTTAAGAAACACTTTTAAACCTGTCTAGTAGACCTAGTAGACCTAGTTTAGCAGTTATATCTAGTTCGAATTTTTACCAGGTAACTTTAATATATTTGTTGTCTTTAAATTATTTTTCCTCACTACAATTCCTAAATTATACCAATATTTATAAATAGTCCCCTAATACTTAACATTAACTGCAATAATCTAATCCTAACAACAAACTACAAAGCAAATCACCACTTGAATTATTTCTATCAAGATGGCTGCCAGATCTCACACAAGCAATTGCCACGTGGCGCTATTTAATTTCTAATATTTTTAATTAGAATTCCTAAGTTATATTAACACTTCTAGCTACCAATTATCTAAAACTAACTGCACTAAGCAAATACTGAAGATATATTTTTTTTTAAATGTCAACTTATCTGAAAACTTGGGTAGTTCGATGAAGAATCTCCACTGTGTCTCGTCCTAAAAAGGACTATCAGGCTTGTGTAGTTTGAGGTTAGCAAAAACACGTCTTACCGCTTCGGGAAACGGAAGTCGTATGATAGGGTCTTTCGCATTTTTTTTCCGTTCGTTTGTCTACTATGTTGCTGTTGTACCCTGTTCAACCTGAAAGTTGGTTATAATTGGGGTATATTGTGTGTTTACTTTCTTCGGTGCTAGCCGGTTGTTAGTCCTGAAAAGGACTGGTCCTAAAAAGGACCACTAGCTGTAGGGTCTTTCGCACGCTTAGGCACTTCTTTATATAAGCCGCTAAGCCTAATCACTCAACTTAGTCCGCGCGCGCAGTAATTTGGCCACTTAAATAACACTCGCCTTAGATGCTCTAGAAGGTGCGAAAACACAAATATAACACACAACTATTTCTAGGCTTTATTGTGGCCTAGTAATAAATCTTCTTGAAGATAATGTGGTAAAAAGACAGTGAACCACTGAGACAATGACGATGACAAGATGGCGCGGTTACACAATGAAATAACACGATGCTACAGGATGTTTCGGAAATAGCCCTTCGTCAGCCACCTCAAAAATCAGGAGTCATGAAGAAGGTCAATAAATATAATAGGACGAGCGAGCAAGCAACCCGCCAAAACATGGCGTGAAATAATTATGTTGTACTCTGTCTGCTGCATGTCCCAATGACGTCACTATTTCTCATGTAAAGGTCAAGGAAAAGGATCCCGTTACACGCCCATTGAGGCATATTGGGAATATGGTGTTAGGCCCATATTTTCTCGACCGTCGGCACACTAGGGGTGATGTGGTCAGCATCACGCCGGCCGCCTTAACCTTCCCAGAGTTACTCTGGTACCAATTTGGGGCTGGGTCGACCCAGGAGCCGTTTGCGGCCTAAAAAAATCTCACCTCATCTGGGGATCGAACCATAGACCACTGAGCTAGGAAGCCAGTGCACTAACCACTATGCTACCGCGGCTCTAATTCTCCTGTGGCTATTTCACTTCTTTCCATTTTCTTTCAGAAGTAAATCTATGACACGCAAAGAGTGGCAAGAAAGCTCAGAAGCTTCATCAATGACGAACAATGATGCTTTCCTTGGCTAAATATAAGATGGAGGCACTGACTTATTCAGTTACCAGAAATGCTTAGAATAAATGGCGAACATTTCATACATTTAAAAAAAACACATTTCTAAAAACACCAGCTCCATGAAAAGATCGGAATAAATGTGCGTTATTTCAAGTGGCATTAGACAATCTTTGAAGGACCGAGGACTAGAATGGAACCAGGTGTCGTGAGACATTCTAAATCCACATATATAAATTAAAAGGTAAATGTAAAGCCTAACAAATAAATTCAATAAAAGGAAAGAAGAATGGTAAAGAACAGTGCTGTCACAATGACTGTACTCAAAATCCCCCTTGTTTTCTACTTCGTCTGCAAATTGTAACGTTTCACATTGATAGTAAAAGCCTTCTGCAGCATACAAGCGTTTCCACAACACAATAAAACGTGTACTGCCTTTCTAAGAAAAACCTTGAGATACGCAAGCTGACCTATATTTAATATTCCATTCATGTCATTTTATACACTACGTTACCATAAACGAAAGACAGATGGAATTAGGATAGAGAGAAGGGAGGGCTGAAAGCCAGAACGCATGCAACACTAACACGCGTCTCGCTATACAATTACTACCATCACGCGTGTAAGGCCACAAGCACTAGCTTTTTTCAAATCGACAGTGATAAAAAACACTACCCATACGAGAGTTAGGTTTAAAAAACTTAAAAAACGCTTATTAAGAAACATGACATTCTACTGTTTTATGTCTAAAATCCTGACATTAGTCTGACAGTACAGCAGGACAGGTGGCGGTTCTAAACATAAAAAATAAAAAAACAACTACACGACTATCCTAGAAAATACATATTTTGAACGCAGCCACTTAGCTCCCTTAAATTTGTATATTTGGGTTCCTTAGGACTTGCTGACAAATAATATGTTAAGTGTTACGCAAATAGTCTAGGAATTAACAAAATATAGCCAAAAGAAATAGTGAGGGTGTCAGACAACACCAAAATCAGAATCGCTCAGTGGCAGATTTTGAAACCACCATTGTACGGGAAATAGGTCCCCATGTTAAATCCTATTTGATTGGAGTGCAGTAAATGTAAGGCTAAACACGATTAGTCGGGCTACAAATACTATCTTTTGTTGTTAGGGGAGACGGAAGGAAGGGTACTTTTTTTTCAAACGCTTGTGTAAACATGGCTCGATTGGTTAGACCCGCCAATATAGTCAATTAGGAGCGTCAGGTCAGCACCACATTTTCAAATAAACTTTCTAAAGCAACAGTGCGTTGAGATTCAGCTTATATTTTTCTAAATAAAAGCCTGAGACAGTGGCAGGTCGGATTTTGTGCCATATTCATTGCCAGTCAACGTAATTCTGTATTATTTCCATGAATTGTGGTAAGCTTGAAATATTTGATATCTTTTTAATGAAAATTGAATGTAAATTGATAATTTATGTCTGTATATGTGTGTGGTTCAGTAGCGAACATGAGGCAAAGCCTATATAGTGCTCCAACCTGAACAGAAGGTGTCGGAGAAAAGTAAAACTGCATGGAATTGCCAAACAGTACACTGACACCTATCTTATTGACTAGAACGAACTAATGCTGGAATTGCAGAGGCGTAGTGACCATTAGGGAGGAGTATACTGGTGGAAATTGTTTCAGATGAAGCTGGCAGTTGGCCTACCGCTCTGAACTCAGTGTTTGTTATGTATTGTGTTCAGTCTGGAAATAGATTATAGATTAGTTCTGAAATAGGAGGTACAACCTTCTTGTTTCAGGGACTGTGGTCCTAAAGTTATTGAGCAGCCCCTGGTCTGAGCTTTGCTGAATCTAGAGGCTGACAACATACTCCTGGGTCCAGATAGCGACTAGTGAGGTGTCTCCAGAACACAGGGGAGCAATCGAGCAGAGGAGTCTTTTCCTGCCGCCATCACGAAAGTTAAGCCTCTGTGGCCAGAGGAGCTCAACATTATGTGTTCCCCTCTAAAATTGACTTTATAATAAATCAGAGGGAAAATACATTGTGTGAATTGATAGGAACTGTGACTTTTCCCCATACTATTTCCAAGATAAACAAACACTTGAAGTCATGATGACAAATAACAACATAGCTTGAAAAACAAAACCAGTATTACCTCATAGTACCACTACACAACTGACACACATAGGATATATTAATAAAATATGTCACTACAAGGTTCATATTTATAAATTATGTACATATAAATTGTGATTACATTTGATTGTGATTCCTGGTTCACTTTGTAGTTGAATCAGGATATATATTAGTGAAAGTAATTAATACATATATATTTGAAAATTTACCAGTGACTCATTTAAGATAGTCTTATAGAGTGTTAAATGTGTGTGAGTGTCACAGTGTTGTACAGTGTTGGGGAATAAATTAAATTGTTTATCTGTCTGTTGTTGTTGTGACTTACACTTCATCATATACATAACCCTAGACATTCAATGTAGTCATCACAATATTCCAGAATAATTCTGACTGAGGTATAAATGTGGTAGCAAGTAAGGTTATCTGTAAAACACTACACCTATTAGATACAGATACCTTCACAGCTGATCTCAGTCAGTACACTAAGTCCCCTATAAATATTTATAACATCCCACTTTACCACATATATTGGGGTCTCGCTCTCGGGATTTTGAATCTTTCCCTATTAAAAATATTGGGGGTAATTCACTTCAGGGAATAATAGAAATTAAAAAGGTATCCATGGGTGAAAATAAATAACGTTGAGCTCTCAGTGCCTGTGGTGTCTTTGGATAAGTAATATCAGATTGTATTGTTTAGTTAGACATTATATAAATTTACCTGTTAGAAAATGGCGGACCTGGCCAAATTTCGATCTGCTGCTGTGCAGACTGCAAAAGAGTTAGGAATGGACGGGCAAATGATTGCATATGTCACTGCTGGATGTGACAAATATATTGAACGGGAAGAAAGAAGATTAGAAAAAGAGGCCGAAAGAAAATTAGAATCTGAAAGGTTGGTCGAAGATAAGAGGTTAGAGGCTGAGAAAGAAATTAAGAAGTTACAATTTGAGGCTGAGGCTGAGACTAAGAGGCTGCAGATTGAGGCTGAGGCTACGAAATTGGAGGCAGAAAGAGAAGAGAAGAAATTAGCTGCAGAAAGAGAAGAAATTAGCTGCAGAAAGGGAAGACAAGAGATTAGCTGCAGAAAGGGAAGCCGAGGAAAGAAGACAGGCTGCAGAGAGGGAAGCAGAAAAGGAGGAGAAGAGATTACAAAGGGAACATGAGTTACGACTAAGGGAGTTTGAGTTTCAAGGCCATGCTCCTGAAAATGGTGCCAGTCCCTTTACCTCTGATGCCACTGCTAGTCAGGGAGCCTCAACCTCAGCTATGAATTTTCATTTAGATCATTTTGTTGAGAAAGACGATGATATTGAGAGCTATCTAAATAGATATGAACTATTAGCTACCACGTATGGGTTAGAAAGAGAAAGGTGGAGCTTAAAGTTATCTCAAGGCCTTCGTGGGGCAGCTTATGAAGTTTTTGCCAAAATGAACAGAGGTGATCAAGAAAATTATGACATGCTAAAGCAGGCTCTTTTGTTAAGATATGAAAAGAACGCAGAATTTTATAGGAAAAAATTTAGGAATGCTAAGCTACTGTCAGGTGAAACCTATCACCAGTTCTCTGCACGGTTAGAGACATACTTGGAGAAATGGACTTCTCTGGGGAAAACCCAAGATCTTAAGGAAATGGTCCTTATAGAACAATTAAGAGAGTCCATGGCTCCAGACCTGAGAAAGTTTCTCATGGAACAAGGTGCAGAGAGGCTGGGTGAGTTGCTAAATGTTGCTGAAAGGTATCAAGCAGCTCAGGCAGAGGTATCAGGTAATAAAAAGAAACAGGTGGAAAATTTTAGGGCACCACAGAACTTTAATAAATTTGATCCTAGAGATCAAAACAAAGGTAAGCACCAATTTGATAGGCCACGGTATGACAATAAAAATAAAACCCCACAATTCGATGAAAGGAAATATGATGAAAGAAAATCTTTCAACCAAGGGAAAAGGTGGTGTAAAAATTGTCAGATGGACAATCATGATACTGAACGTTGCAGAAGGAACTGTATAGTTATGGCCACTCTTCAGGTCAGGTCGACCTCAAGAAAGGAGGAGGATATTATGTTAGATACCACTCCAGAAGAGATGAGGAAGGCACAGGCTGGGGATAAGACCCTCAAGCCTTGTTTCAGGAAATTGTCAACTTGTCATACAACTCCAGGCAAGGGAGATTTTTACATGAAAATCAAGTTGATTTACAGGAAAGCCGGAACTAGATCCCATGGTCACGGACAGTTGGTTCTTCCAAAGAGATATAGGGCAGAATTAATAAGGAGCCTACATGTGAAACCAGATGGGGACCATGAAAAAATAGGTACCATCATCCAAAAGGTGGCTCACAATTATTATTGGCCCAAGGCAAGATGGGACATTGAGAATTTTGTAGAAAGGTGTAGCATAGCACATGAGGGAACACCCACAAGTGGGAACATTGATCAGGACCTGGACACGCCAAAGGGCAAACTTAGGCCTGAAAATACAAAGAGAAATAAATTTGATAAAGTGGACCAAAGGGAATGGGAAGCCCCTTTTCACGGACAAGCTTCACTTAACTGTTTTACAATGGCCACTATGCGGAGAGTGCAAAAAGATGTCTTACCCCAGGATAAGCCGAAAATCTCTCAACCGGACTTAAACAAACTGGAGGAAGAGGATGTAGAGAGGAAATCTCTCATCAAGAATTTTAAGTGGGAGAAAGTCCCAAGAGAAAAATTGGTAGCGGTCGTTTTGTGAATGATAATTCTGGGAAGAAAAATCATCACTATAGCGCTTCGAGTGGAAGAGACCATACCGGTGCATGGACAAATAGGTCCACAAAATTAAAGGTCCATATGTAGCGCTGTTAAGAACGTGGACTGATGAAAAGGCAGAGGAAAATATTACATCCTCATACCAATATGTGAATGAGCTGACCACTCGTTTAAAAACTGGCTGGAAACTTGCCAATGAAAATTTGAGACAAGCCAGGAAGAAACATGCTGCCTATTATAACAGGAAAGCTAAAGACAGAGATTTGGCTGTGGGAGAGAAGGTACTGCTTCTTCTCCCCGGTAGTCAGAATAAGTTACAAATTGGATGGCAAGGTCCATATACAGTTCTAGAGAAGGTGTCTAGAACCAATTATAAGATAGATAAGAAGGGGAAAGAAAAAATCTATCATGTGAATCTCCTGAAGAAATATTTGGAAAGAGAAATTGTTGACCTTGTCCATTGCAATGGAGATGAAAAAGGAACTACTTTCATCATTTGAATATCCATTACACCCCTGTGAGACAGCGGCACAGGTGAAAATCAGTACACATTTAACGAAAACTCAGAAAGAGAGAGTGCAACAGGTTCTAGATACTCATACAGAGGTGTTAACAGACCGACCAGGGCATACAAACTTATTGGAATATGATATGAAGCTGATAGACCCCACACCTGTATGTATGAAACCCTATTCGATTCCTTTTGCTAAGGAGAAAGCTTTGAAGGAAGAGATAGACTATTTGTTGAAGGAAGGAATTATTTCACACAGTGAATCTTCGTATAGTTCCGGTGTTGTACTCTTAAGGAAACCCTCTGGAGAACATAGACTCTGTATAGATTACAGGAGACTGAATGCTATTACAGAAGGACAGGTGGATCCATTGCCGGATACAAATCAGTTGTTTGCCAGGCTAAATAAAGCTAAATATTTCTCAAAAGTGGACCTGAGTAAAGGATACTATCAGATTCCAGTAAAGCCTGAGGTTAGACCATACCTAGCTTTTAGTACCTCAGAGGGACACTATGAGTTTAACAGATTGCCATTTGGATTGAAGAATGCGCATAGTGTCTTCTCTAGAATGATGAGAAAATTATTGGACCCTCTGAATAACCCATGTATCACAAATTTCATGGATGATATCCTTATAGCCACAGAAACATTTGAGGAACACATTGACTCTCTGAACATGCTGTTTAATCGACTTAGGGAAGCGAATTTAACAGCCCGACCAACCAAATGTTGCGTTGGATGTAAATAATTAGAATTCTTGGGACACACAGTTTATCAGGGAAACATGACCCCTGACCCAAAGAATTTAGAGAAACTAAAGAAAGCCCCGAGAACACAAACCAAGAAAGACGTGAGATCCTTTGTCTCATTATGTGGTTTCTAACAAAAGTATATCAAAAACTTTAATTCCATATGTGCACCGTTAACTGATTTGACACGTAAAGGAAATCCAGATCGAATTACATGGACACCACAATGTGAAATGGCTTACCAAGAATTGAAGGAAAAGCTCACAAGTAAACCTATTTTGAAATTACCTGACTTAAGTCAAGAATTCATAGTAAGAACGGATGCCAGTAATATTGGGTTAGGTGCGACTCTGCTACAGAAATCAGATGCATTGGATGGGGAATTAAGCCCAGTGGCATATGCTAGCAGAAAGTTGAATAAAGCTGAAACCAACTACTCAACTAGCGAAAAAGAATGTCTTGCAGTAATATGGGCGATAAAGAAATTCAATATTTATCTGTATGAGAAGGCATTTAAGTTGCAAACGGATCACAAACCCTTGTCGTTTCTAGCGCAGGCTAGGCATGAAAATTCTAGATTACTCCGTTGGTCATTACTGATGCAGCCATTTGAGTTTAGCATAGAGTATATAAGTGGAAAAACAAATCTGGGAGCGGATTTTTTAAGCCGCCATCCGTGTGATGAGAATCACCCTAAGCCCCAGGAAGGATAATAAATTTCTCTATGTGTATATAGAATTATAGACTGACATATAACGTCTGTTTTAAGAGGGGAGAATTTGTCGTGAGACATTCTAAATCCACATATATAAATTAAAAGGTAAATGTAAAGCCTAACAAATAAATTCAATAAAAGGAAAGAAGAATGGTAAAGAACAGTGCTGTCACAATGACTGTACTCGAAATCCCCCTTGTTTTCTACTTCGTCTGCAAATTGTAACGTTTCACGTTGATAGTAAAAGCCTTCTGCAGCATACACGCGTTTCCACAACACAATAAAACGTGTACTGCCTTTCTAAGAAAAACCTTGAGATACGCAAGCTGATCTATATTTAATATTCCATTCATGTCATTTTATACACTACATTACCATAAACAAAAGACAGATGGAATTAGGATAGAGAGAAGGGAGGGCTGAAAGCCGGAACGCATGTAACACTAACACGCGTCTCGCTATACAATTACTTCCATCACGCGTGTAAGGCCACAAGCACTAGCTTTTTTTTCAAATCGACAGTGATAAAAAACACTACCCATACGAGAGTTAGGTTTAAAAAACTTACAAAACGTTTATTAGGAAACATGACATTCTACTGTTTTATGTCTAAAATCCTGACATTAGTCTGACAGTACAGCAGGACAGGTGGCGGTTCTAAACATAAAAATAAAAAAAACAACTACACGACTATCCTAGAAAATACATATTTTGAACGCAGCCACTTAGCTCCCTTAAATTTGTATATTTGGGTTCCTTAGGACTTGCTGACAAATAATATGTTAAGTGTTACGCAAATAGTCTAGGAATTAACAAAATATAGCCAAAAGAAATAGTGAGGGTGTCAGACAACACCAAAATCAGAATCGCTCAGTGGCAGATTTTGAAACCACCATTGTACGGGAAATAGGTCCCCATGTTAAATCCTATTTGATTGGAGCACAGTAAATGTAAGGCTAAACACGATTAGTCGGGCTACAAATACTATCTTTTGTTGTTAGGGGAGACGGAAGGAAGGGTACTTTTTTTTCAAACGCTTGTGTAAACATGGCTCGATTGGTTAGACCTGCCAATATAGTCAATTAGGAGCGTCAGGTCAGCACCACATTTTCAAATAAACTTTCTAAAGCAACAGTGCGTTGAGATTCAGCTTATATTTTTCTAAATAAAAGCCTGAGACAGTGGCAGGTCAGATTTTGTGCCATATTCATTGCCAGTCAACGTAATTCTGTATTATTTCCATGAATTGTGGTAAGCTTGAAATATTTGATATCTTTTTAATGAAAATTGAATGTAAATTGATAATTTATGTCTGTATATGTGTGTGGTTCAGTAGCGAACATGAGGCAAAGCCTATATAGTGCTCCAACCTGAACAGAAGGTGTCGGAGAAAAGTAAAACTGCATGGAATTGCCAAACAGTACACTGACACCTATCTTATTGACTAGAACGAACTAATGCTGGAATTGCAGAGGCGTAGTGACCATTAGGGAGGAGTATACTGGTGGAAATTGTTTCAGATGAAGCTGGCAGTTGGCCTACCGCTCTGAACTCAGTGTTTGTTATGTATTGTGTTCAGTCTGGAAATAGATTATAGATTAGTTCTGAAATAGGAGGTACGACCTTCTTGTTTCAGGGACTGTGGTCCTAAAGTTATTGAGCAGCCCTGGTCTGAGCTTTGCTGAATCTAGAGGCTGACAACATACTCCTGGGTCCAGATAGCGACTAGTGAGGTGTCTCCAGAACACAGGGGAGCAATCGAGCAGAGGAGTCTTTTCCTGCCGCCATCACGAAAGTTAAGCCTCTGTGGCCAGAGGAGCTCAACATTATGTGTTCCCCTCTAAAATTGACTTTATAATAAATCAGAGGGAAAATACATTGTGTGAATTGATAGGAACTGTAACTCCGCCAATGCCGGTCCCAAGCCCGGATGAAAAAGGAGGAGGGCGGCCTGCATGGAGGCCGTAAGGAGGCAGCCCCTCCACTATGCAAAGGCACAACAGGCCAATCACCTGTTTGCTTTAAATCATGATTACGCGAACTACAAGAGAGAAAACCGGACTGATTCTAAAGGCGACGAACTGGAACGGACTACGGACTACGACTTATGGAACTTGGAACACAAGAAGTATAAATGGGAAGGAAGAGGAGCTGGTGGAAGAGATGAGGAAAGCAAAACTAGAAATCCTGGCTATAACGGAAACGAAGAAAAAAGGACAAGGAGTCATGGATCTCGATGGCAACACGTTGCTCTACAGTGGTGTACCCATATCTGAAGGAGCTAAAGGGGGCGTGGGTTGCATTGTGGCCCAAAATCAAAAAGATAGTATCAAGGGATGGAACTTTGTCTCGGAGCGCATTATGGTTGTAAAACTAAAAGAAGGAGAAACCATAGTCAACCTGGTCATAGTGTATGGGCCAAATGAGGATGAGAGAGCAGAGGTCAAGGAGGAATTCTTCGAGCTGCTTCAAAGGACAGTGGATGACTGCCTAGATGAAGTTATTATGCTCGGAGATTTTAATGCCAGAGTTGGAAATGACCATGCTAGATGGGGTGGAGTTATCGGAAGATATGGAGAAGATACTCTCAATGACAATGGAAAGCGACTCCTTAGATTCTGCAGTGAGCAGAATCTGATCATTACAAACACAAAGTTCCCCCATAAGCGCATACATGCATACACTAGATGTGAACCAACCAAGAATGAGAAGTCAGTGATCGACTATGCCATTGTTCGGAGAAGCTCATTCGGATATGTCCGAGATGCAAGAGTCTGGAGGGGGCCAGAGATTGGAAGTGATCACTACCTGCTAACAATCAAACGAACAACTGAAAGAGTTGCTCAGCCTAGGAACTGCCCAACATCACGCAAGAAACCAAGTAAACGAGCAGGAGAAATGAGCATTAGGACCTACAAGCTGAGAGAGCCAGAAATTAAGACCAGATATCAGGGGCTTATTGCTACAGCAGTGAGCAACACAGAAGAACGACCTGATGACTTGGAAACCCTCTGGAATAAATTCAAGGATATCATAAAGACAGCTGTTGCAGAAGCATGCGGTGAAGTCCGACTTGGGAACCAGAGAAAGAGGACACCTTGGTGGACAGAGGAAGTCAAAGAGAAAATAAGAGAGAAGAAAATGGCATGGAAACAATACTTAGGAGCTAAAAACACAACAGGACAAATGGAAAAATATAGAGAATATGTGACACTCAGAACAGAAGCAAAGAACAAAGTGCTAGCAGCAAAACAGAAGTCCTGGGAAGAATTTGGAGAAAAGCTAGAAAAAGATGCACAAGAAAACCAGAAATTGTTCTATAAGACCCTAAAGAACATGAGGAAAGAAAAACAATGCCCTCTCAAATTTATAAAGGACAAGCAAGGCAAATTGCTTACTGCCCCGAAGGAAGTAATGGAAAGATGGAAAGAATATTTCTCAGAACTCCTGGATGGTGAGCATGATGAAGCATCAGAAATGATAACCACTGACACAGAAGAGGAAACCAATGATGGTGAAGATGACATAAAGATGGAAGAACTGAGGGCAGCACTAGAGAAAATCAAGATGGGCAAAGCAGCAGGGCATGATGGTATAACACCAGAAATGGTTAAGTACATGGGAGCATCAGGCGACCTATTACTCTTAAAGGTCCTACAGGCAGCATGGTGCAACAAGACCATACCAAAGGATTGGGAGATTGCCATCATAACACCAATTTTCAAAAAGGGTGACAATCGACAATGTGGAAACCATAGAGGCATATCCCTTCTCAGTGTCCCTGGTAAAATCTGCTCTAGAATCCTAGAGCAGAGACTCCGACGCCTAGCTGAGCCACAATTGGATGAGGTCCAGTGCGGATTCCGAGCAAACCGAAGTACTCAAGACCTGATCTTCGCACTCAGACGGCTGAGTGAAAGGGCCCTTGAGTGTGGGAGTGAGATCCGTCTTTGTTTCGTGGATCTGGAGGGGGCGTTTGGCGGGGTCCCCTGGGGCAAACTTTGGGACTGTTTGGCAGGGGGGAATATTCCAGCACCTCTGATTCATGCTATACAGAGCTTCTACAAGTCTTGCGGAGATTATGTGGGGGCAGCAAACCATGGGTCAGAAGAGTTCAGGACCACCACTGGTGTAAGACAAGGTGATATCCTATCACCTTACCTCTTCATACTCCTTATGGACGATGTCATCAAGGCATGTAAGGAGAGAACAAGAAAGTATTCAGTGGGGTACTGGAAGATGAGACAAGTCTGTATTTCGGAGCTGGCATTTGCTGATGATGTTGCCCTGGTTGCTAAATCAGAGGCACATCTCCAATCCGGCCTGCAAGTCTGGAAGGAAGAGCTGGAGAAGAGAGGGGTGGTCATAGGCAGCTCTAAAACAAAATCCATGGTGATATCACGAGAAGAAAGAAAACATCAGATTAAGTTGGGAGAACAGGTCCTGGAGCAGGTCGACCACTTTACATATCTCGGAGCTATTATAGACCGAAAGGGAGGCATCAAAGAAGAGTTGGCCACTCGGAAAGCAGCGGCTGGGAGACTTTTTCAGGCCATAAATCGTGGATTCCTCAGCAAGAAAGAGGTTGGTAAGAAAACGAAGATGGCTGTATACCGCTCCACCTATGTCCCAGTCTTGACATATGGATGCGAGTCGTGGGCAATGACTACAACCCACAAAAGCCAGATCCAAACCTCAGAAATGAGGTATCTGAGGAAAGTGGTTGAAGTGACAAGAAGAGACATGGTCCGCAACCAGACGATCCGTCAAGGCCTAAAATCCCATCCGCTGCAGACCCAAATAGAAGTCCCAACTGGGATGGTTTGGCCATGTCTGCAGAATGGGAGAGGATCGGCTACCACGACAAGCATGGGAAACAGGGGGCCAGGGATCCGGGCCTCCAGGACGACCCAGAGTCCGCTGGGGGGACAGCATTGGACAATCTTTGAGGGACCGGGGGCTAGAGTGGAGCCAGGCCGGGAAGAAGACAGCTGATGGAATGGTCTGGCGCTCTCTCTTCCAAACCTCTACACCTCACGGTAGAAGGGGAACGACTAAGTAAGTAAGTAAGATAGGAACTGTGACTTTTCCCCATACTATTTCCAAGATAAACAAACACTTGAAGTCATGATGACAAATAACAACATAGCTTGAAAAACAAAACCAGTATTACCTCATAGTACCACTACACAACTGACACACATAGGATAATATTAATAAAATATGTCACTACAAGGTTCATATTTATAAATTATGTACATATAAATTGTGATTACATTTGATTGTGATTCCTGGTTCACTTTGTAGTTGAATCAGGATATATATTAGTGAAAGTAATTAATACATATATATTTGAAAATTTACCAGTGACTCATTTAAGATAGTCTTATAGAGTGTTAAATGTGTGTGAGTGTCACAGTGTTGTACAGTGTTGGGGAATAAATTAAATTGTTTATCTGTCTGTTGTTGTTGTGACTTACACTTCATCATATACATAACCCTAGACATTCAACGTAGTCATCACAATATTCAATAATAATTCTGACTGAGAACTGACAACGAGAAGGATTTAGTCAGCTGACTATGATTTAATCAGCATCTTTTGGAAGGTGACAGCCAGTGCTAAATAGTGTTTACTGATGTCTCGTCCTACCTATCCCTTGGCTCCTATCCTATTTCTCCTTTTTCCTCATTTCACTGCATTTCGATTCTGCGTCCAACCCTCACTTTCTTTCCTTTCCCTGGCGAAGGCCGTGTGGCCTCAACGTTGGCTATTTTCTTTGTCTTTTGTCCTCGTGAGACGAATCATCTTTTTTCTATATTTTGTTTCATACCCATCCACAAATAGTGGTTTACCAGTTTAATATCGGTGAGTGTTCGTTGGCAAGTTGTATCCAAATGTACTTTTCGCTGCCAGCTGACAAAATTACATAACGGCAGGTGTTTAAAAAGGACCAACTTGACTTTGTTGCAGATTTGATTGTCTCAGTATTTAGGGGAACTAGTGGTCACGTGATATCTGTGATACGTTAATAAATAAGAGGAAAGTTTCCACAGAGCCAAGCGTATAAACAACGGCGCTATTTATAGTTATTTTTTAAAATGTTATGCAGGAACATGGAGGGGGCGCTGGGAATGTGATCTGGGGGTCCAAGGGGGCGGTAACCAGAAAAACGTTTGGGAAACACTGCTCTTGACTGTCTTTTCAGGTCTAACTTTTGTCAGTACATCATCAACCACTGGAGCAACCACTGGACTTCTACAGCTCACAACAAAACAGACTGACAGACAGATTGGCAGGCAGACATAGCGGCCGACAGACTGTGATACATGCATCCTGTTTATATTTCGACAATTGTATCCAGCCTGAAGAAAACTATAATTCAACTCTCACATTTCAACTCCCTGCAACCCCTACCACTTTCTGCGCGGCAAGTCATACGGTACACGTCACGTGACCGTGATAAAACAAAATACTGCCAACTTTCGAAAGTTCACGCACATCGTCTTGTAGTTAAAGTTTAAGGTCAAGGCCCTACTTCTGTATTATTGCGTTAGATATAAACTCCCCCCCCCTCTTTTTTTTTCTCTTTTCCTTCTTTTTTTTAAGATTCGGTTTGTTTTTTTACCGAACATACTATGATGATAGGAAACTCTTTACAGAGCGATACAAAAGGAAGCAATCTGATCATAAGAAGACGTCCCCCCGTCCGACAAGTGTTTCGGCCCGATATACTCCTTTACACTCTGGGGGGGGGGGGGGAGGGGGGCCCACTTGGGTCATGACTCCCAAGCGTCTCAGCCTCCTGTTGTCTTGTATCGAAAATGAACCCATTTCACTTATGGTAGCAACTTTAAAATCCACAACTCCGCCAGCCGTGGAGGCAATTGTGAAAGTAACAAAGAGAAGACAAATTATTCCGTTCGTTCCGTCGCACATCACAACTAAGGACACACTGAGACCCCAGCGCGAAGCCGACGAGTCTAGCCACTGCGCGCTAGCCACTGAAATTCTGTGCCTGACACTTCTTATAATATACGCCGCCTGTTGCCCCTCAGTCACAGCCCTTTCACTAGTACCACCAAAAAACTCAGCGTATTGTGGACTTAGAAAAATTGTGGTGTTTTCTGAACCGCAGCTTTTATTGTCACGATTTCCATTGCCCATTGCGGTTGTTCCACAGCAAGCCTGATGCCTTTTCGGCAGTTTCACTAAGCCTCTTCAGTGCCCTTGTTCTCGACTGTGCCCTCAGCCCCAACAGTTTCAATAAATCATACACTGATGCAGCCACAAGCCCTCTTGCGCCCACTTCAACAGCCATGATCCTTGCAGTGAACCCATCGTGTCTCAGATCCGCGGCCAGATCACTATACTTGGCTGCTTTGAACGAATGTTGCTCGTCTAATCTGGATTCAAATGGTACGGTCAGTTCAATCAGTATGACCTGAAGCGTTGCTGAAGAATGAAGCACTATATCCGACCGTCTCCGCGATTTTCTGATACTCTCTGGATATGCCCCTCGTCCAGGTAGGTCTACCGCCATCTCCCAGTCGTTTGCACATTCAAGAAGAGATGGTAAACTGCTACCAGGTTTACTCGGTTTGGGGTGTGCTGACTTTCCTGCCCTCAGAAAGTATGTATTTGCGGTGCTCGGCCTGGGTTTGCTATTCGCCTTCATCCTTGCCAGATCTATTGTCGCAGCAAGCTCATTTAGCACTTTGTTATGGCGCCAAGTGTATCGCCCTTGCCCTAATGACACCTTACACGCTGAGAGCACGTGTTCAAGTGTCTGCCTCCCCTGGCACAGGGGGCACTGCTCATCATCCGACTTTCCCCATTTCACAAGGTTGGTGGCCGACAGCAGCAGGTCATACATTGATCTAACAATGAAGCTGAGCCTAAGAGGTGCGATATGCCATATATCATTCCATGTCAAGGACCTCTGCAGGGATCCTTCCCATGTAGTCCATTGGCCTTGTTGGACCTGCTGCACTGCTTTTTGCAACCTCTTATCATTCTCAGCTCCTCGTATCTCCTGAACTACCATGTCTCTGCGCTCTCTGCTTGATGCCTTGGACCACCAGCGGATGTCTCCATGACCAAATCCCCGTCTATTCGTTTGTGTGTATCCGATTACCTCCCTCAGTTTGAGTGACTCTTGGGCAGCATCAACAGCTTCTTCCACTCTCCACTTCCTTCCCGTTTTCAGTGTGGGCTGAATGGACTTAACCACGTCATCTGCTAACGAGTGTAGCATCATTGCAAGCCTTGCCTTTCCAACTTTGTACTCTTCAACAACTGACTTGAAGGGAAGCAGAAATTTTAAATTTTTGCAGTACAGTGCTACATCTGACAGACCTGGTGGTACCCCTAGCCATTTTCTCATGAACTTGTTGACCTTCTGCTCTATAGCTTCCACTGTACTTGTGCTTATTTCATATATAAGCAGTGGCCACAGCAACTTCGGTATCAACATGAACTGGAGGCACCACAGTTTGAACTTTCTCAGGAGTCTGCTTTGGTCTATGATCTGTAGTCCTCTGTCTGCCATTTCTACTGTCTGTTGAAATGCCTTCGAGTCTTTTAATGAGGCATCGTACACCCTGCCAAGACTTTTAACAGGTTCCTCAATGACAGTATGGATTCTTTGGTTGGAAACCATGAATATGACCTCTGCTATCTTCCCTTTCCTGACTGATAGGCTTCTCGACTTCTTGAGTTTAAAGCTCATTCTGCACCAGCTGACTAGTTCATCCAGGCATGCTAACATCCTCCGGGCCTGATGTTCATCTGATGTCAGAATTGTTGTGTCATCCATGAATGCTTTGAGCGGTGGCATGTGACACATTCCACCGAGCTTTGGACCTATAGCCATTCCTTCAGCCGCATTGAAGATTACCTGCATAGCCATCACGAATAGTATCGGAGAGATGGTACATCCCATCGCAATTCCAACTTCAAGGCCAATCCACTTCGTTGTGTACTCTCTGGTTGAAAATCTGACAGCAAACCCTGCGAAATACAGCTTCAGCATTGCTGCAATCTCTTGTGGAACATGATACATTTCTAGGGCCTGCCACAACATCTGGTGTGGAACGGATCCATAAGCATTCGCTAGATCCAACCAGATTACATGGAGGTTCTGTCAGACTTTGCCTTTTGGATTGCTTCCCAGATCATTGTGGCATGCTCTAGACATCCTGGTGTACCTGGGATACCTCCTTTCTGAATGGTAGTGTCAATGTACCCATTTGCCAGGAGGTATGTAGTGAGTCTTTTCGCCATCACTGAGAAGAATATCTTCCCTTCCACATTGAGTAGTGAGATTGGCCTGAACTGACTGATGTCTGTGGAATTTTGTTCCTTCGGGATGTAGACTCCGTTCGCCTTTCTCCATTCCTTGCTTACAAGCTGGGTTTTCCATGCATTCTTCAGTAAACGGAGCAGTCATTTGAGCATTTCAGGGCATCTCTTATACACCACATATGGAATGCCATTAGGATCTGGAGCTGACTTGCACCGAGCTTTCTGGACAATGCTTTCTACCTCTTGCACCGTTGGGGGCTTGGTGTTAAATTCAGCTCCTGGCTTACTCGGCCATTTAAGGCCTGCCATGCTGCTGAGCGGCTCATCTTTGCGACCATCTGAATATGTCATTCTAAGGTGTTCTTCCAGGTCTTCTTTCCTGATGTTTAGCGTACCCGACCGTGGCTGCTCAAACAGTTCTTTGGCAAACTTGAAGGGCTCCCTAAAGAATCTTTCCCTATCCCTTCGAGTCTTCCTTCTCTTCCTGCACAACCTTTCTGCTCTACAAAGGGCATTATGTTGGCCTTTCAGGTGCTCCCAAACTTGTCGTAACCCTTCCTTCTCTGTGGCAACTGCGTTCTTGAACAGTTTTCGGGCATGCTTCTTCTGTTTCCTGATTTCTTCTATTTTAATTTGTCTTCTACTTTTTCATGGTGGGTTACTTTCCCTTGCCTCCCTCACTCCGAACACTTTGCGACAGTGCAGATATATTATGTCGCCGAAGATTTCCAGCTTCTTCTCCAAAGTTATCTGCTTCAGGTTGTTATCCAACTCTTTTGCCAAGGCTTCGTCCAGCTGTTCCCAAAGCCCTTTTGCACTGGCAGGTGGAAACTTGATTGCATCTCTCTTCCCGTCCAAGAAGTGTGTGAGATCATCATCTGGCAGATCAACTTGAATGTACTCAGCACTGTGGATTGACTCCTGGCTGCGTTCTTCTAACATCTTATCCGTCGAGACAGAGCACTGTTGATCTCCCCCTGATGACCTCCCACACCCCTTTTTCGTTCTGTGGATTTTCATTTCTCTCTGAGTAGAGAATTCCCTACCACAGGCACATGGAAATTCCAGCCGTTGTTCAGAGCTCGAAGTCCGTGTAACGGGTCTGGTCGATTATTACAAACCAGGAAGTTCGCCCGTGTCTCTTGCACACAGCTTTGAATCTCCGCTGCAGTCGCCCAACTGTTCTTTTGCCATCTGCCAGTATAATATATCTTTCGGGATGCGATCGTCTTCTATGCGGTGGACATGGCCAAGCCAGCGTAGTGTGCGCTGTCTAAGCAATGTATACATGCTTTGAAGGCCAGCACGTGACAACACCTCGAGATCTGCCACTTTGTCCTTCCGCGAAATACCAAGGATGTGGCGCAGACATCGTTAATGGAAGGTATTTAGCTTTATTTCTAGCTTACCATAGGTTGTCCATGTCTTGCTGCCATACAGAAGTGTGCTTGTTGTGGTGGGTTTTGATGTTAAGAAGAATGGTGTGCGTATAGTTGTACTTAAGTGAGATCAACTGTGAAGGTCTCTGAGGTAAACAAATGGACAACTGTGTTACAGAGTACCTTTCTTGTTACCACCCTACGATCTCACTCTAAGTTATATTCTTTCTTGACTAGCGTGACTGAAAGCTACATAAAGTGTCTAGGGTATTGTAAGGGTGTTGTTAAAGAATCTCAATACAAAAACATATACAAACATATACTAATTACTATGATAAACTCAACTAACTCCAGCTGTTAAATTTTATATTTAAAAATTCTTTTGTTAAACTTTATTGGTCCTGAGCCTAAAGTTGTTTTGGTCAGGACTACAGTTCAATGAGAATCAATTTAGATGGATAGATATATTTACAAATATATATAAAGATATTTACATACAACAGACAATATGTCCATAGTACATTGTTACAAATTTTCAAGTTGATGTTAATTACTCTATTTACTACTGGTACTAGAAGGCAGGTTGGGGATTATCATCATCCCAATGTTCTTTTGTTTCACTAGAATTGTTTATGTTAGTCTTTTGGAGGAACGTTTTTGTCTATACAGGAGATTTTTCTTTAGTCGTGATAAGTTGTCCCAGGCCAGATATTGCACTTATCTGGATCCTGGAATCACAGCAGTTGTAGTTGGTTTGGCCAAACACTTCAGTCTCCTCTGGTCTTGAACTTCTCTAATACCAGCAGGTACCAGAGACTCTTAGAACTCGTGCTGAATTTCTCTATCATCGAGTACCAGCACCAGACAAGTGCCAGCAGGAACCCCTGTCGATGCAAGTTATGGTTCTGTCTTAATATCAAGCTAATTCCTCCTAATTTACATGTAAACATACATTCAATACAAAAGAACATGGTCAGCTCTCTCTGACAACTCTGCTTCTCCACTTTAGTTTGATGGAACAAATTGTACCAGTTTTCTTTTCTCTTCCCTAATGGATGCTACGCCTCTGTCATTCCTGCAGTAATCTTTTCCATGCAATTCCATGCAATAAGATAGGTGTAATGTTCCTGTATGACCAACATATATATAGTCCTGTAGTTTTAAACTTCTTAGATAGTCCCTTATATGATGGAGCAACATCTAGGCTATGCCTAAGTCTGCCATGGAACCATTTAATTACAATCTTTTACATGGCCTTTTCTTTTTTTCACACAACCCTTTTTAATTAAAAAGTCAATAAAATCTATCTTACCACATATCAAGGAAATATAAACAAGTAACGATTCTTCTTCTTCTTCTTCCGATCGCATCTTTGATGATTACACCGTCAGACGAGTTCTCATGATGAATTCGACTGTTGTTTGAAGTTCCTCTTTAACTCCATATAGCTTTGAGTTTAGTGTTGAGTCATTGGGCCAGTATATCTTTCTTAACTGGTCATACAGAGGACAGTCCTGTAGAACATGCTCAGCAGTTTGTTCGTTTAATCCACATGTGCACAGTGGTGAAGCAGACAATCGTAGCTTGTGCATGTGTTTATTCAGTTTGTTATGCCCTGTCCTGAGTCGAAAAATAGTTATCTGTCCCTGCCGGTCGAGAGTGTGATAGTCGTCTTTGGGTTGGTTCTGTTCTCTTCTGATAGTCTGGATAGCTCTCTTTTTCTCAAAGTATGTGACTTCATTATCTTCTTGTTCACATTCTCCTCCCTTTTTTGCAAGTTTTATCTGCCTTTTCATTTCCGGGTACACCACAATGAGATGGTACCCACTGAAGTATGGTTCTCTTTTTGGCAGCTACCTTGTTTAGTTCATTTCTCAGATGCGGGAGTTTACCACCCTTGAGAGCTTGCAGGACAGACAGTGCATCTGTGAGGATGACTACCTGGTGGCAGTCAGAGTTGGTGTTATAAATCATATTTGCAGCTTGCTCTAGAGCTTGAACCTCAGCTGTATAGTTGGAACAGAATTTACCAGTGGGAATGTGCCTAGTCTCATAGTGGTTGTCAGGATATGAGTTAAAGATACCGGCACCTCCATTCCTAACAGCATTAGTTTGCTGATCCATCTGTATAGGCATGTATCCATGATTGATCGGGATAGCTTTCTTGGATCATACTCAATGTAGCAGTTCGTTTTTGCAGATCATTATACTCACATCCACTTGTGAGACCACTGACTGATGTATTAATTTGGAGGGCACTGCTGGCCTGCTCCCATGGTACAGGGTATATAGGGTGGGCTTCAGTGGTGTTGTCTTCATGGATAGGTCTTCTTGATGCTGTCTTATAAGTCTTTTCCCCCGATGCACAAAGCTGCTACGCTTTAGACGTCCCAATGCCAGATCATCTAGTCTTGCCTTCATTGGGTGCATTGGCATACTGTTGTACTTTTCCATCTGGATCATGGTTTTTTGTGTCTCTTCTATGGGACAATGTCTGTAATCCAGCAACCTTCTGCATCTCTGTTATTGGTGTAGTTTTCATGGCTCCTGGAATGAGCCTTAGAGCTTGATTTTGCACCTTGTCCAAAGACTGCAGATGTGAGTTAGCAGCTGATGACCATGCTGCTGAGCTAAACTCTAAGTGTGGTCTCTTATTACTCCATTATAAATCTTCTTTAGATTTCGTTCATTTGCTCCCCAGTTGGTACCTGCTAATTTTCTGAGTATGCCTAGTCGTCTTCGGGCCTTTCCTTCTGCATTTTCAATATGCTTATTCCATGTAAGCCTTTGGTCAAATGTCACCCCAAGATAGGTGGGGTAGCTTTCTTCCTTGATCATGGTTGTCCCTAGGTGTATGTTAGCTGATTTGTCCTTGGGGGGCGAGGGAGAACAGTGTTGTGGAGGTTTTGTCTGTGTTTATTGTGATAAGCCATTTCTCTGCCCATGACACTAGCATGTCTGCTGCCCGCTGCATTCTATAATTTGCTGTGTGACATTTTCATCAGCGCACCAGAGTACTAGGTCATCTGCATATAAGGCAGCTTTAACTCCTGCAGGGAGATCTTTCACCAGGTCATTGATGTAAACAAGGAAGAGTGTTGGGGAAATTACTCCTCCTTGAGGTACCCCCTGATGGAGCAACACTTTTCTGCTCTGCAGACCGTTAAGAGTGACTCTAGTTCTCCTGTTATGCAAGTATGACTGGATCCATTTCATCATGTTGCCTTGGATTCCACTTCTCCTAAGTTTTGCAATGAGGCCATCTTTCCACACCTTGTCAAAGGCCTGCTTGAAGTCGACCCAGATCGTTAGGACCTTTTTCTTCTCCTGGAAGGCATCTTCTATTGCTTGAGACAAGTAAGTAACTTGGTCTTCTATACTGTAGCATTCTCTAAATCCAGCTTGTTCCGGCACCAGGATCTGCTCAGACTCTAAATACCATTTCAATCTGTGGTTGACTATTCGCTCCATAGTCTTCCCAACACAGCTTGTGAGACTGATTGGCCGGTAACTTGCAGCCTCGGTCTTACATTTCCCTTTCTTTAGTATGGGTATTGTGATGGCTTTTCTCCATACTTGGGGTACCGTTCCTTTCAACCAGCTGTGGTTGAATATCTCAAGCAGTTTTGTCTTTGCTGCTGAGCTCAGATTTACTAGCATTTCGTTGCTGATTTTGTCTGGGCCGGGTGACTTTTGAAACTTAAGCTTGGAAATAGCCTTCTGTAGTTCTCCTAGTGTGATGGGTTCCCTCATTGGGGCAGGAGTATCTGTCTGTCCCATGGTTGCCAGTATTTCTTCTTATCTCTCTCTGATGATCTATGTTAATGGGTAAGTTGCTTTCTGAACTGTATCTTCTAGCAAACAAGTCTGCAGCTTGTTTTCCTCTGAAAAGTTTGCCACCTTCATCCAATGTGATAGTCTGCCTAGGTGAGGAACGCTCTTCATTTAGAGACTTGACTAATCTCCAAAGTTTCCTGCCGTCTTTCTCAAGGTTCAGCGATGCCGTTTTAGTTCTCCAGCTTTTCCGTTTTTTCTTCTAGCTTTGTTCTCTGAAACTTTGCTACAGCCTTTTTCCATTTGTTGTGAGTTTCAAGTGAAGGCTGAGACTCTGCGTCCTTTCTAGCCCTGTCCATAGCTTCCTGACGTTCTTGGAGTGTGCTGGACCAGTATGGTATGTAGTTACGCCGGCATCCTTTGGGAATGGTTTCTTTTGCAGCTTGTAGTATGCATCTGTTGAAGTCTTTTACCACTTCATTAATGTCTCTGTTCTGTACCTTGAGGGTAGACAGCAGCGTGTTCACCTGATGCCTGAATAAACCCCAGTTGGCTTTTTTTGTAGTTCCATCTTGTAATGGCTGGGCCTGTACTGAGAGTTGCACTCTGGACAGTAAGAAAGATTGGGCGATGGTCGCTTCCCCCTAGTTGGTCTCCTACTTCTCTACTAATAGATCCAGCTATATCTGGTGTGGAGAAGGCAAGATCTGGTGTTGAAGTTGTGTGCCATCCTCTGGAGTAGAAGGTAGGAGTATCTGTGGCATTATTGACTAGGATTAGGGAGTGATCATCTTGCCAAGTTTCAACCTCTTCACCTCTGTGATCCAGATGGTTATAGCCCCAGCTCTGGGAGTGGCTATTAAAGTCTCCAACTACTGCTATAAAGTTGGTGGCTGGTACCTGTATAGAGCTGAGACTCAGGGGTTTGTTGTTCCAAGTAACGATGAATTAGGCAATAGAATATGGCACACTTTCATCACTGCCTCTGTTCAGACTGCTTTCTGTTGTTAGTTATTTTAAAACAAAGCACAAGTCTGCTCATCGCTGCTTGTTCCTCAGAATATTTCGAAAAAATGGCAGCGAGCAGCCTACTATTTCGTTAAAGTAAAAGGCTTTGGCCAATGAGACCAAGCATCTCTTTCATTTGAATGAAACTTTATTTTTTTTTAAATATCTCAAACCTCTATGTGTTACTATTACCAACTAGATTTGTATATTTAGGTTAGCCAATAATATTTCGGCTTCCTTCAAATTTCATCCAATCCACTTCATCGTACTATCTTAGCCTTTCTTTCACCTAATTTTTTCCCCAAAAAATATGCTATCCAATCTAAGCAGACATGACTTGACCTGACAGTATCTCCGATTCTCTATGTATTATTACCAATATTTGATTATCTAATGGACTATTTAGATAACTAACAACATATTCTTGGTCAACAAGTCTTCAGGTACACGAATATATGATTTTTATGGGGATAAGTGGCTTGGTTCAAAATTCTATCTTTTTTTCTATGTTAGTTGTTTATTTTTAAACTACCTCCTGTTCAATTCTTTTTCCATGTACTTTCAAGCTAAATACGAGAGTCTCTCGTAATACACGAGAATTACGTCATTCGCAACAAGAGCTAAGCGTGTTTTCCTGACCGTAGTGTCCACATTTTCTAACGTTTACATCATAATTTGAAAACCGCCTAAGGGCAAGGCTAGCAAGTTGGTTTTATTTTTAGAAACAATGTGAGACGTGATTTGCGTTGGCTATCTATCCGTGCCCCTCCCCTCTACAATGTATTTTAGGCAAATACTTCATTGAACTTGGAAAAGTGGTACGTTTGTCTCAAGGACGAATTTGAAAAATAGGGTACCCTTTTTGGTTCGGCCAATGCGTTATCAAATAATACGCTGAAGGCGTAGGCGACGACTACAATTCTCGCCGAAATTTTGTAGTACTATCCTATCTTTGACTTTATGCACTAGACTGTTATATGCTAATTTAGATATTGTATTTAGAAGTTCACCACACTTGTGACACAGGCGTTATATACTGTAGCTTTGGTCTTCATTGTGAGTTTGGAGTTTCCCCAAACACGCGTTGTGAGGCGGGCAAAGGTAGCTACAGCTTTACCAATGCAGCTGTCAATTTCTGTGTCCAGAGAGAGTTTGTCGTTGATGGTAGACCCCAGGTATGTGAAGTGGTGCACCACTGTCAATTCATAGTTATCTTTAGTGATAGTTGGTGCAGCACCCACATCCTGACTCAGCACATTTGTTTTAGTTAGACCTATTGTGAGGCCAAAGTCCTGGCATGCTTGGGTGAAGCGATTCATCAAGCTCTGAAGCTCCTGTTGACTTTGAGTGACGACTGCAGCGTCACCATTTTGGCATAATTTAATGTCAGACAATACAATATAAATGTGCCGAAGTTAACATATCAATAAGCTCAATTCTTATTTATGTTAAAGTTTCATAAAATAATGTTAAACTTGAGAGAAAATCCACAAAAATTCACGGGTCTAAAAACTCTTTATCAATGAATTATTTCTCCTTGTTATCATTGTCCCACAGCAATGTAAGATGCTCCTCCACTAAACAAACTAGAAATCCGTTTGCTTACAGATCAACATAGTTTATTGGAAAGGGTGTTCGTTCCTTCCATCTCAAGTTCCTCCTCGTCAACTCAATCCACACTTTCTCCATTCTGGATATCTGCCAGTATGACACACTGACCACCATTTAGCGTTGCCTACTAGCAGCAACTTGGCTGTGGGTCCGGTGCGATTCGACGGAATTACTATTTGTTTGTGTAGGTCAGAGTTTGTGAAGTTCAGTTTATTTAGTCTGCATTTTCCTTTTAAAAGTGAGTATTACATTATATTTAAAAGAGAAATATATAATTTTTTTTTTAAACAATTTAAAAACTGGTTGAAGATCATAGCAATTACCCGATATTTCAGCTGAGATTATAATATAAATATAAATTGTTAGGGAGGAAGTTGTTAACTATTGCGGATAATAGTAGACCATGAGGATTGAGGTTACAACATTTATTTTTATTCTGACATTATTTATGAAAGAAGTGATCCTCACTTTTTTTGTTTGTTTGGTGATGTCACATTTATTTAACTACTTTCCCCCTATTGCTACACTTAGTGTAATTTACACAAAATGATGCCCCCCCCCCCCCCCCCCCCATAACTACGTAACTGTTGAAGTCTGTTTGACAGTAGAAGTAAAGTTGGATTGCACGGAGACTGGAGATGTATAAGGTTGCTCAGTGTAAATGTACTGATGTAACGTACTGTTTTCTGTGTTATGAATGGTAGTACGTTGAGCGTGTCATGTTGTCCTGGGCAGTACCAAATAGTAGCAAGGAATCTAGGTCACTAGCGTGAGGTGTCGCCAGGGTTTAGTAGACACATACATAATGTCAGTATTCCTGCAGATTCAGACGTATAATACTTGTATGACAATATGGTTGATGGTGTAAGTGTGTAGATAACAGTGCTGATAACACGAAGGCCATATAGGCTCTTGGACGTCTTCACATTAACTCACACAACCACAAGTAGAAGTCAGTGAAGTAGGGAATGCTGTTGACGTTTACAATATTTATTTGTGACGTATGATAATATGATGATGATGAACGAAACAGTCAATAGTATACAATCGGGTACATAATATGTGTAGTTACAAAGGTCAGCTTCAACCATCACAGATCCTCGACATGTAACAATGTCTTTATCAGTGTTTACAGTTTATGCAATAGCTCTAACCCCTGACTGAGCCCCACCAGGTAAGCCCTAGCAAATATATTGCGTAGTACGGGCGATATCATCTATATAAACAAAGTCAATGCCATTGTCCTACAATTAGCAAAAAGATTTCAGACTGGCCTCACATGCCAGATACTTCATTCTGGTGAAGAATAGATATGGTGACAACGAAATCAGGCCGCAGGTCACGGGCCTCGATAAACAGGTCACTCTCAGTTCACACAGGCTCCTAAGATTGAATATATATTTTCTGCCAAATCATATTCCGCCTGCATTGCGGATCCATAAAGACGATTCCTAGGCTTATGCGAGTAACAGGTCAACTAGACCTAGTCTTGTAGATATGAAGTCACACTGGAGTGCAGTATAATAACTTCTTGTGAGCTTCGCTCACTATGCCGCCATCAGCAATACAATGTACCTGTAAGATCTAAACGAGACGAAAAGATCGAATAGCGTTTTCAGTTACCTTTTTAAAGAATCCTGACACTCTTAAGTAACACAATACAGCCAATACTGGCATAAAGAAAACACTCAGGGACGGAAGAATGCCAAACGGCCATTCCCAGAATTTCCACTCCCTATCGAAAACTTGGCAGAGAGGAATCTACGGATCGGGACATCCATTCTAAGCCACAGGTACGCACTCTCTCAATATCGGTCTCCCGGCTTTTGCCGCTAAGACCCCGCGCATGCCCAAAGAGCATGGACCAGATCGAGGCAAACCCAGACCAGGCGTTTCCGACCAAACGGGTGACAAAGATACACCGTATGATCCTATAAATAGAATTAAGACATGTCAACTCTAAGACATGTCTAAGACAGGACAACATAAGGCAGGAGAAGATAATCACCAGTCAAACTTGTCACCGAGAGATAATAAACGTTTATCTCTCTTTGATTACCTTAAACCAAACATACATTAGGTTGGTGCTGTTTTCACCGTCGAAAATGACGGTAACATTACCACACCTCCCGGGGGGGGGGGGGGGGGAATGGCACTTTTTTTTTGAAATACATCTATGAGCCAAGTACAATAAGCTCATAACGCATGAGTAATGCGCCGATGAAAGGATCACCAAAAATAATAACATCATAATGTCAGATCCAATCGACGCACAGAAGAGCGTCTGGTGAGAAGAAAAAATCTCACTAGATAGGAGAAACTATTTTCTCAAAGTAAATATATATCCGGGGAGGTGTTACCAACTAACTCAAAAGTGCAGGCAATGTTACAACAAAAATACATATCAATGTGTATAAATGTGAATGACAATTTCCATTAAGAGATTACACCAACATCGAAATCTCACGACGTATAATGCATATATAAGCATAAATTCAAAAGGTCAATCATTAACAACATTAACAACAATATCTGATGACGTAGAAGACCAAGACGAAGCTCTTTCGGAGATGTCTTGTAAGCAAAATCCTCAAGGAACATCAGTACGTCTATAGAAGTCATTGTAGATATACAGCGTTCCAACATATCACACCGGTTGCTGAGAACAATATAAATAGTACATTTCTTAGAATGTTGTAATGTACCATAGTCACTTAATATATATCTAAACTATAAATGTGGCCGCATTAATTTTTTTCGACCTTTATTTCATATGAAACAAAGCCTTCCTCTGTTTTACCGCAAACGGTAACAGAGAAAGCGAGTAATCAATACATAACCATGAGTTTAAACAAAGTGACAACAAGTGTTATAGAAGCATGTTATTGTACGAATAGATCATAACTTTAGATATGTAATAGTAGATCTAGACAAAAGAGCTAAGTAGCTTCATGTGGGCATCGAGACAATATGTCTGCCACCACATTATCCGAACCACGGATAGCTCGTACCGTGAAATGAAAAGGTTGAAGAGCAATAGCATATCGAGTGGATCTCGAACTCTTCAAATCCTTATTCTGCATAGCTGTGAGAGCTTTTTGGTCGGTTTCTACTACGAAATGCGAGCTGAGAAGGAATCTTTGGAGTTTAAGAATTGCCCAGACCATAGCTAGCAATTCTCGGTCTAGAACAGAATAATTCCTTTCTGCCGCATTCAGTTTTCTCGAGACATACATTACAGGATGCAGAGTCTCAGAATACTCTTGCATCAGTGCCGCCCCAATCCCTACTGCTGAGGCGCCACTACGAAGGACAAACGTCCTATCGGCTGTAGGTAGTCTTAAAATAGGAGGAGACGAAAATAACGACTTAATCTGATCCAATGAAGATTGGCATTCTTGAGACCAACGTACCATATTAGGAGACCCTTTCTTCAATAGGGTTGAGAGTGGTGCCGTAATAGAGGAAAGATTCAAAATGAATCTTCCATAGAACTGTATAAGGCCCAAGAGACTACGGATCTGTTTTTTAGTCCCAGGAATAGTGATGTTCAGTATCTTAGAAGTGTTGTGGTCTTCTGTTTTCAAGAGACCATGACCAACACGATGACCAAGAAAAGAAATCTCACTATACCCAACATAGCCTTTAGAGGGTTTAGCTGTCAAATTATACTCACGTAGAGTAGACAACAGTTCATCTAATCCCAGATAGTGATCTTCCCAAGACTTGCTAAAAAGACAGATATCGTCTAAGTATGCAATCACATCAGACCGATATCCCAGTATTCGACGCATCATGCGTACAAATGTAGCTGGGGCATTCATAAGGCCAAAAGGCATAAAGTTCCATTGGAACAGACCCCTAGGTGTGGAGAAAGCAGTGAAAGGTTTGGCTCGTTCGGTTAAAGGAACTTGCCAGTATCCTTTAGACAAGTCCAGCTTTGTAAAGAAACGAGAGTTGGAAAGTCTAGTAAGCAACTCATCCAACAGAGGCATAGGTTCTGCATCGAACTTCGTTACTTGATTTAGTTTACGGTAATCGACGCAAATGCGTATGTTATTGTCTTTCTTTCGGACAATAACCATAGACGACGAGTATGCCGAATTGGATGGTTCAATTATTCCTAACTTTATCATTTCATCCAACTCTTTCTCGACTTGAGTTTGGAAGTGGATAGGAATAGGATAAGGTCTGACCATGATAGGAGTATGGTCAGTCAATACAATGTCATGTTCAATGACTGTAGTGTGTCCAGGGATGTCCGTGAGAACATCCTGAAATTCTTGTAACATGGAAGAGATTTGTGACTGTTCCATAGTTGATAAATTAGGTGAAATTGCAACATCCTTCCATGATTCCGTAGAATGAAGTGGAATCATCGGAAGAGGCAGATTAACATCAGAGAAAGTAGATTCCTCATTCTGTATGACAGACAGCGATGAGTAATGGCCACGAGCGACCGTAGCGTCATCCGTCGCTTGAAAGATAGGTTGTAAGTACTCTTTACGTTCATAAAATTCTGTAAGCATATTTATGTGAAAAGTTTTATGCTTTCCGTCAATATCGACGACATAGTCGACATCAGAAATTTTAGACACAATCTCAAAAGGACCTTTCCAACCAATAAGAAGTCTATTTTCCCTGGTAGGAAGTAATACAAATGCTTTGTCTCCAGTACAAAGTTGACGTAGGCATCTATTTTTATTTGCACACTGTCTTGCCTTTGCTTTAGCAAATTCAGATGCGGAAGTTGCTAATTTGCAAGCTTCAATGATTTTCTGCCTGAGAGCAATGACATACTCATAAGAAGATTGTGTGTCATCACTAATATCATCGGCAGCTATCAAATCGTGAGGCAAGGACATTGGGCCTCGCGGACGCGCGCCAAAGACGAGATCGAAAGGAGAAAACCCCGTATGTTCATTATGAACCTCTCTATAAGCAAAGAGAGCAGCGGGTAAGACTCTGTCCCAATCTTGAGGATGATCCTCAGTTATTTTCCCAAGTAAATTTTTGAGAGTTCTATTGAGACGTTCGACTAGTCCATTAGACATAGGATGATAAATACTACTCAGAGATCTCTTGATATTAAGAGTAGACATCACTTGCGACATAGTCTCAGATATCAGTTGGGTGCCATGGTCTGACAAGATTTCCCTAGGGAATCCCAACCGCGTAAATAGCAAAAGAGCGTCTGCAATATCGGCAGTCGAGATGCTCTTCAGAGGTATGGCCTCTGGCCATCGAGTACACATGTCAACTCATGTAAGAATAAATTGATGTCCTCTGGCTGATTTTATTTTGAAAGGACCAATGATATCTATCGCCATTTTCTGAAATGGACGGATACCAATGTCCGCAGCCTGGATAGGTGCTGCATGGCGAGGACCTTTCGATTTCACTTCTTGACAAACTCTACACGAGCGGCAATAAAGATGGATGTCTCTGTTGACGAATGGCCAAAAGAAAGCCGCAAGAACTCTCGACTTCGTACGTGAAAATCCCATATGACCAGCGCATTGGGAGTCGTGAGCATGTTGCAGTATTCTAACTCTCATGTCTTTCGGAACAAGAATTTGTGAATGTATAGACATGTCAGAGTGTTGTACCATACGCACTAGTACGCCATTCTTCATAGTGATCCAAGATTTGTGATTTGTGTTCTTATTTGGGTCACCTTTTTTGCCAGAATGAAGAATTTTTTTAATGAAATGTCTTCCTGTTGACTTTTGATAAAAGAGTCACGTGAAATGACATCATGATCATTTTGATCACGTACCTCAACACCTTCGGTCGATGTAGTCTGAGGCATATTCTGAGCCTGAGCTCTCGTGACAACTGCATTAGCAGCTTCTAAGTTATTTTCTTCCCAAGCAATAATCTGCTGCGGAGTACACTCTTTAATGCTGTGTATACGCCCGACGATAAGATCCGCAATAGGATTTGGAAGCAGACACGCTTGGACCTCTCCCGTAAAGAAGGGAGTAGCTATACGAATGATAGCGGTAGAGTATTTTTCCACTGTGCCACCAAATGTTACACATTTGATTACTCTTCCGGTGGCACATGAAGGATCTACAAGAGATTGTCTAACCCCAATAGTGGTACATCAAGAATCAAAGAGAACTGAGACTGGATCACCATTCATTAGACCCCTATGTAGAATAAGAGATCCTCTCCCGTCATGCGCCGCTGCGGCAGGAAGAGCGGGCAGAGGATGACCGCAACTCAAGGTGGATAAAGTAGTAGGTTCAAATAAAGTGGTGCACTTAGGGCATTGGGATGCTCTCCCAAAATCAAAGGCAGAACAAGAACTAGCACTAGCGCTAGGTTTACTATTATTTTGTTCATTACTAACTCCTTGTGACTCTTGTTCAGCACAGTTAGTATGATGACATGATCTGTTATTATTATGCTGCCATCTACCTCGATTACTATTTCCTTTGGGATTATGGTAATTACCCCTATTGCTATTATTATTTTGGTTTGAACCGCAGTTTTCACAATTGTGATTGTGATTTACACCTTGATGACAATATCTATCAGATTGATACTGCTGTCTTCCTAAAGAATTATGGCGAGGATAGTTTTTATTGTGGCTACCCCTTTTAAAGTTACCAAATTTGTTGGAAGCATAATTATGAGGGCTATCAGATTGCCTCCAATTCCTAGAAGACGAGCCTCTTTGGCATGAATCACTTTGATCCTGACCAAAGTTACGCTTACTTTTCTTATCGAAGTTGCGCTGAGTACCTTTAACTTTACCTCCGAAATTAGAATTGTATGGAGTCGCAGAAGCCACTGGTAAACCTTCTTTAATCTTACTGTTGCTCATTGTTTGTTGTGGATGAGCAGTGACATATTGCTTCTGTGACTGGACATGTGACTGGACATAAGGGAGTTGTTTTTCTCTTGTTTTTATAGTTTCATGTTCTCTACTTAATTCTCATTTTCTTTCTTTCCCTCCTGTCTTGTTTGTCTGTCCCTGACGAAGGCCTTGTGGCCGCAACGTAGGTTTTTCCTGTCCTTTCTCCTTGTAAGACGTATTACTATTTGTGTGTTTTTTTGTTTTTTTTTCCCCATTCTACAGTGAAAGTAAGGCGTATCTTTCCTATAAAGTCCGAGAACTCTACACCAGATTCAGGTAACATAGTCTTAAAACGAAGATGGTAATCATCTTCTTTAAGCTGATATCGTTTCAATAAGGCTGCTCTGACAACTTCATAATTAGTTCTATCATGTTCTTCTATTGCCATTATAATATTTAATGGTTCACCTGTAAGTGAATTCAACAGTTGTCTAACATATTGTGCCTTATCTACATTATATGTTACACAATTAAGTTCTAGTCTATCTAGATAGAACGTTGTCATCTTTTGCAGGATTAAAATGAGGAAGTTTGAACTTATAATCATGAGTTTTTGTGCTCGAAGAAGTCGCTTGAGAACTCCCTATATTAGTCACTTTTAGTTTCTCTATCTCCAAAGCCATGAGTCTTTCTTCATGTTCTCTTTGATGTTTTTTCTCTTCAAATTATCTTTGATGTTTTTTCTCTTCAAGTTCTCTTTGATGTTTCTTCTCTTCAAATTCTCTGTCTTGCTGAATCTTCCTTTCTTCAGCTTCAAGCTGTGCTTGAATCTTTTTCTCTTCAAGCTGTGCTTGAATCTTTTTCTCTTCAAGCTGTGCTTGAATCTTTTTCTTTCAAATTCTCTGTCTAGCTTAGCTTGATTCTTCCTTTCTTCGGCTTCAAGCTGTGCTTGCATCTTTTTATCTTCAGCCTTTTTTGCTTCGGCATATTGAGCAAGCGCACATTCCTCCAATTTCTCCTCAGTTTTTCCAAGGGCCAACCCTTGCTGGATGAAGACATCTAATGTAGACATCCTGTCTACAAATGTGCTGTCAATATATCTGAAATAGCAACACAAGTTATCCCAATCTCAGTGGGAAATGAGTCTTTTATAAAGACTAAGTACAATTATCTTATTTATAAAGTCAACAGTAATCAGCTCAGTATATAATTTGCATCATATAAATACACGTACGTGATCAAGTATACATGAAGACTGTATATCAACAATATCACGTTAACTAAACAAAGACAAGCACCTAAACAAACGAAAACATTCGCAGAGGTCAAAAGAAAATACAGCTTAACTAAATCAAATGTTGTGAAAAATCACAATGATAACTGCGAAAAATTCACAATAATACAATGACAACACAGTGTATAAACAAAAGGGTGTAAAGAAATTAACAATAGAAAAGAGAAGGCAGACAAATACAAACCAAAACGAATCAAAAACTAAAGTACGGAGAAAATATAACGAAAACAACACTAACACATCTCGTCACAGCTAAGAAAGAAAAAAAAATAACTAGCAACAAAAGTCGCTTGCAATTTCTACACTGAGACATATGCACAATCCTAAAGAACGCTTACAGTACCCTCGGTTAAGTGGGATATTTACTGTAAGAAGAAAAAATATACATTAACTCAACAAGTAAACAATGAACAAGTAAACAATAGAATGCATATAATAAATGTAACGAGGAAAGCTTATTTGCATACAAAATAAAGGCTAAGTTTAACACGTAAACCAAGGCCACTTATCTTTTAAGCGTAATCCTCTACAACTACAATGATGCAGTTCATTGCAGTACACTCGTAAACACCAGTAGACGTTCCACCGTTGAAGGTCACCGTAACTTGACAACGGGTGTAGTAGTCTCCCAAAGTGTAGCTATCAAACCAAACTCGACTTCAGTTGAGAATGTTTGTAGACTGAGTAGTAAACAGCAGGTCGAACTGTTCTATGTTTACAACTCGAGCTTGCATGTAAACTTGTGACGTGAACTTTGACACTTATGTCCTTCGACGATTGTCACAGTGTTAACAACTTGGTCAGCACCTGTGGTCTATGTAGCACTATTGTAGCAGCTGTAGTCCATGTAGCAATTCTGTATCCTACGTAAATGTTCACGTCGGTCAGCAGACGTTGACCTCTGTGTAGCTGACAACTAAACGTCAATCTTGCCTTCCGTATATATAAATCCAGATGTGGGCAGGAAAATCCGTGTTGTTGACAAAAACCCACGAATCTGGTCCACCAGATGTTGAAGTCTGTTTGACAGTAGAAGTAAAGTTGGATTGCACGGAGACTGGAGATGTATAAGGTTGCTCAGTGTAAATGTACTGATGTAACGTACTGTTTTCTGTGTTATGAATGGTAGTACGTTGAGCGTGTCATGTTGTCCTGGGCAGTACCAAATAGTAGCAAGGAATCTAGGTCACTAGCGTGAGGTGTCGCCAGGGTTTAGTAGACACATACATAATGTCAGTATTCCTGCAGATTCAGACGTATAATACTTGTATGACAATATGGTTGATGGTGTAAGTGTGTAGATAACAGTGCTGATAACACGAAGGCCATATAGGCTCTTGGACGTCTTCACATTAACTCACACAACCACAAGTAGAAGTCAGTGAAGTAGGGAATGCTGTTGACGTTTACAATATTTATTTGTGACGTACGATAATACGATGATGATGAACGAAACAGTCAATAGTATACAATCGGGTACATAATATGTGTAGTTACAAAGGTCAGCTTCAACCATCACAGATCCTCGACATGTAACAATGTCTTTATCAGTGTTTACAGTTTATGCAATAGCTCTAACCCCTGACTGAGCCCCACCAGGTAAGCCCTAGCAAATATATTGCGTAGTACGGGCGATATCATCTATATAAACAAAGTCAATGCCATTGTCCTACAATTAGCAAAAAGACTTCAGACTGGCCTCACATGCCAGATACTTCATTCTGGTGAAGAATAGATATGGTGACAATGAAATCAGGCCGCAGGTCGCGGGCCTCGTTATATAAACAGGTCACTCTCAGTTCACACAGGCTCCTGAGATTGAATATATATTTTCTGCCAAATCATATTCCGCCTGCATTGCGGATCCATAAAGATGATTCCTAGGCTTATGCGAGTAACAGGTCAACTAGACCTAGTCTTGTAGATATGAAGTCATACTGGAGTGCAGTATAATAACTTCTTGTGAGCTTCGCTCACTATGCCGCCATCAGCGATACATGTACCTGTAAGATCTAAACGAGACGAAAAGATCGAATAGCGTTTTCAGTTACCTTTTTAAAGAATCCTGACACTCTTAAGTAACACAATACAGCCAATACTGGCATAAAGAAAACACTCAGGGACGGAAGAATGCCAAACGGCCATTCCCAGAATTTCCACTCCCTATCGAAAACTTGGCAGAGAGGAATCTACGGATCGGGACATCCATTCTAAGCCACAGGTACGCACTCTCTCAATATCGGTCTCCCGGCTTTTGCCGCTAAGACCCCGCGCATGCCCAAAGAGCATGGACCAGATCGAGGCAAACCCAGACCAGGCGTTTCCGACCAAACGGGTGACAAAGATACACCGTATGATCCTATAAATAGAATTAAGACATGTCAACTCTAAGACATGTCTAAGACAGGACAACATAAGACAGGAGAAGATAATCACCAGTCAAACTTGTCACCGAGAGATAATAAACGTTTATCTCTCTTTGATTACCTTAAGGGGTTCCCCTACAGTGAAAACTAACTTTTGTTCTAATAACATTTTCAAACTTTTTATGTGCTCAATAGACACAGTGTATGTCCATGGAACCAAATTCCACAGTTTATTTTGTTAAAAAACATGTGGTTACCATGGTAACCAAAAAAAAAACATCCGCCTATTGGATTTTCACCACTTTTCGAGAGCTAAAAACTTATGTTTCCCATTGACCAAACTTTACCAAATTGCACACACATGTTGTGACTGACAATTAAAACAATTTGTCTGGTGCTTTTTTTGATAAGTTTAAAATTCTATTTTTAATGATTTTTTAAAAAAATACACTATATTTGTATGAAAAACAATGAAAAAAAATATTTAAAAAAATATATCAAAGCAAATTACCAAAATATCAAAAAAAAAGCCCCTGTCAATTTAAAGGTATATATGTGTCCTACATGCATGCCAAATTTCAGACTGATCTATTAGATAGTTTGTAAAAAATAACATTTTTTGTTAATAAAATGTTAGTTTTAAGAAAAATGCATTTTAGTCACCGAATGACTTGTCTTGTCCAATATACTCCATTCTGGGGGGGGGGGGGGGGGCTGAATGTGTTTAAAATTGTCCAGCACTATATGCTGCACCTCCTTCAGCTTCCTTTAAAATTCTATTTTTAATGATTTAAAAAAAAATACACTTTATTTGTATGAAAAAAAAAATATTTAAAAAAATATATCAAAGCAAATTACCAAAATATCAAAAAAGCATGTGACAATTTAAAGGTATATATGTGTACTACATGCATGCCAAATTTTAGACTACTCTGTTAGATAGTTTGTTAGTAATAAAATTTTGGTTAATAAAATGTTAGTTGTAAGATAAATTCATTTTACTCACCGAGTGCCTTGTCTTGTCCAATATACTCCATTCTGGGGGGCTGAATATAATTAAAATCCTCCAGGACTATATGCTGCACCTCCTTCAGCTTGCTGCAGCTCCACCTCTTGCCTTTGTCTTGCCTCTTGCCTAATTTTTCTTCTTTTTACAAGTTTCTCAGCCTCATGTTTCTGGCTGTTGGCCAGACGTTTCCTCAGTCGCACCTGTCCAAGGCGTATTGAGTTTGTTCCAGATGCTTGACCACACAGCCTTTTTATTTCTGCACTGGCTGATGGACCAAAGTTGAACTCTCCAACGGCCACAAGGACACTGAATTTGGCTTTTTTTAATGACACAAATTTCCGCTAGCTGCAATGACTCCATATAACATTGTGTAGGCTTTCATTTGCATTTTGTGTAGCACCTAGCTGACATCGCTTCAGCAAATGCTGATCAGTAAGACGCTCATAAATAGGGGCTAAGTGCTTATGGAGCAGGTTGTAGTCTAGCGGAGTGTGAACCTTGGTCTCGTGTGGTCCGGCAGCTTCTCCTTTGGCGATGGAAGCCTGATAGAAACACCAGGAGTCTTTGCCTGGGGGACACAAATTATGTTGGGGTTTGTCGTTTGTCGAATACCCATGGTAGAGAGAAGCCATGATGGCTTGTTTCATCTCTGGGGCTGTACTATGCTTGCGGATGGCCCTATTGTAGTAAATACACAATTTTTGTATGGCATTTTGGGTTAGACGACCACGGCCATTTCCCCCAAGGGTGACTTTTTGTTTCCTGCAGTCAGTAATCAGTGTCCTCAGTGCAGTGCCTAATCGCTTTGCAACATGGTTGACGCACTCTTCTTTGGTTAAGTCAACTTCTGGTCCATACGGTTTGATGTCGCAGAGTCTGTTGTAGGCCTTGGAATCGCCATCTGATAGCAAAACAGTGTAGCGTAGCTTGTGATTTGCGACTGAACGAAGAAAGAGAACTTCACAGGCTTTTACCTCCATCATTCCGGCTGACCCTTCGTAATTACGGCAGCAGTCCTTCTGATGCTCTGCTTTCCATTTTTCAAATTTGTCAGGCTGATTTTTTAGTTGCCACTGTCCAGTAGTCTCACAGGTGTGACAGAAGGAAGACATAACATGCGTATCGATGACCATGCCAGTCAAGATGTCAATAACACTGCCAACACCTATCAGTGACTTATGACCTCTAGTTAGCCATGTTGCATCAAAGCTGACAGCGATGTCAATGACTTCTTTTTTATTAATGGTACGATGCTGACTCTTAGCGTGTTCAGCTCGGACGATGCTGACGGAACGTTGAAATACTGTAGAGTGCATGGTATCCAAATGATCAAAAATTTGATCTGCATATTTATGAAATGTTTTCTGGTGCAGGCCAGGGAGGTCTAGGTTCTCACAGAAGAGATTAAATGTACATGGGCCCATTCCAGACATGAGGGCACCAAGAACAGCAGATTTGTTGATTGCATGTCCACGAGGGCCGCGGCCTGCTGGTTCCCTCTCGGATGTGTACGTTCTAGAAATTGCTTTTTCACATGTGTGACACACAACTTCCAGGAAGAGAGAGAAACCTTTAGACTTGGTGTTGTCAGTTCTTGTTTATAATGTGCTTTGCTTACACAAATTGCAACATACATTTTTAAGAAGGTTGTTGAAGAAAGAAATATCGACAATGGTTTTATACGTAGGTTTAGGCTGAGCGCAGACAGTATTATGAGATGCAACATTCTTGCTCGTGCTCAAGCTAATTTTTATATCAGATCGACTTGGGCCAGGCACTACTGGATCTGCAATGTGAACCATGGGCCTATCGATTAGTCTTCTTCTTCTTCTTCTTCGATCCTTAACCGCCAACCGTCAAAGCAGTCAGTGGCCATCACGCCTAGTGGCGTCTTGTAGGGCAACAACAAATTGATTCCACTTTGCACGGTCGGTGGCCATCCTTCGTACAGTGCCCCAACTCTGGTTCATTCTTTGCATCTCAGCCTCCACAGTCCTCCGCCAAGTTGTTTTTGGTCGGCCTCTTTTTCGCTTTCCTTCAGGGGTCCAAAGCATAGCTGTTCTTGTGATGGCATCGGAGTCTCTTCTGAGGACATGACCAACCCAACATTTGATGTTGTTTCTGTAACTTCATTATTTTTTTTACATAGACAGGGGTGTCAGCCCTATGCTAAAACCCCCAACCTGGAGGACCAGGGTACCAGCTTTTGTCTGACCCCTACCCACACAGACCAGTCCAGCTTGGTTGAACCTACCAGGAGTAAAACTCCCACTGGCATAGCTCTGGGGATTGTCAGAGTACGCAAGCTGCCATACCGCTACAACATTAGTGGGATGCAGAAATTCCACGTTGTTTGTGTAGGCCTATCAGTTTGTGTATTATTCACCGCTAATTCTGTCTTACCTTTACCACTAGTAGAAATCACATACTGTCAACGCGACCTGGCAGCAGATATCTGCTTTGATCTCTTACTTATTCTTCCCATTTTGAAGTAATAGAACACAATTCACTGAAATTTAAACAAGAAAAATATCGAACTTGCAGCAAACAATAATTGTTGACGGGCGGAAATGGCTGTTGCTTCTTCCACATTTGCGCACGCAGCCAAAATGTTGCTATGAACAATCAAAACAGTTGTTTACGATTGTGTCTTCAATGAGTCGGGAATGAGGGAATGAGGTCACCACGTGACAACTCCTTATAAGGCAATTAGCGTAAAATTACGGAAATTTTCAAACACAATTCACTCAGAGCTATGAGGAAAAAATAGTTTCGAATTTGCGATATTACGGCAGACAATGAAATTCCCTGTGTATCGATACCAAATAGTGCCCGATATGGACAGGGTAACTAAGGTATTATTGAGAGACAAATCTTGCTTTTTCGGCACAAATTTGCAAATCATAGCTGGGGGTGGGTACAGAAAATATGCTTTTTGATACATCAAATGCATTTTTTATGTTATAAAACCTTGCTCATTCGATTCCTCGATGATTATTTAATAAAATAAGCTCAAAAGTAAAAAATCGATATTTTGTACGTAAAATTGAGTTTTCTCTACCGGGGACCTCCTTAAACCAAACATACATTAGGTTGGTGTTTTTTTCACCGTCGAAAATGACGGTAACAGTAACGTCATATGTGGACGACCCCCTACGGAAGGTTGAGCATATGGCTATCTACTCCATACTGTACATATTTTAAGTCACAAAAACTTCACCAAATATGGAAGTCAACGAAAGTAAATAATTGAAATACTACTCGGTCATCCATGTTGGAAGACGGTCATCTGTTGAGAAGAGAACCGGAGACAAATAAAAGGGGTAAAGAGAACCGGAGACAAATAAAAGGGGTAAAGAGAACCGGAGTCAAATAAAAGGGGTAAAGAGAACCGGAGACAAATAAAAGGGGTAAAGAGAACCGGAGACAAATAAAAGGAGTAAAGAGAACTGAAGACAAATAAAAGGGGTAAAGAGAACTGAAGACAAATAAAAGGGGTAAAGAGAACTGAAGACAAATAAAAGGGGTAAAGAGAACTGAAGACAAATAAAAGGAGTAAAGAGAACTGAAGACAAATAAAAGGGGTAAAGAGAACCGGAGACAAATAAAAGGGGTAAAGAGAACTGAAGACAAATAAAAGGAGTAAAGAGAACCAGAGACAAATAAAAGGGGTAAAGAGAACTTGGAAAAACTTTGAGCATAAGGCACATGACAGTAGGATTTGGCATGAATTTGTTGACAGCCTATGCTCCACTGGGGGCTGGCGGGTAATGATGATGATGGCAACCAAGAGGTTACAGACTCACATAAATGGATGCTTGTGTAGAATAGAAGGATTGAAGTGGTATGACAAGATCACTAGTGTGGAACTGATGACAAGAACCAGACAAGTGTCAGTGGAACAAGAGATGAGAAGATGTGGCGTTGGATAGGACAAACACTGATGAAACCTGCTGATAGCATTATAAGGTAGTTCTTGTTTCGGGATTGCCAGTGTGACAGATGTAGAGAGAGTGAGAACAACACGTGGAGAATATAACTGAAGACAGGAATGAAAGGGATAAAAAACAGATGAACTAACAAACTTTATTTTCAAAAGGGTTGAGAGTTGGGCATGTAGCCTGTCTGACATTTCGCCTTTCCTTTCTCTCGTCTTTTAAAGAAGACACGGACTGACCTTGAGCAGATGGCACAGGACAGTACGCCGGCATGAATCTGTTGACATATGCTCCTGGGGGAGCTGAAAGGTAGTGATGATGATGACGATGATGATGTTAGGTAAGAAAGATACATACACGTACAGATACATAAGTATACCAGCATCGCCAATTTTCTAGTTCAGGCCGGAAAATAGAACCTCCTAAACTATTCAGGTTGAAAGCAGCTCAGTTTTGAAAATGTCTATCACTGTAGAGTTACCAAGTTCCGAGTTTGTAACCTGGTAGCTTCATGCCAAAGTCTACCCAGCTGTAAATGGGTACCTGATTCTGCTCTTGAGTAAGAGAAGGCACAGGCAGCTAGGAAGGGAGCTGGTCTCCGCTCCTCAGAAAGCCAGACCTAGTCTCTTAACACTTCACTCCCCTATGCCAGTATGTGCCATGGAACTACCTTGACCTTTACACCACTAAATCACAATATGCCATTCATCAGAACAACATATAACCAACAATGCCAAGAGTGGCCACAAGTTGTTTTTTTATTGAAGGAGATTGTTATTTGGGCAGTGGAAGGAGATTGTTACCTGGGCCGTGCAAGGAGATTGTTACCTGGGCCGTGCAAGGAGATTGTTACCTGGACAGTGGAAGGAGATTGTTACCTGGGCTGTGCAAGGAGATTGTTACCTGGGCAGTGGAAGGAGATTGTTACCTGGGCAGTGGAATTCTAAACTAGATCATCAGCATTTTCCTTTCTGCTCCCTATGCAAGCCTGTGCAGAGCACTCACATCAGATCACTCACGTGCCCTTGCAGCAGTGGTCTCTGGTTTACATGATGAGACAGCCAGTCTGCATGCACAACCCCACATTAGCCACCTTGTATGGCATGCCTGAGGGAGCTGTAGCATATTTAAAAAGTATTTAGCCCCTGGGCAGATTCTACCTTTGGTATCCCCACCCCCATAAAGGAACACACTTGCAAGTATATTTTAACAGTAAGTACTGTCATAATAGTCTCAGATGGCACCCCCCCCCCCTTTTGCTGTCACCTGGGGTGGACTGCCACCCTCACCCAACCCCCCTTAGTACACCACTGGTAGTCATATTCTTCCTCCGTCTCACAGACCCCCAAGAACTACATAAGGCTATAAAGTAGATGCTTTTTCTTTATCTTTAAAGGGCCAACACACGTAAGAAACTCAATGACCATTAACAAAATCAGTTAATCCTCTTTAACAGGGTCGGTTTTCTGAGAAGACAAGTCAGAATACACTGTGACAGTAAAAGAGAGAACTCTACTGACACAAAGCTGTGGTAAAACATGATCATCTAACCCAGCCAGGAAAGAACTACATGCTGAAGAAGATGATGGGGATGACGATGGTGATAGAATCTACTCACATTAAATCCTGTAACATTAGCACCAATAGCTTCCACAACACCGGCACACTCGAAGCCCATAATGATAGGAGTCTTGGGTGGGTGATCAATGACTCCTTGTCGTACCATCAAGTCAGGAAAGCTCATACCACTGGAAAAGACAATAGAAAAAAACAAGGTTAGCAAGCAAGAATGTTTGTGCAAGCCCATGTGTCTACTTCCTGGTGCACTTCAAGAAGACAAAGAAAGAATAAGGCTTGTTCTTCCCCAGGTATTTTGTAAGAGGCAACTAACATGAGGTTGTGTATTGGGCTGGCAATCTCATCATATAAAACAAACTACTACAGCTGCAAGCATGTGAATACCTTGGTGCAGGCTTCCTGGGTACCAGCTGCAAGCATGTGAATACCTTGGTGCAGGCTTCCTGGGTACCAGTTGCAAGCATGTGAATACCTTGGTGCAGGCTTCCTGGGTACCAGCTGCAGGACAGTGAAGTCCTCATTGTTCCACTGGGAGGGGGGAATGAAATAATGATGATAATGAGTCTGGCATGAAGGTTTATGGCAAATAATGAGAAAATTCAATTTTGATACCAACATCATAGATATCATTGAAGCACTATACAAGGACGCAAGCAGTGCTGTTTTTGCAAGCAATGACATTGGAGAATTTTTCAAAACAACTGTAGGAGTTCGCCAGGGATGTATCCTGTCACCAGTGCTCTTTAACATTTATCTAGAACATATTATGCAGGAGGCTCTCTACGATTATAAATCAACCATATCGATTGGAGGCCGACCTCTGTGTAATCTACGTTTTGCTGATGATATTGATCTGATAGCTGGAACAGAATCAGAACTTCAAGACCTTACCTCTAGACTGGAGAAAGTAACAAGAACATATGGGATGGAAATTAATATAGAAAAAAAGCAAGATATTGGTGAATAGCCATAAGAAACATGTTCCGACCAACATTACGTTAAATGGGCAAACGTTAGAAGAAGTTAACACCTTTAAATATCTCGGGTCCACTATATGTAGTGATGGAAGATCAAATAAAGAAATCAAGACAAGACTTGAGATGGCCTCAGCTGCCATGACAAGGTTGAATGTGATCTGGAAAAGTAACATCAGTTTTCCTGTGAAGATCAAATTATACAAATCACTTGTATTATCTATTCTCTTGTATGGGTGTGAGGGCTGGACACTCACTGCAGATACGGAGTGAAGGATTCAGGCTTTCGAGCATAAATGTTATAGAAGAATTTTGCGCATTTGCTATAAAGAGCACAAAACAAATGTCTATGTTAGAGAGAAGATAAACACCTATGCAGGCCACCAAGAACCACTTTTGTCAATAGTGAAACGTCGAAAGCTTGCCTGGTTTGGGCATGTAACTCGGCATGACTCCCTTTCGAAAACGATCCTCCAGGGAACAGTCGAAGGTAAACGGAGAAGAGGAAGGCAAAGAAAATCCTGGGCTGATAACATCAAAGAATGGGCAGGACACGGTTTTTCCACACTTGTACGCATTGCTGAGGATAGAGAGCAGTGGAGGACCCTGTCTGCTGATGCTTCCACCATGGCACCCCTACGACCCATGACGGGTTATGGGGTGAGATGAGATGATGATGATGGATGATATCTGCACAAATAAGACAAAAGTAAAAAAAAAAATCTTTGGTACATGGTCTTAGAATATATTAAGGACAATTATTGAAAACAGTGTTATGTATTTACATAATAAAGAACAAAAAAATAAAATAAACTTTATATTCAATGTTAAACAAAACACCATCATCTGTTTTGTTTACTATGGAGCTTGACACTGCCACACACGTGGTCTTCTTTTGAAGAAACCTGCTCCACAGCAGACTTTTGTAGAGGTGGTTTCTGTAACAATTTGTTTGACATGATGAGGTTGCCATCCCCCCACACACAACCTGGTATCAGTCACCTTTTATGACATGCCTGAGGATGTAGTAGTCCTATTCTTTCTGTATCCGCAGAGACCCTAGCAACTGAACACGGTGTTAACACAGACAACTCCGCCTAGGCTGGTCCCGGCTCTCTCTTCCAAACCTCTACACCTCACGGTAGAAGGGGAACGACTAAGTAAGCAAGTTAAAACACAATAATATACATAAAAAAAGCTGTCAGTGGCAATAGGAAAATTCTCAAGTCAAGTAACTCAGCAGAAGCTGAGGCCTCAAAAACTGCAACAGAGGTTCTAATGGCCAAGGAAAGCATTGAGAGACATGTCGCTTTTTTCACAGATGCTTTTTCAGCAACTGCAATGCTGAAGAGCCAGTTTAATGCAGACCTAAAGATGTCTGCACATTTTAAAGAGTTGTGATACTGTGGATCCCATCTCATTGCAACATTCCCAGCAATGACGAGGCTGACTAACTGGTAAAGGAAGGTGGAAAGCTACTTCAACCAGATACGAGCATAACTTCTGAAGAGGAAAAGAGCTTTATCAGCAGGAGATACAAGAGCAAGTGTGATGCAGAGCATCCATGTTACTGGAAAAATGATGTATATTACCATCTCAGCAAAACTGAATAACTGGTAATCCTCACACTTTGTACAGGCCACAACGGAATCTTAAGAAGTTGAAAAGTCCTTAACGCTATTGCTTAATATCAGTTCTTCCCCCCCCCCCCCTCCCCTCCTGTCTGTGTTACTGACAGTATTCATGGCTTTTGGCTTATTTAAGATGATGTCTTCAGGTGTAACCTTGGGGGTAACCTTGGGGGTAACCTTGGGGAGCTGTGTTCATATCTTTCCTGTCATTCTTTTGGTCATTTTCTTGTTTTTTCTGGGGTCTCCTCCACAAGGCTGTCGGGTGGCAGATTGTGGCTGTCGGGTGGCAGAGTGTGGCTGTCGGGTGGCAGATTGTGGCTGTTGGGTGGCAGATTGTGGCTGTCGGGTGGCAGTCGGGTAGCAGAGTGAGGCAGTAAAGAAAGAAGCTGGTTATCCCAACCATATTATGCTGAAACCTAGTATGGTGACGTCTCCAACACGTCACTCCCTTACACAGCATCTGCAGTCAGACTACCTTTACCTTTTACTCTTCCATGTATTTTCATCATCATCATCATCATCATCATCATCATCATATTGGGGGTCTCTTATGTTATCTAAAGAGGCACAGAAAGCACTCATTAAATGGGAAGCTGTTGGTCCCAGAATAATAACAGCTACTTTTAAAACAGCTAAAAAGAAAATACATGTAAATGTCATCCAATGTTATGCACCAACTAATGACAAAGAAGAGTCTGTGAAAGAAGCATTTTATACTAGACTACAGGAAATTATGGAAAAAGTAAAAAAAAAAAGAGATATCACAATTTTGATGGGTGACATGAATGCAAAGATAGGTACAGTCAACACCGGATTTGAAGAAGTCATGGGAAAACATGGGCTAGGAATAATGAATGAAAATGGGGAACTATTCTCAAACTTCTGTGCTTCAAATCAACTGGCTATAGGAGGAAGCATGTTCCCACATAAGAGAATACACAAGGCAACATGGATATCACCAGACCATAGAACAGAAAACCAGATTGATCATATATGCATAAACAAAAAAGTTTAGATCATTACTGCAGGATGTAAAGGTATATAAAAGAGCAGATGTGGCATCGGATCACCACCTTCTGATAGCCAAAGTAAAAATTAAACTCAAGAGATATGCAACAATGCAAAATTATAGACAACAATTTAATGTAAGACATCTAAGAAATCAAGAAACAAGAGACAAATTTGCGGTCACAGTATCCAACAAATTCCAAGTGCTCCAACAGCTGTAAGAGGCAGAGAATACAGAAGACTATTGGCAGCAGGTCAAAACTGTATGGAATGAGACATGTGAAGAAATACTGTGGAAAAGGGAAAGACAACAAAAAACATGGATAACAACAGAAACCATCAATAAGATAAAAGACAGAAAGAACAAGAAAGTATTTAAACACAAGCAAAACCAGAAGTTCCAAAGCCAAGGCTCAAGAAGTGTACACAGAAGCAAACAAAGAAGTAAAAAGAAGTATCAAAAGAGACAAGAGGAAATATATTGAGGAGTTGGCAAGAGAGGCAGAAGATGCTGCAGCCAAAGGAAATATGAGAGAACTGTATAGCAGCACAAAGAAGCTAACAGGGAAATACAAGCAAACAAGTTGCCTCATAAAAGACAAGAATGGGAAACTGCTCAGCAATATACAAGAGCAAATGAAGAGGTGGACAGAATATTTTGAGGACATTCTCAATAGACCATCTCCACAAAACCCGCTGGACATCCAGCCAGCAGAAGAAGAGCTACAAATTAACGGTGAAAGACCAACAAAGGAAGAAATAAAGAAAGCCATAAAGCTTCTAAGAGATGGAAAAGCGTCTGGACCTGATGGCATTCCAGCAGAGGCCATCAAAGCAGATATCGACATGGCTACAGAGATGTTATATAAATTACTTGGTAAAGTCTGGGAAAAGGAAGAGATACCAGCAGAATGGAAGGAAGGATATCTGGTTAAGTTGCCTAAAAAGGGAAATTTACAAGAGTGCACAAATTATACAGGAATAATGTTACTATCAGTGCCAGGAAAAGTACTAAACAGGATTATCCTTGAGAGATTAAAAGAGTCCATAGACAAGAAATTGAGAGATGAACAAGCAGGTTTTCGACAAAACAGATCCTGTACAGACCAGATAGCCACTTTGAGAATAATAGTTGAACAAAGTCTGGAATGGAATTCACCACTATACATCGGATTTGTGGACTACGAAAAGGCATTTGACAGTGTAGACAGAGAATCACTTTGGAAATTTATGAGGCATTATGGAGTTCCCCTGAAGATCATTAATTTAATAAAGAAAACATACGAAGACATGACATGCAGAGTTCTTCACGAAGGACAGCTTACAGAACCGTTTGGGATGAGAACAGGAGTGCGACAGGGATGCCTCTTGTCTCCATTTCTTTTCTTACTAGCAATAAACTAGGTTATGAGATCATCGACAACACACAGCAGAAATGGAATCCAGTGGACTCTGACTAAGCAGTTGGATGATCTGGATTTTGCTGATGACTTGGCTCTTCTGTCCCATAACCGTAATCAGATGCAGGGCAAATTGAAAACACTCGAGAGGTCATAGCAAATGGGTCTGAAAATACACAGGGAAAAGACAAAACTAATGAGAATAAATGCAAGTAATGATAACAGGGTTGAACTTAAAGAAACACCAATACAAGATGTAGAATTGTACACATATCTCATCTCATCTCATAATCGGAACCTCTTCTACCCCATAAAACGAAGTGTAGAGGTGACCCAAAGAGCACAAGGCTCCTGGGCAAAACATGTAATCAAAATGTCTGGCAAACAGGTTGTTATTAGCCCATTGTGCTCGTACACATATCTTGGCAGTAATATAGACAAAGTTGATATCAAAATAAGAATACAAAAGGCAAGAGGAGCTTTCATTGCATTGTGAAATATATGGAGATCAAGAGAAATTGGATCCAACACGAAAATAAGAATCTTCAACTCAAATGTGAAGTCAGTCCTATTGTATGGCTCTGAGACATGGAGAACAACAAAGACAACAACCAAAAAGCTACAGACTTTCATAAATGGGTGCTTGCGTAGAATAGAGGGATTAAAATGGTATGACAAGGTTACCAACGTGGAACTGATGACAAGAACTAGACAAGTGCCAGTGGAACAAGAGATGAGAAGAAGACGATGGTGATGGATTGGACACACACTGAGGAGACCTGTTGATAGCATTATAAGGCAGTCCTTGTTCTGGAACCCCCAGGGCAAGAGAGGCAGAGGTAGACCAAGAAGCACATGGAGAAGAGAGCTGGAAACAGAGGTGAAAATGATGAGAACTTGGAAAGAACTTGAGATGATGGCACGTGACAGGAGGACTTGGCATGTGTTTGTTGAAGGCCTATGCTCCTTTGGGAGTGGAGGGTTATGAATGAATATTGGGGGTCGGAGTGGCCAAGAGGTATGGCGTCCGCCTCTAATTCTAAAGGTACCGGGTTCGGTTCCCAGTACAGGGAATATATTTGATGACAATTTTATCAGAACCAGTGGGTCCTAATGATGTCTGTTCAAAATGATAGAATTTTAAAAAAACATGATAGTTGTGTTTATTGCCATAGTTTGTGCTTGGTAATATTACAATAAATCTCCAAATGGTCCTCATATATCTGATGTGTCACCATTTAGGCACTTCCCAGAAGCTCTATAATCCCATGTTAACTTGTCTGTTTGGGCGTTCTTGTAGTTGGCAGTCCAAATGGTTCTCATATATCTGATGTGTCACCATTTAGGTACTTCAGAGAAGCTCTATAATCCCATGTTAACTTGTCTGTTTGGGCGTTCTTGTAGTTGTCAGTCCAAATGGTCCTCATATATCTGATGTGTCACCATTTAGGTACTTCAGAGAAGCTCTATAATCCCATGTTAACTTGTCTGTTTGGGCGTTCTTGTAGTTGGCAGTCCAATTGGTTCTCATATATCTGATGTGTCACCATTTAGGTACTTCAAAGAAGCTCTATTATCCTATGTCTTTCATTTTGTGGATGAAACTTTTGAAGAGTAATTGTTTGCCACGCTCCACTCCTAAGTATGTTGAATTTTCTTTGGTCAGCAGCTGTCCATCAAATTTTAGCATACGTCTTCTTTGCTTTCCTTGGTGCTCCTGATGAAAGCTTTATGTACTGTTTTTTGGTGGTCAGTTTTTATCATCCTTTCCCACTTCACTCTGTATGGAGCATAGAACCACCATTACAACCGGTCCAATAGCAGGAAGCCTGCAGCAAATCATGAATGTCCTGTTGAAGCAGTGGTTTCTGCAGCCATGTTGTACACAGTGAGATTGCCAGCTCCATGCACAATCTCACATATTAGTTGCCTCTTAGTACACATCTGAGAAAGTAGTAGTCATATTCTTTCTGTGTATCATCAGAGACACCCCCCCCCCCTTCCCAGAACTACACAGGATGTGTTCTGTTAGTTTCCAAAATATGCAGTACACAGCTTTAGTTATTAGAGCATTGTTTATCTTAGCAATTTAGCTTGGTCAGTTTTTATGTTCCTGCTGTCCGAACGACTAGGTCATCTGCATACAGTAACTCTGAGGTCTCAACATAAGGGGAAGATCATTTAAATAAGAAAGAGATTAAGATTAATGCGGATGTTTGTAGTTATCATTTTCTAGCCTTTGTTTTTGGATGATTCTGTGTCTTCTATTGTTCTTTAATTCAGGAAGGCTTTAATACAAAAGTGTCTGTTTCTGTCGTCTTAGCAACAAAAAAAAAGCCCTTTTCCATGCACTTTGTGGTGTCTACTTGCTGCAAGTAGAAGAATGCAGATGTGATGTGCTTCTGGGTTTGTTCAGAAAAAGGAAAGAGCTGGTCCTCTATCAGGGCATGTGTGACGACAAAAGAGAGACAATGTTGGGGGGTCCATTAGATCCAGCCTTGGATGTAAAGATATGTCTAATTTGACCACCAGAATAATTATCAGGGTCATCAGGGCACAAGCTGTCATCTCAACATCAGTGGTATTATGGAGATAACATTTTGTGTAACCCGTGCTGTGTTCCTTATTTATTGTAGAACAGATCTACTGACTTATTGTCAGTTTACGTTATACAAATAAATTATATTATTTTGTTTCCTTCTTCTTACACTTTCAGACGTAAAATTTAATACGTAAATTTTAACACGTTTAAAGAAAGCAATAAGCCTGAGGTTGGTATCTCTGTGCAGTTCATCCAGAAATATTACTAGTGACAGCCATAAGTGTATTCTCTGTTTTCATTGGTTAGGCACTTTTGTAGCAGGTGTTCATCTGTCATTTTATTGGTGCCAAAGTTACACTCATTGATATTCTTATCTTTAACTTGTTTAAAAGAAGGTATTTAACTCTTGTTGTTCTTGGAGAACAGAACTACTGACTTAACGTTATTGAACCAAGGTTCACTTGTCAGTTTATGTTGTACCAGATAAATTATATTATTTTGTTTTCTTCTTCTTCTTCTTAAAACTGTAGTCACTTGATACTTACCATGCTTTGACTTGAATCAAGACCTCCCCTTCTCCAGCCGCAGGTTCTGGCTTCTGTTGAACCTTCATCATTTTTAAGCCTCCAAAACCTGTCAACACAATGCTCTTCACCTCTTTTACGGGAGGGGCTGGTGTGGGGGCTGGGGCTGCCTCTTGCTTCACCTCAGCCTCTGCGGCTGGAGCTGCATCTATTGCTTCGGACATTCTTTTGTCTTGATTTTATAAGTTACCTGTAACAAAAAGAGATTTTTTAAAAATTCAAGTTGCAATGGTTTTTTTTTTTTTTATGTAAAACTTTTGCCTCGTTTTGGCGAGGTGCGTCCCGTTCAACCTAGTCGGTTATATTAGGGCGCATGTCCAAATATAAAAGACCCTTAGGTCTGGGATTGTAGTAGTTGCAATGGTATTTTTATGACCGTAAACCTAAATGTGTATTTTTTTTAAAACAGGCAACACTGTATTTTACATTATTCGGTGCTCAATTTTCGTTCTGATAAGTATTAGGGCCTACTCAGGAAAATGGAAGACTTAGACAGAGAAACTGAAACAAGATGTCAAAAAGCCATTGCAGTGACTTACCAACTGTCACCACTACTCAAATACCCGAATATCAGTATGGAAACTAAACGACAACTACAAAATTGTATATTCTTACCAACTCTTTGCTATCAGTGTCAAACTTGGTCCTTGACCTTAACACAAAAAGGGGTGGGGGGATAACGTGCGAGATGATAAGAAGCGCCATTAACGGTTACCAGAAGTGACAAAATGAGATTTTATGACATTAGAAAAATTATAGTAACTACACCTATAGGATATCGAGTTTACAGACACACAATAAATTGGACTGTCCAACTCATGAGAATGGAGCCAGGTCAATGGCCACTACGCGCCCACAACAGTAGATCTGGTTTGGGGGGGGAGTCGAAGAAGCAATTTACAGAAATCCTACAACATGGGCTCACAGCAGCCGATGAAACATACTTGACTCAAGAACGAAAACCTGAGCTTCCCATGTCGCTTCATGGCAAGACTCCGTCGAAAATGTAAGTAAAGAACAGTACTCACTGTCGACTTGGATGTAACCGTGACTACAAAACATGGATTCTGATTGCCTATCTACAATTAATGTTGTGTTGTATGAATGAATCGCATCCACTTAAAAAAATATAACTCCGCGTCACATGACTGCCCTCATCAAATGATATCGACTCAACGTTTAAAAACAACACTCCTGAAGCAGGTCAAGGCTAGGACAAGGAGTCTGGCCGACCTAGACCGTCAAACTGAAGCTGTAGATAGACACAGGGTAGTTTTTTTTTTTTTTAAATCGCGACTTTGTTAAAGAAAAAAATATTAACGCTGTGGTGCGGGGAGAGACCAAATAACTAAACTTAAAGTGACACTGAATGAAAAAGGCTACCTATTTTTTTTTTCATTTGTCAAGAAAGGTAATAATATGTTCATGATGCGAAACTTGTATCGCAAAAGTGGAAGCCCTCTTCCAGATAGGCCTACAGATTTTAAACACTCACATATTACTCTGCTCCACTGAAACACTACGACACGCATGTAAATGAAGCAATGCTGCAAACGAGTCACATGATATAATTATGCGGTGCGACCCCTTCCGAGACCACTTTCCTTGTCATGCATAATTAATACCGATACTTTTTTTTTAACGCCTCTGAACACAGCATGAATGTTCGCCATAAATAATTAAAGAAAATTGGCAACATCGCTTTATTTTCTACTGAAATCAAATTTAATGCCCTCTGTTCTACATAACTTATTCGGTCCGACTGCGGCATAAATCACAACTGCAAAAACAAAAAATGAAACAGAATGGCACCATATCTCACCTCTAAGAAGATGCCGAAGGCCCAAATACGCACCGGCTAGCAGACGACAAAATCTAAAACTACTGCTAAGAAATGTTTTGGTTAGCTTCAGCAAAGATTTAAAAATTCAGCGCTGACTATTCTACAAACAATAGCAGAATTAACTAAGTGGCTCAACATGAAATATCAGTTTGTGAACTAGCTCACGAGTAAGTGACCACGTGCGGAGTTCGCGCAATAAACACACTGACAGTCACGAGTATTCTGATTGGTTAAACTCGCTAACGGTGTAAGTCATTTTTTAACGTACCATGATGTGAGGAAACTATTCAGAGCAATACAACAGGAGAAAATCTGATCATCAGAAGTCCCATTCAGACAAGTCTTTCGTCCCTTTTATCTCCTTGGTATGGGGGCACTTGGATCATGACATTCTATGGGACACTGAACGGTTCTGATGATGATATACGTATTCTGCATATACTTTGGCAGCAACATAGACAAAGTTGGAGGGACAGACAGTGATATCAGAATAAGAATACAAAAGGCTAGAGGAACTTTCATTGCATTGTCAAATCTAAAGCCATTAAGAGATGACACCCAACACAAAAATAAGAATTTGCAACTCATATGCCAAGTCAGTCCTATTGTATGGCTCTGAAACATGGAAAGCAACAAAAACAATAACAAAAAAGCTACAGACTTTCATCAATATCAATACCCTTTAGCTCCCCAAGGAGCATAGGCCTTCAACAAACACATACCTAGTCCTCCTGTCCCGTACCATCCGCTCAAGTTCTTCCTATGTTTTCCTCATCATTTTCACCTCTGTTTTCAGTTCTGTTCTCCACGTGTTTTTTGGTCTACCTCTGCCTCTCTTTCCCTGTGGATTCCAGAACAAGGACTACCTTGTAATGCTATCAACAGGTTTCCTCAATGTGTGTCCTATCCATCGCCAGCGTTTTCTTCTCAACTCTTGTTCCACTGGCACTTGTCTGGTTCTTGTCATCAATTCCACATTTGTGACTTTGTCATACCATTTCAGTCCTTCTATTCTACGCAAGCACCCGTTTATAAAAGTCTAGCTTTTTGGTTGTTGTTTTTGTTGTTCTCCATGTCTCAGGGTCATACAATAGGACTGACCACATTTGAGTTGAAGATTCTTATTTTTGTGTTGGACTTGATTTCTCTTGTTCTCCATGTAGCGTGAGGTTTTTATTGTATATAGGATCAGTATAGAACTGACAATACAGAAATAGAATTTCTGCAAGAAAATGGTCCCAATGTATGAGAGAACTACTGGTATCACAACTTAGTTACGGCTGTGAATGATCTGATCTCGAAAAATTAGTAGAGTGGAGACCGTCATAAAATGCCACCCCGCTGGGTAACTAATTGTGATATTCAAACAAGGAAACAGATTTCACTTAACAATTATAAACTTGACAAGTCGTTCAAATACAATTTCCTTATTTATTAAGTATATACACTTTCTACTCTTGTGCTGAAGGGTGGATGTTGGAAGATGGAAAGCAATGGATTTGTAAGTTTACATATGATTTATATATATATAAATATTTATATATATTACAACAAGTCTTCCATTTATAGGACAAAAATTATATCAGCTGTGCTGTTAATCAATTATAGTAAATGTATCAGCTGTGCTGTTAATCTTGTCTCTCACTACGCTAAATCACTTTTTCTTCATAGACAGTTAATTGCCCACACTTGCCGACGGAAATGGTACTAATGTGTACTCATCTATTACTTGTAAAACAGTTCTGTCCTTCTTAATTTGTTGCACACAACATCCGCTGATGATCGTTCCTTTAGCCCACCCAAGACTGAGGGGGGCTAAGGATGTAGCTCCGATACAACCACTATGCTCCTGCGAAGTTTTTCAGGCAGCAGGATTGACCCGAACATACGACCTCAGGTTGGATGACACGAATAAACCTGTAAAAAAGAAAAATAGGGGCTAATTTCTGTCATCAAGCCCACCTATTTCTAGTGTATATGAGATGAGCGTGTCTCAGGTGTCTGCATGTAGGATGAATGACAACATGGCTCAATGTGATTTAGCAATAGCGAGACAAGACATGTGTCTACTTGCAAGACGTTCTTTCTGATACATGAATACATCCAATAATTTGTACATCTAGGTGTGACACACCCGTTTCCTTCCACCTATAATATACTAGGTCATCTCTGATAAGTGCTTGTTGCGTACAGTTTCGCTGAGTTTATAATCTGTTAAATGTACCAGTTTAGTTTGGAGACATTATTTTTTAGATTCCTGATCAAAGGGGTATTACTCATGTTTTACTTGGGTTGAATTCAACAGTGGTTGTTATCCCACTTGTTTTTAACCTAGCGGTCTAATATTAGAACCGAGGTTTGGTTGCCTGACCATATATGGCTTGAATGGTCAGCTTTTCTCGGAATGTTTGCAACTAGAACCGATGTCTTATTACCTGACCATATATGGCTTGAATGGTCAGTCTTTTCCTAGTATGTGTTCAACATCGCCCACCTGAGTTTAGCTCAGAGGGTCTAGCGTCTAACGACGCATGCGCAAGTTTTTGGTGGCGCGTTAAGAAAGACTTCCAATCGGGAGTCGAGCTGTGTTTTTCCGAGTGTCAAGACGTTCTTTTGGCGTCTTCGATCTGGCTTTAAGCCTGGGGAAGGAAAGTCCTCTGTGTTTGAGACCAAGATGTCTAAAGATTGTTTCCCCATGATATATTTCTAGGAGACGAGTGTGTTTATTAGTGTTATTCTGAAGGGATGACAAGGTAAATTATCCTTCGATTCATTTTCCTCTATTATCAGAATCACGTATAACATTTATTTACCAGCTCAGTGACTTTTCCCTGGGCGGGAAAGAGTCCTTCGAGGATACGAGAGTTTGAGCTCACGAATTATGCTGACATTATTTGCTTAGGGCCTGTATATGCCCAAAGAACATTATATTATCATATTGGACAGGGTCTGATCCACCTTGTTTGCTAAGGAATACCACAGAGGCCATTGTACCTAGAGGCCTGTCATATTTTGCGGCCTGCTGTATACTAGACAATGTATCTGACTTGCTGAGGTCAGAATAGAGTTGGTTTAAACTCATATTTAAAGACCCGCTGACAATGCGGGGTATTTTTGCTGTGGCTGTAGGAAGAGAGTTAGATGGAAGTCAGCATCATATATGCACAGCTTACTGATGAACTGTTGATGCAAACTGTACTACACTGTCGTCATGTTTACAATGTTCCTGAGTTTTGTCAAATGACTATGTCCCGATGTCAGCGTCTCTTGTATCGTACTGCATTAAAGTATTGTAAAGTCAGCTGCTGTTAACAACGTTCTCTGACTTCTACCTGTGGTTGAGTGGGTGTATCGTGCCATTGTCCAAGAGCCTATACACATTCGCGTCCATCATCTTATCCGATGTCTACTCACCCATACATCATGTCAACCACACATTTCTACGATCACTACACATCTGAGAGCCTGTACGTTTGAGAGAGAGTCTTCATTACACCCTGTCAGTGCCTCAACGCCTGGTGACCTATATTCACATCATTGTACTGCCTGGGTTGACCTGACCCCTACTCACATATACAGCACTGTTACATTATGATGGACAGAACACACCTCAACATTATGGTGAGCCAGCTTGATGGGGCTATTGGCGTGCTGTTGTCAACTTCGTGATAACTGAAGGTACCCGGCGCTGCCCGGTAGATTGTTGACAGTTCAACGTTTCCTGGTCGTTTGAGAAGCAAGTTCAGAAGTACCATTCAGCGTTGGATCCTCTGTTCCTTAGAATGCTGACTACAGTGCTTCTTCGTTGCTGTTGTTGACGATAAGATTGCATCATAAGTTAAGTGACATGTTTTTCGTTTGTGAACTGTCCATTGTATTGTGTAATAGAGCCTTTCTCTTTACACAATCTTTGTTTATATATTACATGTTTTTTGTTACATGTTATTTATGTTTATATTTCTGCGGGTTTTTCGGTTGGGCGGTGTCTTGCGGTAGGATATCCCACTTAATCGAGGGCCTACTGTAAGCGTTCTGTAGGGACTTTGCAAATTTCCTTCAGTGGAAATTGCTAGCGACATTTGTTGCTATTGTTGTTTAGTTGTGACGAGGTGTACTTTTCGTTGTTTTTGTTATATTTTTTCTGTTCTTTAGTTTTAATTTGATTTCTTTGTATCTGTCCGCCTCCTCTTCCTTTCGTTTAGTTCTATACACCTTTATGTTTATACACTGTTGAGTCATTTGTTTTGTTATACTTTTCGCAGTTATCATCACATGCTTTGTGATATTTTCTTTAGTTTCGCTTTATAATTTATTTGATTTCTGCGAATGTTATCGTATTGTCCTTGATGCTTGTTCTTTGTTTACGTTATTCATTGTTGTCATACACTGTTTATATATATATTTAGTCATATTTAGTGCACTTGGGATATAAAATTGATTGATGGTGTTATTATTATAAAGGTGATTATACAAGTTCTTTATCAAAGACTTGTTTCCCACAGAGATTGGGATAAAGTGAGGTAGCTATTCAAGTTCTTTATTAAAAGACTTGTTCCCACTGAGATTGGGATAAAGGGTGTTATTATTTCACAGGTACTGATAGCATATTATTAGGCATAATGTCTACATTAGACTACTTTATTGAGCAAGGGAAAGCCCTTGGGAAGACAGGTGAGAAACTGGAAGAATTTGCTCTTACTCTATACGACAAGGCGCAAAAAGCAGAAGAGAAAAAACAAAAAGCGGAAGAAAAAAGGTTAGAAAGAGAAGCTGAAGAGAAAAAAATTCAGCAACAAAGAGAATTTGAGGAAAGAAAACTTCAAGCTGATGCTGAAGAGAAAAAACAAAAAGCGGAAGAAAAAAGGTTAGAAAGAGAAGCTGAAGACAGGAAAATTCAGCAACAAAAATAAGTTGAGGAAAGAAAACTTCAAGCTGAAGAGAAAAAAATTCAGCAACAAAGAGAAGTTGAGGAAAGAAAACTTCAAGCTGATGAGAAAAAAATGCAAATACAAATGGAAGCTGAAAAACAGAAGCTAGAAGCTGAGAAACAGAAAATGGAACATGAAGAAAAACTCTTAGCTTTGGAGCTGGAGAAATTAAAATTGATGAATATGGGTAATTCTCAAGCAACTTCTGGTAAGACAAAGGAGAATTCTTATAAAGTCAAATTACCTCCTTTCAACGCTGCAAAAGACGACATAACGTTTTATCTAGATAGATTTGAACTTACATGCGTATCGCATAAGGTAGATAAAGAGCAATATGTCGGACAACTGTTGGAATTACTTACAGGTGAACCGTTAAATACTATAATGGCAATAGAAGAACCTGATAAGACTAACTATGAAGTTGTCAGAGCGGCTTTATTAAAGAGATATCAACTTAAAGAAGACGATTATCGTCTTCGTTTTAAGACTATGTTACCAGAGACTGGGGTAGAGTTCTCAGACTTTATTACAAAGATACGTCTTACTTTCACACGTTGGATTGAGCTGTCTAAGACTGAACATACATATGAAGCACTTGTGGACCTATTACTTAGGGACAAAGTAATGTCATCAGTCAATGAGTCCTTCCTTGCCTTTATACATGAACGTAAACCTAAAAACATAAAAGACATGGAACAATATTGTTGCCAGTATGTCACTGCGCACCCACAACAAACTATTAGCAATTCTAAAGTTAAAGAAGGTTTGCCCGTAGCTTCTGCAACACCATATGGTCCTAACTTTCTTCATAAATTTCAAGGTGGTCAACGCAACTTTGACAGGAAAAGTAGTCGTAACTTTGAACAGGATCATGGTGATCCATATGGTAATAGTTCTTCTTCAAAGAACTGGAGGAGATCTGACAGTCCTCGTTATTTTGGATCAAACAATTATAGAAACTTTCACAGGGGTAGTCACAATAGAAACTATCCTAGCTATCCAAGGAGACAACATAATCCATATGGTAAATATTCTCAGCAAAGGGAAAATGACAATCATAATTGTAAAAACTGCGGTTCAAACCAAAACAATGATAACAATAGGTCAGATAACAATAACTATAAAAGAAATAATAGTCGTGGTAGAGCGCGACACAATAATAATAGATCGTGTCGTCATGCTAACTGTGCTCAACAAGAGTCACAAGTAGTTAGTAATGAATCAAACAATAATAAAAGTACTTCTAGTGCTATCACATGTTCTGCTTTCGATTTTGGGAGAGCATCTCAATGCCCCCAATGCACAACACTATTTGAACCTACTACTGTAACTACCTTGAGTTGTGGTCACCCTCTTCCCGCTCTTCCTGCTGCAGCTGCGCATGACGGGAGAGGATCTCTTATCTTACATAAAGGGCTAGTGAATAATAATCCAGTCTCAGTCCTTTTCGATTCTGGATGTACTACTATCGGAGTTAGGCAATCTCTCATAGATCATTCCTGTGCCACGGGAAAAGTGGTCAAATGTGTGACATTTGGTGGCACTCTGGAAAAGTATCCAACTGCTATCATTCACATTGCTACTCCCTTCTTTACGGGAGATGTCCACGCGTGTCTTCTACCGAATCCTATTGCTGATCTTATCATCGGTCGTATTCACGGAGTTAGGGAATGCACCCCGCAGCAGATAGCTGCTTGGGAAGAACAAAATATCCAAGCTGCCAATGCAGTGGTCACAAGAGCACAAGCTCTTAATATGCCTCAAACTTCATCGACTGAAGGTAATGAAGTGCATAGCCAAGATGATCACTTGGTGATTTCGCGTGACACTTTTATAAAACTGCAAGAAGATGATCCTTCTTTAAAAAAATTCTTCATTCTGGCGAAAAAAGGTGATCCAAATCAGAACACAAATCGCAAATCTTGGATTACAATGAAGAATGGTGTACTTGTGCGTATGGTACAAGACTCGTCTACGTCTATGCATTCACAAATTCTCGTGCCCAAGAGTATGAGAGTCCAAATTCTGCAACATGCTCACGACTCTCAGTGTGCTGGACATATGGGTTTTTCTCGCACTAGGTCGAGAGTTCTTGCGGCTTTCTTTTGGCCATTTGTGAATAAAGACATACGCATTTATTGTCGATCTTGCAAAATATGTCAAGAGGTCAAATCGAGAGGTCCACGACATGCTGCACCTATCCAGGCTGCAGACATTCCTATTCGGCCGTTTCAGAAGATGGCTATAGATATTATTGGTCCTTTTAAGATCAAGTCGGCCAGAGGACATCAATTTATCCTAACATGCGTTGACATGTGCACACGTTGGCCAGAGGCTATACCTCTTAAGAGCATCTCTACTGCCGATATTGCAGACGCTCTTTGGCTGATATTTTCTCGTCTGGGATTTCCCGGAGAAATATTGTCAGACCATGGCACACAATTAATATCAGACACTATGTCGCAGGTAATGGCTACTCTGCATATTAAAAGGTCTCTGAGTAGTATCTATCACCCGATGTCTAATGGGTTAGTTGAACGTTTGAATAGAACACTCAAGAACTTACTTGGGAAGATAACTGAGGATCATCCTCAGGATTGGGATAGGGTTCTACCCACGGCCCTCTTTGCATATAGAGAGGTCCCCAACGAACATACAGGATTTTCTCCTTTTGAACTTGTCTTTGGCGCGCGACCGCGCGGTCCTATGTCTTTGCTTCATGATCTTATAACTGCTGATAATATTGACGATGACACACAATCTTCATATGAGTATGTCATTGCTCTCAGGCAAAAGATTATCGAGGCATGCAAACTAGCAACTTCCTCATCCGAATTTGCTAAAGAAAAGGCAAGGCAATTTGCAAATAAGAATAGATGCCTACGACAACTTTGTCCTGGCGACAAAGCATTTGTTTTGCTCCCTTGTAGGGAAAACAGACTTCTTATTGCATGGAAAGGTCCGTATACAATAGTCTCAAGAATTTCCGATGTCGACTATGTTGTCGATATTGACGGAAAGCATAAAACCTTTCATATAAACATGCTCACGGAATTTCATGAACGACCAGACTATTTGCTACCTATTTTCCATGCGACGGACGATTCTCCAGTCCCACATGGTCATTACTCATCCCTGTCGGTTATACAGGATGAGGAAACTACTTTCTCTGATGTTAATCTTCCTCTTCCAATGATTCCACTTCATTCTACGGAATCATGGAAAAACGTTACTGTTTCTCCTAATTTATCTATTGAGGAACAGCGACAAGTCTCCTCTATGTTACAAACATTTCAGGATGTCCTTACTGACATTCCTGGACACACTCATGTCATTGAACATGACATAATACTTACTGACCATAATCCTATCAGGGTTAGACCTTACCCTATTCCTATTCACTTTCAGACACAGGTCGAGAAAGAATTGGATGAAATGATACAATTGAAAATAATTGAACCATCCACTTCAGCATACTCTTCGTCCATGGTTATTGTTCGAAAGAAAGACAAGAACATACGCCTTTGCGTCGATTATCGCAAATTAAACCAAGTTACGAAGTTCGATGCTGAACCTATGCCTTTATTAGAAGATCTACTTAATAGACTCTCTAATTCTCGATTCTTTACCAAACTCGACTTGTCTAAAGGTTATTGGCAAGTTCCTCTAACTGAACGCGCCAAACCTCTCACTGCTTTCTCAACACCTAGGGGTTTGTTTCAATGGAATTTCATGCCTTTCGGCCTTATGAACGCCCCAGCTACTTTCGTACGCATGATGCGTCGAATTCTCTCATATCGTTCAGATGTCATTGCATACTTGGACGATATCTGTCTCTTCAGTGACTCTTGGGAAGATCACTATTTGGGTTTATATGAATTACTGTCTACTCTACGCGAACATAATTTGACAGCAAAACCCTCTAAAGCCTATGTTGGGTTTAGTGAAATTTCTTTCCTTGGTCACCGTGTCGGTCATGGTCTCTTGAAGACAGAGGACCACAACACTTCTAAGATACTAAACATTTCTATTCCTAAGACAAAAAAGCAAGTACGCAGTCTCTTAGGTTTAATACAATTCTACGGAAGATTCATTCCGAATCTATCTTCTATTATGGCACCTCTTTCAACCCTATTGAAGAAAGGGTCTCCTAATATAGTGCGCTGGTCCCAAGAATGCCAGTCTTCATTGGATCAGATTAAAACTTTATTCTCTTCTCCCCTATCTTAAGGCTACCTACTACTGATAAGACTTTTGTTCTTCGTAGTGACGCCTCATCCACCGGGATCGGGGCGGCACTAATGCAGGAGTATTCAGAAACTCTGCATCCGGTAATGTATATCTCTAGGAAACTGAATGCGGCAGAAAGGAATTACTCGGTTCTAGACCGTGAATTGTTGGCTATGGTATGGTCAATTCTTAAGTTACAAAGATTCCTTCTTGGCGCGCATTTCATTGTGGAAACCGACCAAAAAGCTCTTACAGCTATTCAGAGTAAGAACTTGAAGAGCTCGAGATCCACTCGATATGCCATTGCTCTTCAACCCTTTCATTTCACGGTACGAGCTATCCGTGGTTCGGATAATGTGATGGCAGACATTCTGTCCAGATGCCCACATGATTCCACTTAACTTTTGTGTCCTAGATTTCCTGATACACGTTGAGATTTATAACAGTTCTTTACTATAACTATATATCAGCACATCTGTTCTCACTTTACGCGAATTCATGGTATTATGCTGTGTGATTTTCTTTCTCTGTTACCGTCTCGGGATAACGGAGGAAGGTTTAGTGCTCACAATATAATGGTCGAAATTTCACTCGGCCACAGTTTATAGTTAAGAATGTATGTTTGATTACTGTATAGTAGAAAATCTAACGGTTATCAAATAGAATTGTGTTATTTGTATTTTCTCAGCAAATCGTTGATGTTTTGGGAGAATCTGTACATTTTGCCAACCATGACGTATTGTGAGGTCCTTACTTACCCTTGGGACGATACAGTAGATGTGCCCTCTTAGACTATGATCTGGACTTCATTGTTCATCTACTTAGTTAATTGTGTATAAAACATTATGTTAAAAATATTATTACATGTTAACATGATGTAACCTTTGGTTGTTAAGGTGATTGTATCACTATGATGCGGTATATTTAGATAATGACACAGCTGTTTTTGATGATGTTTCATTGCTAGACTTGGAGATAAGGTACTTGATGTGAGATAAAATTATATGTATGTAACTTTTGCTTGCATTATAACATTGCCAGCACTGTAGTGTACGTTGGTGGCACCTCCCTGGAATATGTGTATACTTAGAGAAATGCTTTCTCTAATGTTCTGAGATATATTCTCACCTGACGCTCCATGCGTCGAGTTAGCCTCACATTTGGCATTATATTTATATGTGATACTTTTCGTCCACGCATCATTCGTGCGTTATGACCCTGTTGAATCTTGCTCTTAGATGGATTTCCAAAAAAAGAAATTTTCCGGGGGGTGCGATAAACTGTTGCGTACAGTTTCGCTGAGTTTATAATTTGTTAAATGTACCTGTTTAGTTTGGAGACATTATTTTTTTAGATTCCTGATCAAAGGGGTATTACTCATGTTTTACTTGGGTTGAATTCAACAGTGGTTGTTATCCCACTTGTTTTTAACCTAGCGGTCTAATATTAGAACCGATGTCTGGTTGCCTGACCATATATGGCTTGAATGGTCAGCTTTTCTCGGAATGTTTGCAACTAGAACCGATGTCTTATTACCTGACCATATATGGCTTGAATGGTCAGTCTTTTCCTAGTATGTGTTCAACATCGCCCACCTGAGTTTAGCTCAGAGGGTCTAGCGTCTAACGACGCATGCGCAAGTTTTTGGTGGCGCGTTAAGAAAGACTTCCGATCTGGAGTCGAGCTGTGTTTTTCAGAGTGTCAAGACGTGCTTTTGGCGTCTTCGATCTGGCTTTAAGCCTGGGGAAGGAAAGTCCTCTGTGTGTGAGACCAAGATGTCTAAAGATTGTTTCCCCATGATATATTTCTATGCGTCTAGGAGACGAGTGTGTTTATTAGTGTTATTCTGAAGGGATGACAAGGTAAATTATCCTTCGATTCATTTTCCTCTATTATCAGAATCACGTATAACATTTATTTACCAGCTCAGTGACTTTTCCCTGGGCGGGAAAGAGTCCTTCGAGGATACGAGAGTTTGAGCTCACGAATTATGCTGACATTATTTGCTTAGGGCCTGTATATGCCCAAAGAACATTATATTATCATATTGGACAGGGTCTGACCCACCTTGTTTGCTAAGGAATACCACAGAGGCCATTGTACCTAGAGGCCTGCCATATTTTGCGGCCTGCTGTATACTAGACAATGTATCTGACTTGCTGATGTCAGAATAGAGTTGGTTTAAACTCATATTTAAAGACCCGCTGGCAATGCGGGGTATTTTTGCTGTGGCTGTAGGAAGAGAGTTAGATGGAAGTCAGCATCATATATGCACAGCTTACTGATGAACTGTTGATGCAAACTGTACTAAACTGTCGTCATGTTTACAATGTTCCTGAGTTTTGTCAAATGACTATGTCCTGATGTCGGCGTCTCTTGTAATCGTACTGCATTAAAGTATTGTAAAGTCAGCTGCTGTTAACAACGTTCTCTGACTTCTACCTGTGGTTGAGTGGGTGTATCGTGCCATTGTCCAAGAGCCTATACACATTCGCGTCCATCATCTTATCCGATGTCTACTCACCCACACATCATGTCAACCACACATTTCTACGATCACTACACATCTGAGAGCCTGTACGTTTGAGAGAGAGTCTTCATTACACCCTGTCAGTGCCTGTCGCGAAATCCCTCGCCCGACCTCTTCTTTCTCTCTCTCTCTCTCTCTCTCTCTCTCTCTCTCTCTCTTGTTTTCTAATGCTCCAGGAATGACCCAAGATACCGGGGATTTTCCAGTTCATTGTCGATGGCCCATCAGCGGGGAATACCGGCAAGTGACCGGGGTGAACCCCGCCCAACGAATGGCCCATCAGCGGGGAATACCGGCAAGTGACCGGGGTGAACTCCGCCCAATGACCCAAATAGTTGGGGATCTCCAGTGACCGGGTGAAGACCACAGTAGCCGGGGATTTCCGGGTGACCAGGAGTTTAGGGATTCCCGACTTAGCTGAGGTCAGCGACCACTGTTACCTGTATATATGGAAGAATATATCGGATATAGTTTACTCACATTTTGCAAGCCCCGGCGGAAACTTCTAAGCATATAATCTGTCAGAAACCAGAATACCAAAGAATTAGCTATATATATATAGTATATGCCGTTTTTGAGCCAAATTCAATCTTGGAATCAATGCGGGTGAGCGAAATGCATTATCTTCTTATATGCAAGTATTTGTATTGAATGTTTGAACTGCTTTTCATTATTATTTCATTATATGCAATTAACATTAGTTAATGTTTGCACTGCTTTTCAGTCAATTTCATACTTTCATGTAATGGTTGTATATACATTATGGAATCCATATGTTTACTGTTATATGATTTTTTTTGTATGATTTTTGTACGCCTTTGATGTCCTTCAGGTTGTTTTACAGAAAGCATTTGCGCTACCCTGCCCGCTTCTTTTAGTTAATGGTTGTAACCATTATCGCATTCATGTATTTAATGTATGATTTTGTAATGCCTTTACAACAGTTGATAATATATGTATGCCTATGCCCCTACCCTATTAATATCATATGTTTGCAGCTCGAAGAATGGCGCTCAACATTGGTCCTTGCCATTTACGTAATAATATCAATGATATCTGAGCCTGGTTTATGGACCACACTCAGGACAAATTAATGCCTCTAACCAGAGAGCTAAATAGAATGTTCCTTTGTATTATCTCCTAGCTCCCTGGTGGTGACAAAAGGCAGGTGAACTCGCAGTTGTGTAGTGAAACCTTGCAGTACTTGCTACGAACTATTCCAGCAACTTGGCCGGGGGAAGAAAACTTGCAGTAACATTGTGACGTCATACAGCAGCAACACCACCCAGGATAAGTGCATTTTAAAACGGACCAAACACTAAACGATCTTAGGTCATACCAGTCAATGATTAAAATTAGGACATAAACCTCAGCCATCGTGAAAGGGTACCCTAATAATAAACATAACTTTTGTGTAGACTATTTTATCTCCATTTACCCAGTGCTGTATACATAGAACCATATATATAAATATTTGTATTTTTCTCTTTCGTTTATCTGTAACCAATTTAACTTGGTCTAATATATATAAATTCATAGAAACGAATTTCACTGTTGTTTCTTTCTTTTCACTATATGTTTTGTATTGCTTGGTAGTTAACTGTTTATGTGAATTATTATCTTAATTACCAGCTGGGGGTCTCATGAGCCATATCAGTACCTCAGGGGAAGTGTGGCTGAAGACCTAACATACTCTCAGGATCCTTGATGGGATTTGCTTCTTTGCTTAACTGAGAAGAGTTTAAATTTCAGTCTCCTGATATATTTCTTCTTACAAGTGTCGGACTATCACTTACAGCGAGCCAAAAGACACTGTGGAAGAGATTGGTACTCTTTTTTTATTTCGTCTGTCTATCCTTTCTTCTACCCTGTCGCCACAAACTGGGGGCTCGTCCGGGATGAACTCATAGCATCTGTATGTTCCCTAGACTACAAGTAATTTATTGCTAATATACATTTTACTTTTGGGTAACAAACTTGGGTTAATAGTTTGGTTATCAAGTAATCTTATACAGCTTCCCAGTACACTTTGCATGTAACTGGTTTGATCTTATATGCAGTATATTGCACAGATAGAATAGTACACAAAATATAACTGGTGACTGATCTTCTAGTGTATGGTCCAATTTTTTAGTTAAGTTGTATACAAGATTTAACTGAGCTACTTAACTAAGAGCTATCCTATTGGTTGAAATTGTTGTTGTTGCAAAATTTTGTTTTATTGTTGTGGCAGTAATACACTATATTATTAATATTAGACAGTATTACTTTTACCTGTATTGGTTTGTGAGTAGGTTTATTCAAGCTCATTCGACTTGATCCAATATTGCAATGGCAGAGACAGCAAAAGTAAGAGCTTTGTTAATTGAGAGTGGAAAAGAGGTGGGGCTTGCAGGAAAAGAGCTTGCAGACTATGTATCCTCAGAGATGAAGAGCATCAGAGAGGCAGAAGCGGAGAGGGACAGGGAAATCAGAGCGGCAGAAGCGGAGAAAGATCGTGAAATCAGAGCGGCAGAAGCGGAGAAGGATCGTGAAATAAGAGCGGCAGAAGAGAAGGAGAAGGAACGACAACATGCCCTGAAAATGAAGGAACTGGATGTGGAACTTCTCTCAAAAAGCAAGGAAGCTGGGAGCAATTCCGAAACTTCATCTTCTCCGCCCTCACCCCTTCAATCTGATAGTGCATCAGCTCTCTCTACACCACACCTGGGACCGATGGCCTTCCCTCTGGAGCCATTTATGGAGGGAAAGGATTCCATGGACAGCTTCTTGGACCGTTTCGAGAGGTTCGCTTCTTCGTTCGGGCTGGACCGGAAGAGGTGGAATCTGAAACTCTCGCAAGGACTCAGGGGTGCTGGCTATGATGTATTCCTAAAACTGGCGCCCCATGAACAGGATGACTACGATTGTCTGAAGAAAGCCCTCTTAGCTCGGTATGAATTGAATGCTGAAGCTTACCGGAAACGTTTCAGAAATTTCCGTAAGGAAAATGGAGAATCGTACACCCAGTATGCTGCTCGCCTGGAAGCTTATTTGCAGAAATGGCTCACTCTCGCGTCATTTGAGAAATCTTACGAAGGACTGCAAGAATTAATACTAATGGAGCAACTGAAAGAAATGATGAGCCCTGAGATGAGACGATTTCTGGTAGAAAACGGGGCAGAGAGGTTAAATACCATAGTTACCTTATCAGAACGCTTTCAGAATGCACAGGCTGAGACTCTGACCTCCAGACGGAGATATACAGACTACCCGGCTCGGCAGACTGCGCCTAACAGCTCAAATAGTATTACAAGCTCAAAGCCACCCTACATGAAAACTCACCATGACAGACCCAACAATGGACAAACCCACAAGAACACGGAAAGGAAACTTCCTATACAGCAAACACAGAGAGGGATGTGTGCCAACACTGTCGGTCGCCTAAACATAGTTCTCGTGATTGTAAGCGCCGACCCCTCCCCATGAATGCAGCTTGCATAACAACCAGATCTGACAGCCCTGAGCCCTCAAAGGATGACATAGATTCTTCGAAGCGACCAGCTGTCATTGAATCTGTTATGGTTAATGGGGAGAGAGCTCTTTGTTTGTATGACACTGGATTATCTTATGATGCAATCGTCGCAGCTTCTCTTGTTAATTCTGACCAAATTACAGAGGAGACGATTGAAATACAAGGACCCACCAAATCTGGTGCGCCCATGATTCTACCAGTGTGCAAGATTCAGGTTCAATCGCGGTATGTGACTGGAGAAATCAGAGCCGCTGTTCTAAAGGATCCCATCTACCCCCTGATTTTGGGCTGTAGATATGTGTGTTCCTAGGAGAACCAGCCCGGCCTCTGTCAGTTGCGGCCGTACAGACCAGGGATCAATGCAGGCAGAACCCTGAGTCTGGAACTCCTACCAACATCTTCCCAGAAGAGTTGAAGAAGGCACAAACAGCGGATAGCACTTTGTCGCCTTGTTTTAAAAAACTTCCTAAGTCTCATACTCCGCCTCTCAAGGGAGAGATTAATAAGAAGAATGGTCTGTTGTACCGCAGAGCAGGCAAAGGAGCGAGCGAACACTCACAGCTGATTGTCCCCTCATCCTATAGGACCCAAATATTAGAAATGGGCCATGCCTTACCCTTCAGCGGACACATGGGAATTGGAGCAACCATGCAGCGCATTTCTTGCCACTACTATTGGCCAGGAATGAACGCAGACATAAAACGGTATGTTCAGTCATGCGCACAGTGCCAAAAGGTGGCTCCTAAGCACTGGGTAGCTCCTGTAACCTTAGGAGAAATGCCTGTAACAGGTACCCCGTTCGAAAGGGTGGCAGTCGACATTGTTGGGCCCCTGATTAGGACAAAGAAAAAGAATAGCTACATCTTGACGTTGGTCGACACATGCTCCATGTGGGCAGAAGCAGTCGCAATGCCTTCGTGCGACTCAACTCATGTAGCGGAAGCCCTCCTTACTATATTTACGAGGTTGGGGTTCCCTCTTCAGATCCTGACGGATAATGGATCACAATTTCGGGGGAAATTAATGGAAGAAGTGTTTCGGATTTTCCAAACGCGACACATTCATACCTCTCCATATCACCCCCAGAGCAACGGCCAAGTAGAACGGTTCAATGGAACCTTAATTTCCATACTGCGAAAGCTGGAGCAGGAGAACCCAAGTTCATGGGATTCCTACCTGCCAGCGGCACTGTTTGCCTACAGAGAGGTACCTCATCACTCGACAGGAATTCCACCAGCAACACTGCTGTTTGGGTGCCCAATAAAAGTTCCTCTAGAGGCACTACTGAGCTCCTCGACAGACGATAATGCGGACGACACAGTCATTACCGCGTCACATCATGTCGATGAATTGAAGCGACGCCTCCAAACAGGTTGGAAGTTGGCCACTGCAAATTTGCGCAAAGCCCGTCAGAAACATGCGCAATATTATAACAGGACAGCTAAGGACCGAGAACTGAACATTGGGGATAAAGTTTTATTGCTCTTGCCAAGCAGCCATAATAAACTTCAGATTGGTTGGAGAGGACCCTATGCTGTTGTCGAGAAAAGCCCCCGCGCCAACTATAAGATAGCAAGTAAAAGTAAACAGAAAATGACAACATCAAGCTGCTTAACAAGTACAACGAACGCGCATCAGTAGAGCCAGCTCATTTGATGGCCCTTGCAGTAGCCAGTGAAAGTAGTAGAGGATGAACCCATGTGTAGCAGTCGAATACCCTATGTCCTTGAGTGAGACTCAGGCCGATGTGCAAATAAGTTCCACTCTAACCCTGGAACAGCAGGAGCAGGTACAAGCAATGTTGGAAAAGTATGCAGAAGTTCTCACGGACAGGCCAGGCCTAACCAGTTTAGTAGAGTTTGATATGAAGTTGACAGATGCAATGCCAGTCCGTGTGAAAAAATTACCCTATACCCTATGCCAAGGCGGATGCATTGAGAGAAGAAAATAGAGAAATTGCTCAGTGCAGGCATTATTTTCTCCATCCGAATCACCATATAGTGCTAGTGTTGTGCTCCTTCGGAAGCCCTACCGGAGAGCATAGATTATGTATTGACTATAGGAGACTGAATGCAGTGTCGGAGTACCAAGCTGAGCCTCTGCCAGATCAAAACTCGCTGTTCGCTAAGCTAAATACAGCTCGTTATTTCTCTAAAATCGACCTTAGCAAGGGATACTATCAAATCCCTGTGAAGAAAGAGATCCGACCACTACTGGCATTCAGCACCCCGGAAGGACACTTTGAATTTAATGTCCTCCCATTCGGATTACATAATGCGCCTAGCACATTCACGAGAATGATGAGAAAACTTCTCGCACCATTTCATAACCCTGCTATTACAAACTTTATGGACGATATACTCATCGCCACAGACACCTTTGAGGAACACCTGAATGCAATAGAGATGCTACTCCAAAGGCTTAAGGGCACAGGTTTAACCGCCCGTCCAACTAAATGCCAGATAGGTTTTGACCAACTGGGGTTTCTCGGCCACACCATTTCACAAGGGTACATGTTCCCGGAGGAACGTAATGTTGACAAACTGCGCAATGCACCTCGCCCTATTACTAAAAAGGATGTCAGATCGTTCGTCGCGTTATGTGGATTTTACCAACGCTACATTAAGGATTTCAACATTATTAGCGCCCCACTGACGAACCTTACGAAAAAGAATACTCCGGAAAAAGTGATCTGGACCGCTGAGTGTGAGAATGCTTATAGTACCCTCAAGGAAAAACTCACAGAGAAACCTATTCTGAACCTACCGAACTTAAGCCGACCATTCATACTACGCACCGATGCTAGTCAGATTGGGATTGGAGCCACCTTGCTAACAAACTGGGGAAGACAATGCGTCTACATTATTCCCCCATAGCTTTCGCTAGCCGAAAATTGAATGCTGCAGAAAGAAATTACTCCACTATTGAACGGGAATGCCTAGCTTTAGTATGGGGGGGATTCAGAAATATCAAACCAATACTGTATATGGAAAGTCCCTTCAACCGTTCAATGCGACCCACCAACCATTGATGTTCTTGGGGCTTCTAAAAACCTGAATTCAAGGCTCATGAGGTGGTCGATGTTACATGCAACCATATAACTTCAAGGTTGAATATATACCTGGGAAACTCAATGTCGAGAGCAGACTTTCTCTCCAGCCGCCACCCAATGCCAGTAGGATAAGTAATGATTGTATTTGGGTTTTTTGTTGTTTTTGTAGTGGTATTGGTTTGTGAGTTATTTTGTGTTTGTG
>JAMPIV010015200.1:0-344172 GCA_024509875.1 Oreohelix idahoensis
TCACACATCTCTTAGAAATAGTTTTAGTTTATTCACCCTTTCTGTCATAACTGACTATAGGAATGCACACCCATGGAGTTGATAGCCCTCAGCTGCTTTTTTTCTCTTTTCCTTTTTCCTGGTTACTTTTGGCTTGTTCTTTTCTTCTTCTGCTTATTGTAAAAAGCTGCATTTTGCCCAATCTGAGGGGGGTGCTGTAGGGAGCATCACTACTTGGTTGCGACTGACAGCTCCATCCTCCCAGGTTTTATGTTAAGTGCTTTCATGTCTCTCTTACACAGTCACCGGGGCTATTCTGTTTTGTTATTGTTTCTTAGAAAATATACTAGCCGCCATTAAAAATGCATCGAAATTGTGGATCATGTTTTCACTGTTGAAATGTTTATGCAAGTGAGCGATTTTCAAACCCCGAAAGTGTGCAAGTGATGAAGTTCATGTATTCCCACTTCACTTTACTGTCGATGTGATGTTTACTTCAAATTTTGCGTGCTACGTGCAAAACAAGGTTTTTTGATAAATTCTGGCTTTATTAAAAGTCGAATCACATTGAAATTTGGCACACGCATTAGTCAAGTTTCAGCGAGTAAAAAGCCATTATCTGTTTCATCGAAAGAAAGTCTGTTAATGTTTTTGTCATGCCTCGACTGTCACAAGAGTGATGGCAAGCTGTTGGTATGCTCAGCAGTGGAATGGTGACCAGAGAAGTTGCCAGACATTTCAATTGTGACCAGTCCACTATAGTGAGGCTGAACCAGCGATTTTGGGCGACAGGTACCACCAATGACTGTCCCAGGCTTGGTCAGTGGTATTACACGGTATTAATGATGGCTGTGACTGAATGACAATGAGTGCGACTTTTGTTTTTACACCTAGGGTTGACAGCTGCTTAGGAGCCAGTTCTGAATTGTCTCATGTTTAATAATACAGCAAATTTGGGTTAGTAAATGGATCAGAAATGTAAAATCAGTGGTTTCATGTATTTTAAATTTAGCACAAGTTGTGGCTCATAAACTAATGCGATGCGTTTTTAATGGCGGCTAGTGCGACCATCTTCCATGCTGTGGACATGGCCAAGGCAGCGTAGTCTGCACTAAGCAATGTATACATGCTTTGAAGACCAGCACGTGACAGCACCTCAACTTTTGCCACTTTGTCCTTCCACGAAATACCAAGGATATGGTGTAGACACCATGGACGAATTGAGCCTTTTTTTCTTTCTTAGCATAGGTTGTCCATGTCTTGCTGGCATAGGTTGTCCATGTCTTGCTGGCATAGGTTGTCCATGTCTTGCTGGCATAGGTTGTCCATGTCTTGCTGGCATATGGAAGATGGGTAGACTGGGGCCGATCACACCAAGTGGGGATACTCACCATGGCACTACCTCAGGTTGGACAAAAAGAAACTTTCACAACAAGCAGAAGAGAAAATAAAATGCCAAAAGGAACACCAGGAAATAAAGTAGCAGCTGAGGGGTATTACCTCAAGGGCATAATCCCATTGTCAGTTATGACTGAAGAAGGCTGCTGCTAGACTGGAGCATAGTCCCATAGCAGATACTGCCCTAAGAGAGTAAAGTACTAGAGACCTCACTATACTAGGTCCAGCTTCAAGAGGTCTGGTGACCAGTTTCCATCCTCACTGCCTTTTTCTTCCCTGAATCAAAAGCACAGTCAGATACCCATTTACAGCTGGGTAGACTGGAATGTGAGACCACCATGTTTCAAACCTGGTACCTTAGCCACAAGAGACCAGCACTTTAAACAATCGGCCAATCAGATGCTCATGATGCACATAGATACATATACTATTATGCATATAGATTTTACACATATAGATGCAACAAAATGTGAACTGGTTGAACTATTCAAATACATATATACACAAACTTATATATATATATATATATATATATATATATATATATATATATATATATATATATATATATATCTATATATATATATATATATAAATATATATATTTATATATATATATATATATATATATATATATATATATATATATATATATATATATATACAAGGGATGAGAAGAAGATGCTTGAGATCAATAAGACATGTGTTAAGGAATCATGTTGATAGCATTACCAGGCAGTCCGTGTTCTGGAATCCCCAGGGTAAAAGCAGTAGAGGGAAACCAAAGAATACATGGAGAAGAGAACTGGAGACAAACAGGAGCTGCATGAAGAAGACATAGAAAGACCTTGAGCTGATGGCACAGGACAGGAAGACTTGGCATATGTTTGTTGAAGACCTGTGCTACTTGGGGTGCTTTGACGGTCGGCGGCTAAGGATCAAAGAAGAAGAAGAATATATAATAAACATTCGTGGGGGTTTTCGGAGCAGTTTGTTTTACATAATGAAATTGCCAACACCATGTGCAACCTCATGCTAGTGGCCTCTGACAATCAGTAGACACATTACAAAGACAAGTCAGTGCTAGAATTTTGTTAATGACTGGGACAATCTTTACCAACAGGTTTTTTAATCCAAAGTAAACTCCAGCCTGTGACATGTTTATAGGAGAATAAACTATACAGAACTATATCTTTTATCGTAAGTTTTGACTATCTAATGGATCATTTTACATTTACTTTACTTGCTAATAACACTGCCTAACAAAAAAAAAATTTTTTTTCTTTCTCTAACATTTCTATGTTTTTCTGTCAATTTTAATGCGCTGTTTTTAAATCTGCAAACCGTTTTTCTCTATCAGGTCGGGATCTCTAGAAATACGCAATTGAAGTTTTTTAACAACGCATACAGTATTACAACATCATTCTACAAGAGTATACACATTTTTATCATAGGCTTAATTTCTTTGCAGCGACTTTCGTTCGGTGAATGGGCATGTGTACACTATGCGATGAAGCATCCATCAATAATCGGTCAAACAATGGTCACACTTCTACGAACCACCGTCCTTTGATAACGTGACTGTCCATTTAGGGCGTATATCTTGGATGGAATCGTTCTCCAAGTAACATGACGCTGACTTCGCCAAGGTTTGTCCAGGGAAAAAGTCAAGATGCGAATCCGAGCAAATGGATTTTTTGAGGGGACATGTTATACATGCCCATAAAATCTGTATTCATCTATGTCAACTGCTTAAACAAATATGCACCTATTCCCGACAGAATTTGTGATTTCCCAGAAGAGTTATCGACGATCGATTATGAATTCCATCCAGTGCCGCGAAGTTCACGGTACCATTTAACAAGTTCTCAGAACTGGGGGCATTGTTTTGTCCTGCAATAACATTCCTAACCTGAGGTCCTACAAAGATACGCTTTCCTTTACTCTTGTGCAAATCGCTAACTTGCCGGAAACTTATCTCGAAGATAAGTAAAAGTTTTTGCCTCGATTTAAATCTAACCGCTTGTTACGAAATACTACATGAAGCCCAAAAGCCCCAGACATTATATGTAACGGTGGTAAAATTATGCTGTCTTTATGGTTAACTAATGTGCTCGTGTTTTACATTTTTATGTGCCCGAATCTTCATACGAAGATCCCTGATAGGCCACACCATTCTAGCATGATGGTTTCCTGTCTGTTGCCCAGCTGTCCCATTTCAACCTAAGGGAAGCATCCACAATTTTAGTATACCTAGTCTGGCATGTCCGTGCAGAGAATTGCAATGACCTTTAGGTCTCCACAAATCCGCCATTGGTAGTCCATTGTACTTTATTTTTGCCAAAAGTAAAGCCATATTGTGTCATAAGTTTTTTCTTTCATATGAACAGAGTAAGTCGACTGGAATTGAATGAAAATAAATTTCCGTTATGCAATAACACGGCTTTTTTAGACTATATCCCTTGAAGAGTCGATGAAAATCGACATTCGTTGACTATGTGCTCATGAACCGAGGTGCACCATTAGACCGTTTTACATCTTTGCAATAGCAAATGTCATCATCCATCTCAAAGTATTGAACAAGTTCTCTGTGTCTAAATGACGAAATTTGGATTATCGGAGTATTTGGGCGCTAAAAGATTCCATTTCTTTTGATTCGCGAACCGAGTAATACCGCTTTGTTAATTTTTGGTAAGAGCGAGATCACGTATTAGATCTGAAGAAAGTTCTGAGATGGTTAATTAAGTGAACACCATCATTCACCGTATATAATCCGAGTCAGAATTAAGTTTCTAAAGAAGGTAAACTATCACTTTCTAATGGTTCATTCACGTCCAACGGATATTGTTTTGGTTGAACTGGGAATCGACACGTGATTTGATCATGAGACACAGTGTTTTGAAACCGATTCAATATTTGGATAAACCACAGACTTTCTAATTTTAAAAGTGAAACCATGATATATGTCAAACAGAAGATAACAATCAGTAGCGTTTTTTGTCGTTTCACGCCATATTACTGGCACTCCAAAAGGCATCGACTTATGCTTCGGCGATTTTCGTAACCAACCTGCCAATGTATTTGCACAAGTCGAACAAACTGCATTTGGCTTCCAAGATTTATTTGCATCATCAACTTTCGAATCGAAATAAAGTTCATATGCTTTCTTTAGTAATGGTGTAAAGTTTTTCTGGTGAACACGATCGGTAAAATATCCGCACACGTAACAGAACAGATCAGCCGAATTTCTACTACTGAAGATCTAGAAGCCATATTTCGCTTCAGAATTATTTCAAAATACAGTAACTATTTGAAAAATGAGCGTAACATATGTCATGCATCTTTTTTTAGCAGTATAAAAAGGAGAATTAATTTGCATTTTTATGTTTTTAATGTTTTTTTTTAATAATTTATATAGTAAAAATGAAACGGAAGCAAATAACGGTTTCCCAAAAATATATTTTATTCACAAATATCTAAAAGAAAACCCGACGTGATAGAGATAAACGGATTTCAGATTTGAAATCCAGCGCAAGAAACTGACCTAAGAAACACTTATTCTTATATAATAAAAGAAAAATGTTGTTTGTCAGTGTAATCAAAATTATTCTAACGAAATACACTTTTATGCACTGTAGAAATGGTATACTACTATTTTAGTGTAAAAATGTAAATTTTGTTTAAGTAGAGAAGCTTCAAATGTAAACGATAAATTAACACTGATGTAAATATTTTTGTTTAGTGTAAATTGCTGATTTTATTTAAAACTAGTATGCTAGATTATTTTGCAATTTCCTAATTTCATTCATTACCCTTCAACCTTCTAAGGAGCATAGGATTTCAACAAACACATGGAAAGTCCTCCTGGTGCATGCCATCAGCTCCAGTCTTTCCATGTCTCCTTCTGCATTTTCATTTCTATCTTCAGTTCAGTTCTCTGTGTTTTCTTTTTCGTCTACCACTGTTTCTCTTACTCTGAGGTATTCCAGAACTAGACCTGCCTTTTATCACTATCAGCAGTTTTCCTCAGTGTATGTTCCTAGCATCACCCAACTTCTTATTCTCATATCTTGTTCCCCTGGCACTTTCTAATTCGTGTTATCAGTTCCACATTGGTGAATTTTTGTTACCATTTTAGTGCTTGTCAAGTCCCTGATTGCTCATTTTAATTTAATACAATTAATACTGACAAAATATTTTTCACTTACTCTAACTTTGTTTCTAAATGTAGCAATACTTTTGCTATTAATTTTAAACAAACATATAAAAGTAAAATGTGGAATTCTTGGAGAACATTAGCAGAAAAAAGTTTGTGTCTTCACATCATCATTTCACTTGCTGCTTCTTGTGAAGCAGGCGTGCCGTCACCAAAGCTGATCAATTACAGGAAGCTTGCACCAAAGAATTGATGTGCACCTGCAGCAGTGGTATATCTTTAGCATTTCTTTTACATGATGAGGCTTCCAACATCAGCTGGCACAACCTCATATTAGTCACCACATATTAGTCACCACATACTAGTCACCACATATTAGTCACCACATATTAGTCACCACATACTAGTCACACCACATATTAGTCACCACATACTAGTCACCACATACTAGTCCACCACAAATACTAGTCACCACATACTAGTCACCACATACTAGTCCACCACATACGACATGCCTAAGGATACAGTAGTCCAATTTTTTCTTTGTCTCTTCAGAGACTCCCAAGGGACATTAACTTCTGGCACTGATTAATAAATTTATGGGAAAACAACTGCAGCAATGAGTTGTACCTGTGCAAAATTACTACATTTCACAAATGGTAGAGAACATGATATAAACATCAGTCTGCCAGTAGCAAGTAACAAAATTACTACATTCACAAATGGTAGAGAACACTGATATAAACATCAGTCCTGCCAGTAGCAAGTAACAAAATTACTACATTCACAAATGGTAGAGAAACACTGATATAAACATCAGTCTGCCAGTAGCAAGTAACAAAATTACTACATTCACAAATGGTAGAGAACACTGATATAAACATCAGTCTGCCAGTAGCAAGTAACAAAATTACTACATTCACAAATGGTAGAGAACACTGATATAAACAATCAGTCTGCCAGTAGCAAGTAACAAAATTACTACATTCACAAATGGTATAGAGAACACTGATATAAACATCAGTCTGCCAGTAGCAAGTAACAAAATTACTACATTCACAAATGGTAGAGAACACTGATATAAACATCAGTCTGCCAGTAGCAAGTAACAAAAAAATTACTACAATTCACAAATGGTAGAGAACACTGAATATAAACATCAGTCCTGCCCCAGTAGCAAGTAACAAAATTACTACATTCACAAATGGTAGAGAACACTGATATAAACATCAGTCTGCCAGTAGCAAGTAACAAAATTAACTGAATAAAATAATTTTTAAATGTCTGCTCCATGCAACATACATCAGTTGACTGACTGATATGTACTCTGATGCTAATTAGGTACATTTTTTTTGTTAAGTAGATGAAAATAACAGTTATTATCTCTGTTTATATGTCCACAGATTCAGAACAGATACCATGTGTGAATATTATGCTCTGAACTGGACGAATGCACAGATCAACTTTGATAATGTGTTGTCTGCATAACTATCACTTTTTCAAGTGGTAAGTACAGTACTGGATATGTTTAGAAGAACAGGAAAGATAGACACATACACGTGTAAAACAGACTAACAGACCATGTTGGAACAGGGTAAATACAAACACATGAAAGCAAACTGATGTTCTAACGTGGAAACAAACAGACACGGGACACATAATAACAGACAAAGAATGTAGAAACATAATAACAGACACAGACATGTGGAAACACAATAACAGACATAGACATTTGGAAACAATAACTGGCACAGACATGTGGAAACATAATAACAGACATAGAATGTAGGAAAAAAATAACAGACAGATTTTTGGAAACACAACAACAGACATAGACATTCAGAAACCTAATAACTGGCACAGAAAAAACAACAGAATGAATAAAGGGAGAACAGCCTTTCCTAGTCTAAACAACATCTGGAAGTCCTCTCAGTACAGCACAAACACCAAATTCAGAGTATATGAGAGCTGTGTACTTTCTGTGCTTATCTATGGTGGCGAAATGCTGGAAAGTAACAGAGAAGGAAATGTCAAAATTGTCTTCTTTCCACACAATCCCCTAAGGAAAATTCTCCAAATCTTTTGGGTGGCCGAATGCCATCACCAACCAAGAACTGCTTACTTGGAGCAACCAAGAGGACATGCAATTCCATCATAGCTTTCACACGCTGGAGTTAGCTTGGCCATGTCCTCAGAAGAGACCTCGATGCCATCACAAGAACAGCTGTGCTATGAACCTCTGAAGGAAAGCAAAGGAGAGGCCGACCAAAAACAACTTGGCGGAGAACTGTGAAGGCCGAGATGCCAAGAAATTATCAGAGCTGGGGCACTGCACGAAGGATGGCCGCCCACCAAGGACAGTGGAAGCAGTTTGATGCTACCCTACAAGACGCCACCTGGCGTGATGACCACTGACTGCTTTGACAATCGGCGGCTAAGGATCAAAGAAAACGAAATGATGAAAACAATTTTAAACAGATGCATGTACATGGAAGCAAAGAGATGCATGAAAGTACTGAAAACATGCAATTTTGAAATAGATCTATTGAAACCTTCAAAACATACAGATATGTACACATGCAAAGAGGTTGACAGGCCACATATGGAAACAAACTGAAAGACGCATGTAGAAACAGATTGACAGGCCACCTACACATGGAAATAAACTGATGGTGTGAATGGAATCAGGTAATCGAGAAAGTCTGCACAAGACAGAAGAAACACGTAGTCCACTTTAGCACCATGAGGCCATCATCAGAGGTGGGACACAAAAACTGTAAAATGGTAAAGGTAGTCCTGTAGCAGATCTAGCAGTAGGGGAGTGAAATATGCTAGGTACAACTGTATGAGGTTAGGTTAGGTTTTTGAACGCCGCACTTGAAAACTGGTGTTTTTTGTGTGCAAGAGATACCCGGTTCAACCCCATGTGGTTTATAATTTGGGTTTATAGTGTTCATCTTTCCATATTTTGTATTACTTTGTTGTTTGTGTTGGCTCTTCCAGGCTGTAATTTATCTGCCGTTTGCTGTGGCAATGTTTAATGTCTATGGGGCCTGTAATGTTTATTCTTCCATGATACCATGTAAAATCTTTACAAACACCCAAAACACCTTACACAAAAAAAAATATATTAATATATTATACGTGATACGGTTTAAAAACAACAAATGACATATACTAATTAATTTAACATTTGAAATAGCGCAGTATAAAAAACTTAACAAATTAAAGTCTCATGCTGTTCTTTAATGTGTACTAGAAATGCTGTGAGGGATAATCATTTAATTTTAAAATGTGTGTGGTATATCCCTTAAAGCTATCACAGCCTTACATAACATGGTGATGTTTGATGGGATTCATAACATGGGATTATCTGGTGTTTGTGCTTATACACGTTTTATTGATGTTTGTGTTAGTTTTGTAAAATGCAACAGAAACAGAAAATATATATAAAATAATGTTATAAAAATGAAGACAAAACCCAACCATGTTAAACAGCAAAAAGATCCTAGTAGTTGTAAATTGATGTGCTCTAAAAAATGTACTGCTCTACCATTTGTTCCAATGAAAACACGGTCATTATTATGTTTGTTTTAAATTAAAGAATTCATTCCTTGCACAAAATGCTGTGACTACTGCCACGACCTCAGGCCGCATGAAACGATGGCCCACTGTCCTTCATTTCAACCAAATTTAGAGATGCAGTAAAAAAGGGGAGGGGTCGGGGAATTAATGGGTTATGGTTTAAGGAATTCTAATCCTAACCCTGTACTTACTTACCTACTTACTCCTTCCTCTTCTACTGTGAAGTGTAGAGGTTTTGGAAGAGAGAGCGCCATACTATCCTAATACATAATATCCCCTACAGCTAGATCTGCTACATGACTACCTTTACTGTTAGTTAGTTGTTTATCCTTTACAGGACGTGGCAATCAACTCCAGCTTTTATTGGCTGTTTGTGATTTTTCCAGGCAATTTTTTTCATTCAGTAGTTTGCCATTGCTTTCTGAATGGTACGGCGCTTATACCATTGTTAAAAAATCCACACAAAGCGATCTGCTACCAAACCGCCTGCAGCAGGTTTCGAACCTGGTATATCTGGATTATGAAACTGCGTTCATATCCATTAGGCCACAGACGCCGACCTACCTTTACTATTTTACAGTTTTTGTGTCCCCACTCCTGATGATGGCCTCATGGTCGCTAAAGTGGGCTATATGTTTTTCTTCTGTCTTGTGCAGATTTTTCCTGATTGAATTAAATAGCATGAGACAAAGATGAGAACAAGTATGTAAGAACTTTGAATATTGGAAGACCTTCTGTTTGACATACATGCCAACTAGTGACCAGTGTCACGAAGTGGTTTTAATTTTTATAGATGTGTGTGCCTGAATGAAAGCAAGACCCTAGTATGAGAAAGTCTGAGAAAATAGAATTTTAGATTGAAAATGACATGCCTGGGGACAGACGCGACTATTGGCTCAAGGGATAGAACCAGGATTTGAATCCCCTTGCCGCTTCGTGACTTTAGACTGGCTATAGTCTCGCCCTCCTCTGACTCCCTTTTAATACAAGGAGATAAGGTGTATAAATACGACCACAAACACCACTATACAGACAACATAGAGTGGAAGTATATAATATAGGAATAGAAGCTGATCCATAAATATAATATATATATATATTTATTTACATACAAGAAAAACATAAAATGGCATATTACGTCATCAAGTCAGTCGATAGCGTGCACTGTTGCACGGCCTGGAAAACAAGTAACAATTAAATTGAGAGACACGAGACACAAAAAATAAAAAAAACCCCAAATCACATTCACTCTTTCTGTCACCCTGCTGAGGAACAATAAAAATGGTTAGTGATTTAAACCAAATCTAATTTGGTGGGGCTGTCAACTTTTAGCCTCCACTCTCTAACACTAATAAATTTCTACTGTCTTAGTCCTGGTGACTTCTTCCTCAACGAACGGCTACACAGCTTTCTACTAGCTGGTGACTACACCACAAGAAATGCTAAAATAATAGTTTGGTTTTTCCAACACAGACTCAGTGTCTATCCGTCCAATGGATACTGAACAGACCCTACTGGTCCTGTCTATTTTCTCCCTCCTCTCTCGTGGTCTCAGTGTCTCTCTAACACTCGATTTCTATCAGGACCTAGGTATGGTAACCCTGTCACCTGTTCCTGATTTTGGTGATGACGATGCTGTTCAGGTATCAAGCCTGAGGTGCTTGATAAACTGTCGACAAAACTTCTCTGCTGTTGAATAGCTTCCCTCTTTTAACCCGCTCTGGAGTTAGAGGAAAAAAAACACAGCCTTGATTTCAGGCTGTACAAAAATCAAACCAGTCTCCCGGCCACCTGCCGTTGCTAGAGACTATAATAGCGATGCTCTCGGCTGTATGATAAATAACCTCGGTCCAGCTGAAGCATAGGGGCTTCACTGCCAGAGACCATAGGTCTGACCCTTAAGCTAGGTCCTGTTGCCGTGGGTAATTTTGCACATGGGCAAATTTACGCTTCCCACTATTCTTGCCGGGACTCGCTGAAATTAAAAGAAGATGCGTCTATTGTATAACAATTCCAACCTAACGCACCTCTAACCTAACTCCCCTTCACTCGTCATTTACAACAATACAAAAAATAATATTGCCCACGTGGCTCACTCGTCATGTACAACAATACAAAAATTAATATTACCCACGTGGCACTTAAATCTCTCTCCTTATCTCGTTCTTCACACAATACATAAAATACCACTATCCCACGTGGCCTCTACATCCCCCCCTCCTTCTACTAAAATCTGCGAGGTAAAATAAACAAAACCTCCCGACACCGTCTGACGTTACATGGCCGTTACGCATGGTCGATCACGTGTTCAAACTTGACAAAAATAGGGAAATCCTTTTACCCATTAACACGGGAGTTTCCCCGGCTTACTCCTATTTAAATTAAACCTCGCTGTAGGGATGATTTATTTCCCCACGCCGTATAATTCACTGATAACATAAGCTCACTGCATTCCTCACATTTAAGGCTCAGAAAAATTAACGTACACACCAAGGATTTCCCAATAAAATTACATTAGAAAATATACAGGAATAAATGGTGGTTTTACATAACATTCTACAAATCTGGGCACACGTGTAGCTTATAACTTCCCACGTTCCTATCTACTGCCAAAATCATAGAAAGAATAAGCACACTGTTGCATTTACGTCGTTCTTCAAAAAAAAAAATGATAATGGATGGCACTATCGTTTATTTTAAAACTGAAAAGTTAAACTTTACCTACGGGCGAATTTCTGAAAAACCCACTAATAAGTAAAACGATTAATAAAATAGTTACATACCGATTATCGTTGGTTATTCCCACAGTGGAGAACGATAAATTACGTAGTCCTACGGCCAGGCAATTATTTCTTCAGAGACAATTGCCCGCAGTTTCCTCTCTCATTATATACAAGAGAAAACACCCACGCGAATTTCTCTCCCACGCAAATCGCGGACCAATGGCAGCACTAGGAAACATCAAATACCGCGTGTCCGCAAAATTGCGTCACATTACGTGATAACCTCGTGCCTCTGACGCGTCATACAGGAGTGCCCGAAAATATCGATTTTCGTAAACAATGAAATCTACGGGAATCGCGAAAAATTCAGAAGAGGGTAAAACTGGCCGAGTGAAAATTAAACCTACCGACATAAAACGAACCCATTTAAATTACCTTCCCAAAAGTACCGAACACGATATATTCACATGAGAAGAAACAAGGCAAACCCATATAATTACAAAAGAAAGAGAAATGGTGAAACTCAAAACAGAATCGGGCCTGATGAAAGTCAGAATTACAGTGTAGCATCACAACCAGGGATCCACTGCATAACTATTCTGATGCCATAGGAAGTGATAAGCTGATCAGCATCCAGGATTAATCTGGCTAATTCAGTTCTACAATGTTCACTGCCTTTCAGAGCTTGAAGGGCAGGCAATGAGTCAGTAAAAATGACGATGTTTTGAGCCTCAGGGCAATGATCAGGACGATGACTATGCAGCCAAATTAGATGTAGATATTGAATAAGGACCTGATTTAGACTCTGACAATGACACTGATAAATGTGAATCTAGTGAAAGAAGTAGGCCTAATAACATTGATGTCAGATCACACGAAGGAGGTAGTAAACACAGTATACTTTTGCTAAAATTTGTGACTTTATCGGAAACCCTGGACCTAAACACACTCTAGATCTAGTTTAACTGGTCACGGACTTGAGAGATGATGGGTTCACAAAGACAAAGTCATAGCTATGGAGGAAGGTGCAAGAGGTCTAGTGGCTGCCTCAGTGTATGATCTATTGAAACTATTGGGTTTGAAAGGACTGCCAAGAACAAGGACACTTGAAAGGATCAATGAAAATGCGGAAAGGGAAACACGTTGACTGTGAAGCAACTTCAGCAGGCTATTGAATTTAGGATAATAATTTATATACAACATAATGGTTGTGTTTCCTCATTTCATTTACTGCAGGTATCGATGATAGAGCACGATCTCAGTAGCTCCTGTGATGATTCTGGATAGTTAAAATTCTCATGGTGTATTTGCAATATATGGTGGAAATATTTGGTCACCCTGGTAGAGCCACCATACCAGGGAAGAGGCAAGGGATGTCCTTACGGAGTCCATCTGCCTGGTGCCGCCCCGCTCGCCCTTCAGACAGCCAATGTTTTGCGATTGCTTACCCAGCACCCATTCAGTCTCTTGGCACATTGGTCCACCTTAGACTTGGGGTCATTCACTGATGACTCAGTTATCATTTGACCCATGATTTAAGAGTGGATTGATGGGTATCATGGATGGCCCAGGCAGAGTATACGATTGGTCAGGTGACCACGGTTTAAAATGTATCCAAAGGGGAAGAGTGGAGTAACTGGATAAACTACCAGCAGGTCATCGTTAGCCTTGGCAGACAGGGCAGATCTTGGGGCAATGGAAAAGCAGAGCTGGAGATTAATCAGCTGATAAGTGATCATGCTGGGGATGAGGATGCCATTGTTTACACTGATGGGTCTGTCGTGCATGGTGAGAAATCAGGATTGCGCTTCTCTGTGAGAATAAAGGGCAGCGTCGTCGCTGAACAAAGTGGAGCCGACATGACAACAACCTCCAGCATAAGAATGGGGGTAGAGGCAGTTACTACAGCACTGAGATGGCTGTCTGTAACTCTATTAACCAGGGCAGTTATATTGTCAGACTCTCCAGCCATGCTTCGGAAAGTTCAGAATGGATGGCTGCGGCAGGAATGGAAAACATCAATAGAATCCTCAAGTCTTCAAGAACTGGTGTGGATCTACTGTCCTGGTCATGCAGAGTTCGTGGCAATGTGAGAGCTGACAAAATGGCCTCGAGAGTACCCATAGTGGGGACACTGGACATGGATAAGGGAGAGATACTAAGGGCTATTAATGATCGCCTGCTGGATAATGACACTGCAATGGATGACTCAACAAAGCTGAGACTGTTGGAGTTTGGCATCAAACGTAGGACTAGCAGAAATGATCGTTAGAGAGGATGCATCCATCGTATGTACAACCAGAGTGCTACAGGTACAATTGGCATTCATACTCTTCAACATTTGCTGAGGGAGACTGAGCACCTATGGGTTTCCCCGGAGTGCAGTGAGGTTGATTCTGATTAACAATAACAATAATGGTTGCTTTTGCAATCGCCTTCAGCTGGCAGCATGGATAAAAACCAGGTGTGAAGTTAAAAGTTGCAACCAAGGGGGAGTGGGTTCTATTCGCAGTGCAGGCTGGAAAGATATCAGGAGGCTGACACTTGGGAGTCACAACTCTAGCTTCCTATCCCCCCTCCCCCCGAGTGTTAAAGAGATAAAAAGGGCCCAAACACTTGACCAACAAGGGGAATCCTTATGATGATCAGATTGCCTCCTGTTGTAACCAGGGTTGCCAGATGAAAATTGTGAAGAAAAAAAAACCAAACATCTTCACACACAAAAAAGCCAAAAAAGCCAAACACTTTCAAACAAAGCCAAACTTTTTAAATTGATACTGGGGTTATTAGACACGTAAGGGCACATGTGGCGAACTCTTTAAATGCCTAATGTTGGAGTACACCAATCCAAAATAGTTCACTTTCTGTGAGGAGTGTATCTTTCTTAAATTGTGATTCTTCTCTACCATCAGGAAAAGTTCTTTTTCTGTATTGCTCTTCTAATATTATGCTGTTGTTTTCTGCGATGTGTATAAAGGTAACTCTGAAAATGGGGTCCTTGAAGCCCTGTTCAAAATTATCACAAGGTTTAGTTTTGACAGGTCTTGAAATGTGTCTCAAGCTGAGGGAAGTCTACGTCTAACTTGACTGAAAGATTGTTCTTGAATAGAGAAACATCTTGCCCTGACATTTTCTATTTTTTGATGGGCCTCAACACCCATGTTCTGCTGTAGAAGCCTATCCAATTCTGTTAAGAACTTAACACCAAAATCAACTTGATGAATTCTATTTTTCTACCCACTGACATCACCATTCTCATCTGAAGACTATGCTGGTGCAAGAAAAGTTCTTAGTACAGACTGAGTGGATCAGCCTTGTTTTGCTGAAAAATAACATTCAACCTTTCAAATTCTTGTACAACAGGCATAGCAAACACAAAGCACAGGTAGTTTTTGTGGTCTGACAAAATTTCCTTTAAAAGCCGAGCTCAGCAGCAGTGAAATAAGCCTTCAGCTCATCCCAGTTCATCAAAATATTAAACATAATCTTTTCTCATAAGAGCCACATAGTAGATGATGGTTTTTCAGATGGGAAAGGAGCAGCTCGAGCAGGTTCGAATTCAGTACATGTGTTCATAACGCAAAACAATTCTTTATACGATTGTCATCTCAACTCACTGTGGCAAAACCAGTGAGATATTTCTGACAATTAAAATCCAATATGCAATGGTAATGTCAACACTGCATGTTTAATGCACAAAGTCAGTGATTGGCAGATACGTTACATTTGCACACAGAGAGGAGACATCTTTCAGTTTAGACCACACAAAATTATTACACCAACCGTGGTTTACGCACCATCCCACCATCCAGTGCAAAACTTATGCAGTTTGTCAGACGCTTTCGTTGCTATACTGCAATAAACACAGACCTTCCCTGTTCACAACCAGATATAAAAAATGCTAATAATCAGTAGGTCATATTGTGTATGGGAATAGAAACAATAGCCTAGATGTCTATATGACCATAGGTAATGAGTTGAAATTTATATTAGCTCCATTCATTATGTTTTGTATTTCTTTGATATAATTAAATACACACATACTTCTTTCAGTGCAAGTAATTTATCATGTAAAAAAGAAAAGGAGAAAAAAGTGCCAAAAAAGCCAAAAACATTTTTTACGCTAATTTTCTTCTTATTTGATCCTTAGCCGCCAACCGTCAAAGCAGTCAGTGGCCATCACGCCTGGTGGCGTCTTGTAGGGCAGCAACAAACTGATTCCACTTTGCTCGGTCGGCGGCCATCCTTCGTACAGTGCATTAAATTAATATGAAACAAACATAAAGGTATGTTTTTAGGCACTTGTAAGAAATAAAAAAGTAGAACACTAGACAACAGAAAAACAACAGACATGAGTGGCTTACCCAGGATTCGAACCCTGGACCTTCCGTGCGACAACCCCGCCTAGCTATGCAAGCGAATCACACTATCCTCCCTGCCATCTACGCATCACCAAAAATGATGCTTCGATGACAGGTCATTAGTGCGAACCGAAAGACATAACACCGGAAGTTTACTATGGGCAGTACAGCCTATTAATGACGCAATCACTTTCGTTGTTTCCCTATTATACAGTATAGGCCAGTCCACACAAGACAAAGAGACCTTAATACTGTGTCTAGTACATGATAGTAGACTTAGAACAGTAAGAACAGGACAGAGGGTAGGTTTGGTATTGTATAAACATTTATAACACATAAGGAAGGGAAACTTCATACAGTGCCCCAACTCTGGTTCATTCTTTGCATCTTGGCTTCCACAGTTCTCCACCAAGTTGTTTTTGGTCGGCCTATCTTTCGCTTTCCCTCGGGGGTCCATATCATAGCTGTTCTTGTGATGGTATCAGGGTCCCTTCTGAGGACGTGGCCAACCCAACTCCAGCGTCTGCCAGCTATGATGGTGTGCATGTCCTCCTGGTTACTCCGAGTAAGTAGTTCTTGGTTGGTGATGGTATTTGGCCAAAAGATTTGGAGAATTTTCCTTAGGCAGATTGTGTGGAAGGAGGACAGTTTTGACATTTCCTTCTCTGTTACTCTCCAACATTCTGCACCATAGAGAAGCACAGAAAGTATACAGCTCTCATACAGTCTTAATTTGGTGTTTGTGCTGTACTGGGAAGACTTCCAAATGTTGTTGAGACTAGCAAAGGCTGTTCTTGCTTTATTCATTCTGTTGTTAATGTCCTTGCTTGTTCCACCATCAGGTGTTACTATGCATCCTAGGTAAGTAAATGTGTCTGTCTGTTCTAACTTCTGGTTCCTTATTGTTATTTTCTCATGATTGCCCACATTTAGTGTCATGACCTCTGTCTTCAGATTGATGTTCAGACCAACCTGCTGGCCATACTTGTTCAGTCTATCGGTTTTTTCTTGGATGTGTTGATGTGAATGCGCAAGTAGTGCAATGTCATCTGCATATTCCAGGTCTTCCAGTGTAGAAAACGTTGTCCATCTTTCCTCTTGGACTGCCCTCTGTTGTCTGGCGCATCACCCAATCTATCGCTGTCAAGAATAATGTTGTTGATAAGGGGCATCCCTGTCGTACTACTGTTTTCACTTCGAAAGTTAGATTACTCACGCCAACACTGCATGTAAAGTTAGAATAGCGCATTTTATGATGGAGACAATGCAGCTGGGAATTCCATAAGCCCTTAGTATTTTCCATAGGCTGTCCCTGTGTATGCTGTTGAAAGCCTTTTCAAAATCAGCAGTTAATGTATAGCTGTCTCTGCCATTCTGAGCACTGCTCTATAATGTTCCTGAGGGTGAATATATGATCTGCACATCTTCTGTTCTTTATTAAACCCGCTTGTTCTTTCCTCAGTTTATGGTCAACTACTTTTGAGATTCTCTGGATGACTATTGTTACGTCTTTTTCGCGTGGGAGTTAAGTGTTTCAGATCCTCACATGCAAGTCTAGTCTTTTGTAGACACACATGTGAGCGCACCTAAATTAATAATATGTTTAATTATTTGCATGCCTTTTTGCCCTAGCATCGAATAGAATAGCGCAACTCGGTGCGATCGATTTGTTGCCAAACAGCAATTACGCTGGGCAGATCCATAAAGTCTTTTGATAAAGACAGACGTCTTCGACGAAGATTATTATAAGTCTTACCCCAAGTCGTGGGAAGACTCAACGAAGTTATAGTATTGTACCTCCCTGTGTGGAGTGTTTGCTTTAGCCAATCCTGGCTCGTTTACATATCATGATTTGATACTCTATTTTTATTCTCGTTACGATCTGGGAGAGCTTCAGCACGTCTTGTCATGGCGTGCCGTTAGTGTGTCCAGATCCCCTGCTGAGCAGTATATGGATCATAACGCTTTGGATCTTCAGGGAAGACATCCCGCATTGTATAAATCTTCGTAATGAAATCTATGAATTTCCGAACTCCTAACCGCAGGGCTCCCGTCGTCCTTGAGACTGACGGTCAGTGGGTCGGTCAAGTTCAATACTGATGTCATGCCTTAACTATGTATTCATGTCTGCATGATAACCTTTGACGAAATTATGCTGTATCTACCCAAGATGTTTGACGTCGTCGTTGTTCAATAAATGTTTCTGTCAAGATATTTCAAACTACGTGTCCAGACTGCTTCATTACCAATTGATCAACTTTATGATTCAACCATGACCGTTGCTGTTATGTTGCCATTGGCCCATCCATACGGCCTACCATATTAAAATTCGCGTTAGAAAGAATCTGTTGGCCATTTACAGTAAGCCTGACTTACCTGATATCGTCCTTGTCAGTAAACAACACAGCACACCCCAAATTCACACGCACTTAAAAGCATGGTGTAACAATTATCCTGCCTAGTATTTTACTGGGAACGGAGAGGAGATTAATTTCTCTCCAGTTGTTGCAGTCTGTAATGTCGCATTTCTTGGGCAATTTGACAATTATTCCTTTACTCCACTCTGTTGGTGTTGTCTCAGTTTCTCAGACTTGTGCAAATAGTGGTTCTAATAGTTCTGCTGCTAGCTCAAGATATGTCTTGAATAACACAGCATTTAGATTGTCGTGACCAGGCGCTTTTCCATTTTTTAACCCTTTGATAGCTGTGATGATTTCTTCTTTTCGTGGAATGTCTGTAGTTACGTCTAAGTCACTTTCAGCCTCAGGAACATTCAGCTGAGTCTCTTGTGGTTCCTTATTCAGTGTTTCTCTGAAGTGCTCTGCCCATCTTGTTTCCTGCCCCTGTGTTGTGGTGATGAGATTTCCTTGCTTGTCTCTTACTAACGTTATGTTGTTTGCACCTCGTTTTCCACTGATAGTTTTAGTTATTTTATAAACTGTGCTTTGATCATTTCTCAGTGAAGCCTCTTCTGCCTGTCTTGCAAGGTCATCCAGAAAAGTCCTTTTGTTAGCACGGGTTTGACGTTTTACTTCCTTGTCCAGCTGACTGTACTGTTCACTGTATATTGCCTTTAACCCGGGAGACTTAGCTTCTGTTTTCTTTCTTTTCATTTCCTTTCTCTTTGCTATGGTGTTTAGCGTTTCTGGTGTTATCCAGTCTTGGCTCTTTCTTTCCTGGAATCCCAAGCATGACTTGCTGCTTTCCTTGTATATTGTTGAGATGGTGTTGAATTTCTGGTCGACATCATCGGTTTCTGTTCTTTCCTGGCTTTTGGCAATCTGATATCGTCTCTTTACGTCGACCATGAAAGCTTTTGTGATGAGGGGGTACTTAAGTTTCGTGATGTTATCTTTTCTGTTTGACTGCAACTGGTCAAGCAGCTCTGAGTTTCACCTTCAGTCTTGCTACTACTAGGTGATGATCACTTCCCACATCTGCGCCTCTTCTTACTTTCACGTCTTGTAATGCATGTCTCCATCTGCCATTGATCATTATGTGATCTATCTGGTTTCTGTCCCGTCCGTTTGGTGATTCCCATGTTAACTTGTGCACTTCTTTGTGTGGAACCTGGTTATCTCCAATGACCAGGTTGTTAAAACTGCAGAAGCTTATTAATTTGTCCCCATTCTCATTTACTATTCCACTGCCACATTTCCCCATTACTCTTTCGTTATAAGTATTGTGGGTTCCAACTTTTACATTGAGGTCTCCCATTACTATAATAAAATCGTACCTGGGTGCAGTTTCCATTTCCTTTTGTACCTGTTGATAGAACTCGTCCTTGATATCTTCATCGCTGTTGTTTGTTGGTGCATAGCATTGTATAATTGTGGTGTTGGTGAATCTCCCTCACAGTCTTGTTCTTATCAGTCTGTTGTTGATGGGTTTCCATTCCATTAAAGACCTTTCCATTCCTTTATTCAGAATAATAACTACACCTTCGTTGTGCTGATCATCCTCTCTACCAGGATAAAATACTGTTTCTCTTGTAGCTGTTTTTATTCTCCCCGTCCCGGTCCATCTGCTCTCACTTATTCCCAGGATATATAATTTGTAGTTCCTGATCTCTGCTGTGATTTGCCTCCGCTTTCCTGCTTCATTCATAGTTCTGACGTTCCAAAATCCAATTCTGGTTTCGTTTTTTGCGTCAGGGCACCCGTTTTCATGCCAATGGCTTCCTTCCGGCTGTCACCACTGGCAGTTATACGAGCCTGAGACTCCGGATGTCCGTCCCGCATCAAAGTTTTTCCATTTGTTGCCGTTTCCGTAACATGTGCGATTTTTTTACATAGACAGGGGTGTCGGCCCTGTGCTAAAACTCCCACCCTGGAGGACCAGGGTACCAGCTTTTGTCTGACCCCTACCCACGCAGACCAGTCCAGCTTGGTTGAACTTACCAGGAGTAAAACTCCCACTAACATAGTGTGGCCGTATGACCTACCACCTTCAGCATTTATTCATGCTGGAGGCTGGTTATAATGAGAATAAAACTATCATTTTTTATTATAGAAAAAGCAAGCACGATTTTTAACAAATATAAAAATACCCCAGAGAGCTAAGAGCAGGGTAGAGCAAGGTGAAGCTACTGTGTCAACTTTGGTTAAAAAGCCACGTGACAAATCGGCGGCAGTTGGCATGGAAATGTAGTGACGTAAGTAGGGACAGATACATCACGCTATGAGAACGTGATGTTTGACCAATATTCTATCAAATAGAATAAGCTTCCAACCAATGAAAACGTAGCCAGCTCAAATCACTACGAAATTGTCGGCAGGAAAATATTAAACCGGCAGTCTTGAAGAATTGAGCAGTGTAGAAAGACCTGTCAGTGACAGTCCTGCTCCCAAGTTGAGGTATTCAACGATTTTGAGAAACGTTCATGTATGTGTATTTGTACACATCAAAAGGTTATTTTGATACCTATTCAAGTAAGTAGTCCCTATCATTTTATATTTCAGCGTATTTTCGTGAAATGAATACATAATAATAGCAGAAGAGAAACAAAATGGAGGATACATATGATAAAATGAGGGAAGAGGATTTATAACCGAGAATAGACAAAATGATGAAAACTACTGAGAAAGAAAGCAAATATGAAGTTATGATTATCCAGGAATTGGTAAAACTTGATGTTGGGAAAGAATATTATGAAGCATCTTGGATTGAGGTGAAAGAAGGAAAATATATTCTTCATGAAAGGAAAAAAATTAAGATTTGTTTGATGTACAGAATGCATAATTGTTGAACATTGTTTGACACTATTTGACCAGTTTTTGCTGTTAAATAAAATTCATTTGTAAAGGACCAGGCTGTTGAGAATTGATTGTCAGTTGGATAACATAGACGTACTGTCAAAGTTCACATTTCTCAACCACTAATCCTCTCCAACGCACAACATCTATAAAAGGAACGAACGAACCTCACACTCAGACAGGGTTTAAGAAATTACCATCTCTGGCGAGCTATAAGCCAGTACTAGATCACACTTAGACATGGACTAAATAAAAGGGAAAAGAAAGTTTCTATAAATTATGTTCTACATAAGTACCACAACACCGCCACAATAGCTCTGGGGGTTGTCAGGGTACACAAGCTGCCATACCGCAACAAGGTATAGATGGCAGTTTATGCCAATCAATTGTTTTTAAAAGTCAAAAAAATGCCAAAAAGCCAACCAATTTTTTCAATGCCAACCAATTTTTTTTAAAAGCCAGAAAAATGGCAAAAAGCCAAAAGAATTCTTTGATGCCAAGCAGTTTTAACAAAATGCCAGATTTGTATAATATGATGCCAAAAAAAACTAAATTGGCAACCCTGGTTGTAACGTTCAGGATTGAGTTTCCTCTTATATCCAACGTGAAGAACTGTACTAAATGTGCTCAATACAAGCAAGGAAAAAGCAGTAAACAAGAACTTATACAAAAGCATGGGTGAAAAAAAATGCTCTTTTGTTTTCTCAAATAACAAAATGGACGTTACATGATGTTTTGTCTTTGAGTGGTTGTTGAGTTTTTTTAAACAGGTTTTTTAAATTTTTTAAACAGTTTTTCATCTCCAGAGGTTGATATGTATGTTTGTCATTTCTACTATTTTTAATATACTGGTATTAATTGTATGTTTTATCTTTCTCCAGGCTACATACAAGGGATGGGTTGACATTATGAACAATGCAATAGATTCTACAGACGTGAGTTTTGTCTTTTGGGATTAAAACTGTCATTAAAAGCAATATTTTGGCCTGGATACTAAAAAAAGTTGTGCATAATTTTTATGTGTGTGTGTGTGTGCACTCACACACTTTGACGCACTCACACATGTAGCCTAGTGTAGTCCCTGGATGTCTCCAAGGACACAAAGAGAGACAGGACTAGGCATGTCATGACAGGCAATTAATATGAGGTTGTATATGGGGGCTGGCACCCTCATCATGAAAGGCACATTGCTACTGAAACTACAACTACAAGATCACATGACTGCTTTGATCAAGGATACCAGTTGCAGTGGTTGCCTTATGCTCCATAAGGAGCAAAAAAGGGAAAGAAAAATAATATATATATATATGTTGTACCTCTTTTTGCGCCCCGCAATGTGTTCATGATTTTGAACCATCGCAATGCTCAATAAGAACATCGCTAGATTGAAATGACATCAAATAAAATAATTACTTAGACACCCGTGCAGAGTAACGACAGTTGACTTTTGGAAGTGTATCCAGCCAGAATGGCTGCGTTTCATGTGTGTTCCTGCTGATGTTCTTATGTCCGCCAGTGTATCTGCATACAAGGGAGGTGTTTACTTATATGTATGACAGAGATTTATTACTGACCAGGGAAGTATCGTGTCAATAGTGTACGCTTGAGTACCATATAATTGTATCGCGGACTTGTACCAGACAGACGGTATGATAGGTGACGAAAGCACCATTGCTGCCATAGTTTTAGGCATGAACTCTGATGGCCCGTTGTGGTTGGCCTGGTTGAATAAAAGTATCTATGAATTATGATTATCATGTGGAGCCATGTGTTGTGGAACATGTAAATAAATTGTCAAGAATCGTCAACAGGAGTGATCTACAATTATTTCACAAGCTGCTGTGTTCATTACCATTTAACAGTTGAACCATTATTACCCTAGATTTGCTTGACCAATATTATCTAATACTAAGATAAAATGGAACGTCACAATAAAGACATACACACTGTAGACCTGATATAGCATGGTTCGATGCACTGTGGGATTGCTTATATCACAGTCAAAGGACATTATCTTGAAAAACACTTTGTTGGCTAACACAATGAACATTTTTTTCTTAATATTCATCCCTTCATTTCATTTGTTGCTACTTATGGAGTATGCAGCCATTGTTGCAACTAGTCCCTCAGCAGGAAGCCTGCACACAAGAATATTCTGAAGATGTTCTTGAATCTGAAGTCAACAAGAAGAAGAAGAAGTCAACAATAGAATTGATTAATAGTACTGTAGACAAGAAGTTGTGGAGAGACATGATCATCTATGCCACCAGGCATGGTACTTGAAGAAGTTCTTGAATATCAGTCTTATGACAGCTTTTGGTCTTTATGTAGATAACTGTCTTGCTGAACTGTAATGAAAAGAAAATTTTATTCATTGATTCTTCAAACATCTTCATTTCAGGTTGGTTTGCAGCCGAGGAGAGAGGAAAATGCTTATTACTACCTTTATTTTGTTTTGTTCATTGTATTTGGCTCTTTCTTCACTCTCAATCTTTTCATTGGTGTGATCATTGAAAATTTCAACTCACAGAAGAAAAAGGTAAGTGAAACATTTATATTCTGACATAAGTTTTTTTTTTTTTTAATACAGCCATTTGTCACTACAAGACCGTCATGCTTTCAATGATACAGAGCATAAAAAACCATTATACATCGGTAGTTAAAAAAAATAGTCTTTAACAAGTTGTTATCACACATTCTAAACACAACCAACATTTATGTTCTTGACTTGTCTCGTAATGATGTAAAACAGGCGAACTGGTTTTAAAATTATTTTCAGAAAATATTTATTACTATATAAAATCCATTTTTCTATAGTTTCTGAGGAGACAAAGAAAGAATATGACTACTCCAAAGAGGTGACTGTCATGAGGTTGTGGATAGGATTGACAATATCATTATGTAAAATCAATTGTTACAGGAACCACTGAAACAAGAACACATGAATGTGTTTGTGCAGGCTACCTGCTAGGGAACTAGTTTCATTGATGGCTGCATGCTCTTAAGGAACAAAAAATCAAGTGACATAATGATAAATAAGCATTTTATGAAATATTAAGAAATAAAAAACATTCAGTGTGTTATTCTCAAGACAAAAATGAAAGATTGAACAGATTGGTACAAAGAAGATATTTCACTTAAAATCTATAACTTATCATCTTGTAGAGCTGTTAACGTCTGTTAAAAATAGTATAAAGTGCAAAACAACATCAATTCACTCAGTTGACTCTGGATTAGAGCTTCATGATTTACTAAACTGATCCTGGATTAGAGCTTCATGATTTACTAAACTAACTCTGCATAAGAGCGTCATGATTTACTAAACTGACTCTGGATTAGAGCTTCATGATTTCCTAAACCAACTCTGCATTAGAGCTTCATGGTTTACTGAACTGATTCTGGATTAGAGCTTCATGATTTCCTAAACTAACTCTGGATTAGAGCTTCATGATTTACTGAAATGACTCTGGATTAGAGCTTCATGATTTACTAAACTGACTCTGGATTAGAGCTTCATGATTTCTTAAACTAACTCTGCATTAGAGCTTCATGATTTACTGAACTGACTCTGTATTAGAGCTTCATGATTTCTTAAACTAACTCTGCATTAGAGCTTCATGATTTACTGAACTGACTCTGGATTAGAGCTTCATGAATTACTGAACTGACTCTGGATTAGTAGAGCTTCATGATTTACTAAACTGATCCTGGATTAGAGTTTCATGATTTACTAAACTGACTCTGGATTAGAGCTTCATGATTTACTAAATTGACTCTGGATTAGAGCTTCATGATTTCCTAAACTGACTCTGGATTAGAGCTTCATGATTTAGTAAACTTACTCTGGATTAGAACTTTATGATTTACTATTTCCAATGAATTTACATGCAGCTGAAAAGTTAAAAATAACACAGAGAAAAATTTGAAGTTTCAGTCTGCTCATTGGAAACCCAATGGACTCTAGCAATGTAATTGAGTTCACATTGGTCAACTTGTATCTTGCCAGATAATTTTAATTATGTTTGCAAACATAATAGTATTAATATACATCAGACTGTATGTGGATGTTTCCATATAAATATGAGACCACATAGATATTGTCACATGAATATTAAAATATATATTATTACTTTGACACTGAGATTAAGCATGGTTATTTACATACAAGCATAAGACTGTACATTGTTTACTTACATAGGCACATGAGACTGTAGGGGGTTATTTACATACAAGCATGAGACTGTACATGGTTAGCTACACACAAGCATGAGACTGTACATGGTTACTTAACATACAAGCATGAGACTGTACATGGTTAATTACACACAAATATGAGACTACATGGTTATTTACACACAAGCATGAGACTGCACATGGTTACTTACATACAAGCATGAGACTGTACATGGTTACTTACATACAAGCAATAGCCTGTACATGGATACTTACACACAAGTATGAGACTTCACATGGTTACTTACAGATAATCGTGGGATTTTACATGGCTCTTTAGTAATGGGAAACTCTATACAGAGAACTATAGCAGGAGGCAATTTTATTTTCAGAATTGTCCCCCATTAAAGTGTTTTGGTCCTTTTGTGTCTTCTTGATGCTGTGGGGCGAGGGTAGCTCACTTGGGTCATGACCTGCAAGTGTCATCCTCACATTGTTTTTTTTTTTTTACTACCTGCACCGGGAATAGCTTTTAACTCCTGGTTTTATCCATTCTGCCAACCTACTTACATGTATGTTTGAGACCATACATGATTACCTATACATAAGCATAAGACTCATATAAGCACATAATTCAATTCAGATGTCTAAGCTAGAAGAAGGTCCTCTGGTAAGGAGGTATTGAGGAAACATGTTAATAGCATTACAAGGCAGTCCTTGTTCTGGAATCCCTAAAGTAAAAGAGGTAGAGGGAGACTAGAGAATACATGGTGAAGAGAACTGGAGCTGATGGCACAGCACAGGAAGACTTGATATAATCTTGTTGAAGGCTTATGCTCCTTGGGGAGCTGAAGGGTGATGATGATAAACATGAGATTATGTATGCCCACTTACACATGACCACTGACACATGACCACTGACCACTTACACATGACCACTTACACATGACCACTGACACGTGACCACTTACATAAGACCACTTACACATGACCACTTACATATAAACATAAGATGATGCATGGTTATCCCTGTGTAGTTCACAGGGGTCTTTAAAAAGGCAAAGAAAGAATAAGACTACCACACCCTCAGGCATATCACACAAAGTGACTAATTTGACACTTTGTCTGGGGCTGGCAACTTCATCATGTAAAACAAATTGCCACAGAAACCACAGCTGCAGGAGCATGTGATTGCTTGATGCAGGCTATCAAGGGACTCGCTGCAGTTGTGGTTCTTTGTTTCGTATGAAGCACAAAATAAAATAATGCTGATGCATGGGTAATTTCATATAGACCTTCATGCTTACATTTTCTCAAAAATAATAAATTGTTACTGGATATCTACATAGGGGTAATTTCATATAGACCTTCATGCTTACATTTTCTCAAAAATAATAAATTGTTACTGGATATCTACATAGGGGTAATTTCATATAGACCTTCATGCTTACATTTTCTCAAACAATAATAAATTGTTACTGGATATCTACATAGGGGTAATTTCATATAGACCTTCATGCTTACATTGTCTCAAACAATAACAAATTGTTACTGGATATCTACATAGGCTGGAGGTTCACTAGAACTGTTCATGACAGAAGACCAAAAGAAATATTACAATGCTATGAAGAGAATGCAGTCAAAGTCACCACAGAAATCTATACCCAGACCACAGGTATGAAGAATCAGTTTACTTTTGCTGTGTCTTCAATACACATTTTGGTCAAGTGATACAGTGCACAATGTATGAACAGAAAAAAATGTTACAGGACATAAATTCTAGTTAACTTTTATGTAGCATTATGTAGATTTGTATGTATGTTTCTGATTTTTATGTATTTTTTTAATGTAGATGTACGTAGCAAAAGACAGAAATAATGGTCATCTCAGAGAAAATGATTTCTCCAGAATTTGCTATCACAAAAGATTGGAACAGTTATAAAACAGATCAAACGATTCAAGAGGCCAGTGCCCTAAAGAAAGCTTATTCCTCATTTTAGAAGGAAGCAATTCATTTTCTTTGGGCATGTTATGAGAAGAAGAAAGCTGGAATATAATGTGACACCAGAAAGACTGCATGTAAAAGAGATAGGGGAAGACAAAGAGAGCAGATACTGGACAGTTTGACATCATGACATGGACAGAAGTTGTGGAGAGGCATGATCTCCTATGCCACAGGCATGGTACTTGAAGAAGTATTAGATTGTGAGAAAAGTCAATTCTGAGTAACATTCTAAATAATTCTCTCTCAAACTGTTCTTTTAAGAATTTTCAGTATTTTATGCTCACATGGTGATTCATGAAACAAATGATCATGTCCTAAGTCATGTGTATGGCTTAAGGATATGACACATAACTAAACAAAATCTAGAACAGCAACAATATTTTGGATATCAACCCCCGTATATACTCGAGTATAAGTCAATTCAACTACATGTCAACCTTTAAACTTTAGGACTTAAAAAGCTTCTAAGATGAATGACCCAGTTATAAGTCAAATGAGTTTTTTGTCAATTCCAAATTCCTGCATTGCACTGAAATTTCCCTAGCTTTCTGCAAATTCTGTCACTTTCAGCTTAACCCTTTCCCGTTTAAAACATTTGAAATTGCCGCCCGGAAAGTCTGAATACTGTTGTCAGTAGTTGCCAAGTAGCAGCGAGATCTCAGTATTTAGCAAAATTGGAGTTATAAATTGATTTCTGGTACATGTAAAGCTTCCATTTTCTGAATTTTTTTTAAAGAATCTATTGATTTAATGTTTTTTTTTAAAGCAGTCTAATATTTGCTTTTGGATTTAAGAAGTGACTTTTATTTGATCAGGATCCTAATGGTGCAGCCGAATCAGATGTGGATATCGAATAAGGGCCCAATTTAGACTCTGACAGTGACACTGATGAAAGTGAATCTAGTGAAAGATATAATGGTTTGCTGATAGATCAAATAAAGGAGACTGATCAACATAGTATCGTACCGATAGGTTTGGAAGTTATGGTCCAGTCTGAGTAGAGTGGATGGTGATAAGTACGTGAGAAATAAAGGTGTGAGAAATAGATTTTCACGGGTGAATAGTTTAAGGAGAAGATATGTCTCTGGAATGAGTAAGTTTCTCTAGTCCAGCCTATCTATACGACTATAATTTTAGTACAAGACAATCTTTCCCTCCTCATACATGAAATATACGTTTAACTACACACACGCACAACTATGTGACAACAAGACACACAAACGTGAAAAAACTATGGTTAATTGGGTATGGGTCTGACCAACACACAAAGTTAAGTTTCTTTTGTTGTTTATTATCATTAAAACTTGACAACACCAAATATCTAAAGAAAGATCAAATAAAATCAGATTTACATACATAGGAAATAACTGAATAAATGTGCCCTCTCCCTCTTGAGAAAAGAACCCAAAAAGTTAATAACCCAAAGGTCAAAGGTTAGCACTATGTTACAGAATAGACGGTAAAGAAACAAGTTCCTACTAAATGCTACCCAGTAAAGTAAAACAATGTTTAAGCAAAATCCAGGTTAGTATGATCCTGTAACAAAGAAAAATATTCGCTCTCTCTCTCTGACATACAGTGGCCACTCAATCGCGCTTACCTAATCTTGGTGATATCCCTTGGAATTACAATGGTTCCTGAATATACAAAATTGTCAGGTGTATTTCCCAAATTTGCCCCAGTCCATCCTCAAATAAATAAGATTTATAAGGTGGACGCCTAATTTGGTGGTTTATTACTGGATGGACAAATGTCACTTCAAATAGTTAGTGTAGAAAAAAACCGAGATCTTGGGTTCACAGTAAGCAGAGGAAAATACTTCCAGTATTGGGAAACATCTGGTTGCTAAAAAAACTGTTACAATTGGTAAATGATGGTAATCCTATTGGCTGGCTCTATGGTGAGTGCCGATTCTGAAACAGCATAACTCTTCTGGATAAAAATTCCACTTGGATACGACTGTCAAAAGTCGGGAGTAATGTTATTGGTTTCACACCCCTGTGGGCTGATAAAATTGAACAAAATATTTCTGGGTTTTATAAGTCCAGTTAAACTTATAGTTAAAATGTTTCTTTGTCTCTTTTGCCAATCCTGTTCACAAATGAACTTGGGGACGCGCAAGCCAAGAAAAAGACAACATTAACCATTCAGTAAATGATGAAAAAAAAAGGACCGAAAAAGATTGCTGGCCGCTCTTGTGATCAGGTCTGCATGGAATAAACAAACATTTATGAAAAAAATGCTATTATTCTATATACACACGGACGGGGACAAGACGATCTCTTATCCACTCCGTCAGTCCTGATTAAAGTTAAAAGGCACATGGTGACTTTAGCCTATCCTATAGTGTGTCGCTTAGCGAGTGCAGGTTTGGCTGAGTTATGCAGCTCTACCCCTCTTGCTCCCAGTCAATGATCAGCATACAATGTCAATTATTATTCAATTGTCCATACGTGCACTTACATAAATATCGCCTGTCGTTAATGGCTATTAAATTGTCAGCGTCTGTTGGTCATCATATGTTATTAAATAATAGTCACTTACTAAAAAACTACACAAAGTGAAATATAACGTGAATTCTGTTCTGCCACTATCAGTCGCGCCTAGCATATATTCAGTCAACTAAAAGCGGGTGGTAAAATTAACATTTTACTGAACAACTGGTATAAAATAGCTACGCGTTATCTTATTTCACTGGTTTTAACAGCTAGAACTCTAAGTGACTTATAATGGTAAAAGCTTTAACACTTTAACACGTAAACACTAATTTTCTATTGTTGTTCGTCCATCACGGGTGATGAAGACCACTCTGTTCATCCAATTATTAGGAATATGTTAGATTACTCTATGGGTACGAAGGTGACTGATGAGCCCGGTGCGGGCCTTGAAAGATCTTGGACAGTGTGAGCAGGGAATGTTTGCTTCATGTGAAGGTTTTATTTCACGGTCTTTTCTAGCTTGTCTCCGCTGTTCTGCTGCTGCTCTTCTGAATGATTCGCATGCCGCTGCACCTTTACGAAGAGATGTGCGCCAAGCAGTTCGGTCTTGCGCAGCAGCTTCCCATATGTCTGGGTTTATGTCAAAGGTTTTCAATGACGTCTTTAACGTGTCTTTGAAGTGCTTCTTTTGGCCACCATGGGAGTGTTTACCCTTCTGCATCTCACCATAAAAGAGTATCTTTGGCAGTCGATGGTCTGGCATGCGGACTACATGACCTGCCCAGCAAATCTGTGACTGCATCAGAATAGTATGGATGCTAGGGATACCAGCTCTGTCGAGAACTGCGGTATCCGGGATCTTGTCTTGCCATTTGATGGTCATTATCTTCCTGAGACAGACTGTATGGAAGTGGTTTAGCTTCTTTACGTGGCGCCTGTATACAGTCCATGTTTTGCATGCATAAAGCAGCACTGGAAGCACTGCAGCTCTGTACACCTTTAGCTTTGTCTGTAGACTAATGCCACTTCGATGCCAAACGTTGGTGTATAGTCTGCCAAATGTGCTGCTGGCTTTGGAGATCCTTGGTGTTTACCTCATCATCAATGACGATGTTCTGGGAAAGTGTGCTACCAAGGTATGTGAATCTGTTCACAACATTCAGTTTCTCACCAATTTTCTATTACCAGAACATCAGAATGACAATCCCCATGAATGCTATTAACACATCTTCCACAATGGTTCTAGATTATGTGTTTAGACCATCCAAAAAATTCTGAGTGACAACTGATAGCTGGTTTCGGAAGACAGTTTATATATCATCATGTTTATCTGATCTCTAGAGAATGTTACTTTTCACACTATTGTGCGTAGCAGAGAATCAGAAGCATGAGTCCCCCAGATAAAAGTTTTCATGGTCGCTCTGTCGGGCGTTGCTACTCGACATCAGAGACTTAAAACCGTGTAACGGGTTCTCGGAGATTTTGCCCATATCTGAAGATCAAAGAGTTAACTCTCCTCTGTGTATGAACTTCAAAGGGTACTCGGGGAAATACTTTTGCTCGATCGTCTACTTCAAAAAGGTCCGGTGTTTTCCATGTGCGGTCTGTCAGGTATCTGATGATTGACAGATCAGCTCGCATGAGAAACTTGATAAACAAACCTGATTTGCTCTCTGTTATGACTGGCAGGTCGTGAAAGTTGGTAAACAACTTCGTTTGTTTATGTTCAAGGAAAAGAGGTGTAGATGAAAAATAAGCTTGTGTGAGTAAGACAGGCAGAAAAATGCGTGGTTTTGCTAGTAAATCCTAGAACGCTAATGGGATTACAGAGGCTGTCGGATTACTGCAGGCTATATTTCCATGATACGTCACACATAGCATACTACAATTGAAATTTGCAACTTTGTAGGAATTCAACCATGTATTACTTAAGATATTTTGATAAAAACATATAATGAAGCAGCAAGTTTATATCTGACAGATACAGTGAGAAGGATGAGGGCAACACTGACCGGTTTCATGAATTTTTTTTGTTTTGTTTTTGACACAACTATAAGTCAGTGTATATTTTAAAGGTGCAAAATGGGAATAAATTTCTTGACTTATACTCAAGTATATACAGCACTTAGTGAAGCACATATTTCATTAAAAATATGTTAGGCAGCAAATGGACAATAAAGGCAAAGTAAGCCGTAGAAAGTTAGACTCAGAAACTCTTAACAGGCTGACGTTATGCACTAAATATAGGAGGAAGCAGAATTGACATTATAGCAAAAGCTTGAATATTTGAATATGGTATTAATTTAGGAGGTTTTGTCAGTCAAGCAACAGGGATTATTGCCACCCATAAAAATGTTACACTTGAAGTCCAAGTCAGTTTATGGCTTATCTATAGCATTTGAAAGCACAATACTTAGAAAAAAAATATTTGGACTAGTTTGAGATATTAATTGCTAATGAAAGAAGAATAAGAACAATTAAGCAAATGAACATGTTATAAAAATGACCATTGATACTCACATCATGATACTGTGAAGACTGAAAAAAAAGTTAATGGAGACCAGCAAAGAAATGAAAACAAAAAGTGAGTTGAAGAAATTCAGAAATAAAAGGCCGAAGTTTCTCCAAGGGTAATGGTGGGTGGACAGCAAAGAAATGAGCCAGAAATTTCTAGAAAAGTGTAAACTGGAGTGAATATATCAGTAATAGAAAGGGTTGAAAACTATTATTTGTTGTTGTTGTTTTGAGGAACATCTAGTTCTAAAATATTGAACAGAAGAAGATAATAATTATCCAGATCTGGTAGGAAGATTGTTAGAATGTGACAATACAGATCTTCTTCTTCTTTGTACACTCTCAGACGTCTACTTGAATGTTTTCAAAGAAAGCAGTAGTCAACTTGAGGCTATTTGCATCTCTGTAGAGCTTTTCCATGAATGGTACAGGTGACGGCCATATGCACTTTCTCTGTTCCACATATGTTGGGCATCTTAGAAGCATATGTTCAGCAGTCGTGTTATCAGTGCCATGGTTAAACTCACTGGTACCGGTAGTTCATATCTTTAGCTTGTTGAATAGATGATATCCCAATCTGTTGTGGCCCATGCAGAGTCTGAAGATTACCACTTGTTCTCTTCTATTGAGCTAGTAGTATACATCATTGCGTGTGTTTCTGTATCTGATTCTGATAAAACGTTTTGCTCCTCAAAAATTATGCTTGCATCAGGCTGAGGTAGCTTTTCACTTTCTTTTGCCAGTCTGCAGCGTATTCATTGCCGAGGATGTTACAGTAAGATGAGATCCATTGGATCACAATTCTTTTAAATCGTTGACATAATTTGTGAAGCACTACTCTTAGGTCATCCAGGTCTGCATTATTTTGGCATTGCAATTACTGGCAGTGCATCAGTGAAGAAAACAACTTGTCTCTCTGTGCTTTCCTCTGTCATTATAACCTCTGCTGCAGTTTTCAAGGCCTCTACTTCTGCTCTGAATTTACTTGAGAATGGTCCATTTGCCACTGACAGATTTTTTGTGTGCACTAGTGCTTAAGCTCAGAAAGACACCTCCACTTTCATTTTCTTTTGCATTTATTGCTCATCCATCTGTGTGTGCATGGGTCCAGAAGTTGCGTGGGTAATGTTTCTCTATGTCCTTTTATCTGAACACCCAAAAAAAAAATATTCTGAAAATTGAAAGTTTCTTTGGACAACTTTGGGCTACTTTTCAGTCACAATTGGGTGACTTTGGACAATTTTCAAACACCTTTTGGGCTACTTAGGGCAATTTTTGAACATATTTTGGGTGACTTAGGACTACTTTTTGAACACGATTTCAGCAACATCTGCAAACCAAAAAAAATTGGTTTCCAAAACAAAGCTGTCCCCATGGATTTATGATAAAAGGATACAGACTTGTATTATGATTTCATGCTTCAGTCAGAATATATGTTTATTATTATTACTTTCTATGTGGATGCTTACTGTTGACTTTTAACAAATTTTTTTCAGTACAAACTGGCAGCACTCATCTTCGACATTACCACGGATCAAAAGTTTGATATTGTGATCATGGTCATCATTATACTGAATATGCTGACTATGATGTTTGAGTACCATGGGATGTCTAAGGAGATGAGAGATATTCTTTCCCACTTTAATCACTTCTTCATAGCTATTTTTACAGCTGAATGTGTGCTCAAACTTTTTGGATTGCGGTGGTACTACTTCAAGGTTCCTTGGAATGTCTTTGACTTTGTAGTGGTTGTCTTATCAATTTTAGGTAATTTCATTATTATTTGTTTTAGTTACTGTCATGATGAGCTATTTTTTATAATATATTTATTTGCCTTTGTATGTTTATTGTTCAACTTGGATGTTTTTTCCTGTATTGTTTTTGCTGAAAATAACTAGTACCAAAATGTCAGCAATAGTCAGGTCTTTACATCTGTAAGCTGTCCATGATAGCCTCTTCCTGTACATTTGTAAAACTGCTCATTAAAGTCTGTTCTTGTGCATCGGTAAACTGCCTATATATGTCTGTTCTCATACATCCTGCAAAACTGTCTGCAAAGATAAAAGACAGAAAAAAACATGAAAGCAGATTTAAACAGAAGCAAAACCAGAAGCCAAAGCCAAGGCTCAAGAAGTATACACAAAAGCGAACAAATAAGTAAGAAGAAACATCAAAAGAGACCAGAAGAAATATATTGAGAAGTTGTCAAGAGAAGCAGAGGAAGTTACAGCCAAAGGAAATATGAGAGACTTGTAAAACAGCACATAGAAGCTAACAGGGAAATACAAGCAAGCAAATAGCCTTATCAGAAATAAGAATGGAAAATTGATTAGTGTCACATAATATCTTTTGTTGCGCACATGGACTTTGGTGGAATAAACATATATTTTGGTGCGCACATCAGCTTTAAAAGAAAATGGTGCAAAGGGGTGCAATGGAATGGAGTGAACAGGAAGCCTGACAGAGAAAGATGTCAGTTGGCCGGCTTTAGAAGCCGCATTGCATATTAATCGTGCTCTCTTTATGGTTGCTGACTTTTGTACAGCATTGTTGTATAGTCCAGTGGTAGTAGGACTTGTTGATCCAGTCATATGGTTATTGCCGACAATGTATTGCTATTATTTGTGTGACTTCTTTCTGCCTTTTGATATTGCCTTGCTACAGACCTCATCGCTTCACCGTCCATTACTGGTTTTCGTGCCGTCTTTGTTGTCTTATTATTGTAATGCATTGGTTTTAAGTGTGGTATTGGTGGCGTGTTTAACAGTTTTTTTTTCCTTATGGGAAAGGGATTATGTTGAAACTGATTTCTTTAGGCAGTAACACTGTCAGTTTTGCAGTGGGGTATGGGCAAAGAGAGTTGACCCTATTGACTGTACTGCATAACTGAGCGTTCACATTTTCAGTGTTTTTAGCGGTGATTGTTTTGTTTGTATGCATAGTGTCATATTTTTGCAAGTATTCCTTTTTCGTCATGTTTTGCTGTCGTATTCTCCTGTTTCTTCTTGCTATCTTGTACATAAGTTATATTGACAATCTCCTTGTTCTTGTTTGTTAACAGTACGGTTTGTATATACTTATGTGTTTCTATCTCATATCTGTCATCACTTTCTTATCGTACTGTTGGTGTTTGTTTGTCAAGTGAGTTCGTGTCTCATCATTGTATGTACTGTTCATAGTATATGAATTTTTGATTTCCTTTGTATATGATATGTATTTGTAAAATCACGCATTGGTGAAATAGGAGACGGACATCATTTTTTTAACCATTATGCGGATGTCCTTGTCTAAAGCTACCACTGCGTGAGCTTGAGATTTATGTCATTGTATCGTGACATTGATTGGGTATAGACAAGCAAGGATTCGTTTCATCGGATCCCTTATTTGGAACTGTCTTGTCATACTGTATTTTCACCGGCTGGTTTTTTTAATTAGGTGTATTCGTGACTGCAGGTACATCGTACCCATCGTCTGCAAATATATATTGGTCGTGTGCAACAATATATTTATTATTAATTTTGTAGTGGTATGGGTACAATTTGAGGAATTGGGAACCTTCATACCTTTACTTATTTCTTAGCTTGCCACCGCATTTGTATTGCACATAGATCTATACTATGTCTAGCCTTAAGGATTTTATAGAAATTGGAGAGAAGACAGGAAAGTCGGGGGATTCTTTGCTTGAGTGGGCAAAGGCCGAACACAAAGAGTATGAGTTACAGAAAAAACAAGAAGATGACAGACGAGAACGCTATGAGGAGCGTCAACTACAAAAATTGAAGATTGAAGCAGATAAAGAACTGAAACAGATTGAAGGAGATAAAGAACTGAAACAGATTGAAGCAGATAAAGAACTGAGACAGATTGAAGCAGATAAAGTACTGAAAAAGATTGAAGCAGATAGGGATAAGGAACTGAGACAGATTCAAGCCGATACAGAAAATAAAAAAATTGAGGCAGATCTAAGACGGATGGAGTTAGAAAAAATGAAGATTGAGGCGGACAAGGAAATTGCTATAAAAAAGTTGGAGCTTGATTCTGTCAATCCTAGTTCGACTTCTAGGGAGCCAGCTCGCCCTTATAGGCTACGATTACCGAATTTTCGGGAGGAAGTAGATAGCATGGACTTCTTTTTGGAGAGATTTGAATCAGAGGCTCTTGCCTGGAGGGCAAGGAAGGAGGAATGGCCTTCACTTTTATCTGCATTGCTTTCCGGCTCTGCTTTAAACACCGTATATAGTTTGCCTGTGGCTGACAGAACTAATTATGATACCGTAAAGGCAACATTGCTGAGAGAATTTAAGCTGACAGCTGAAGGGTATCGCTCTCGTTTCAGAGATGCGATGCCTAGTGCCGACCAAGATTTCGGCTCTTTTGTCACCAAAATTAAACTTCTCCTTAATAGATGGACAGAGCTGGAGGGAATAACTAGGGATTTTGATGGACTCTTTGATCTCATGTTGCGGGACAAGGTGTTGTCCTCATGTTGTTCTGACATGATTGCATTTTTTCAAGAACGCAAACCCAGAGACATTACTGCTATGTCAGAGTTGGGGCGGCAGTAACGTTACCGCTCACCCTGGTAAGACAATTCACAAGTCATTTGTCCCTGAGCCTTTCGCTACATGTGTTGGCAAGGTTATTGGGAAACCTTTTCGGCAGCATCGGTCCAAGAGTGCGGACAGGTTTGCCAGGAGAAGGTTTGATCGGCAATACTCTAGTGGGCATGGATCTCATGGGAACTATGATAATTTTAAGGGATACAGATCTCCGAAAAAAACAATCGTTCTACCGTCAGGATAGATCTCCGTTTAGATACACAGGAGATAGACATGACAGGTCTACTCGGAGGCAGGTCCGAATAGACACTACTAGCGATCCCGATCATCGCTGGTATAGAAGAAGTGGTCCGAGTAAAAGGAATGACAGGGATGACAAACGGGAGCAAGAACATCCCAATTCACCAAAGGGTAGTCCTACAAAAGATGATGGTGGTCAGCTTCGATGTGGTGCATGTGACGGAAGGGGACATGCTGCAAGAGTCTGTCCAAACAATTCAGAAAAGGCTAATGCTGCATGCGTTCTGAAAACCTTTAATAACGAAGATTGCGAAGGATGTAGGCCTTTGTTTGAACCTGATGGCAGACCATTACTAATTTGTGGTCATACTCTGCCTTGCCTCTCTTCTCTTGATGGGAGCGGAAGCTTAGAGTTACACCAGGGCATGGTTCAGAACCAGTTGGTGTCTGTGTTGAGGGACACAGGATGCACTACGATAGGAGTGCGCCGATCATGTATTGACAAATCGTGCCTTATTGGTAAGACTGTCGGATGCGTGACATTTGGGGGAAATGTTGAATATTACCCCCTAGCCATTATAGAAGTGGATACACCCTTTATTTCTGGTCGGGTGCAGGCGTGTGTTCTTGAGGCTCCAGTGGTCGATTTGATTATAGGGAACGTGCATGGTGTTCGTGACTGTACTCAGGCCGACATCACAAAATGGCAGGTTGAACGGTCAGTTGTGGCAAATGTGGTGGTCACAAGGGCGCAGACCAGATCAGACGACAATTCATTGGCGATACAGCGGGAACTACCGACATCTAACGCGGTCCCATGTATTGCCTCCACGGGTCCCGATGTACCAGCATCGGACTTTGTCCAGCAGCAGCGAGCTGATGGAACATTGCAGAAATGTTACACTTTGGCCCAAAATGGTGATGTAAAGTGCACGAAGTCGGCACGTTACTGGTTTGAGTTGAAAAATGATGTTCTTACCAGATGCTTTTCCAGCCAATTCGAATTTAAGCGCCAGGTGGTTGTGCCTGTCGTCTTTAGATCAAAGGTGTTGCAGGTGGCACACGATTCACCGTTTGCTGGACATATGGGGGTTGCAAGAACTTGCCATAGAGTTCTGTCACAATTCTATTGGCCGGCATACAACAAAGACATTAAGGTATACTGCAGGTCTTGCAGGGTATGCCAGCCAGTGACACATAAAGGTAAATTACCGAAGGCTCCGTTGCAGGTTGTTGATTTGTCGGTTCGCCCCTTCCAGAAAGTTGCAATCGATATCGTTGGTCCTCTTTCTGTTGCATCAGAGAGAGGCTTTCGTTTTATTCTGACAATGGTGGATCTGTGCACAAGATGGCCCGAGGCTGTGCCAATGAGGACTATCACCTCTCAGGCTGTGGCGGATGCATTGCAGATGTTGTTCAGTAGGTTTGGGTTTCCCGAGGTGATACTGTCAGATAGGGGACGTCAATTCATTTCTAAGGAAATGGCCGAGATCACTAAAAACTTGGGCATTTCCCAATCGTTCACCAGCCCTTATCATCCCCAGTCAAACGGGGTATGTGAACGTTTTAATGGCGCATTGAAGGATATGTTGGCCAAGGTCACTGCTGAATTTCCCCAGGAATGGGATACATTCCTTCCAGCAGTATTATTTGCCTATAGAGAGGCGCCTCAGGAGAGCACCGGGTTCTCCCCATTTGAACTATTGTATGGGGCGAATCCGAGGGGCCCAATGCACATTCTGAAAGATATACTGGTTGGTGGGTGTTCTGATGGGTCCTCCGTCTCCAGTTACGAATACGTCATAAACCTGCGTGACCGTATTGTCAAAGCGTGTGCCGTGGCACGTGATAATTTATCCGTGGCGGGGGCGCGGTACCGACTGTTGAGGATTGTTTCATGATTACAGACATTTGGATTTGAGCTCGATCCGAATGGCTGTATCATGGAACACCTCAAACGAATAGAGATATATCTCATCGACCGATGTCGATGATTGTTGCATGTGTGCAAGCATTTGAGTTTGGCCAACTCGGATTGCTGCACCGTGGAACATCGCAATTGAATATATATTAACGACGTAGTATGCATATCTCTATGCATGACGCGTGTGTCTTTGTAAGGACATTCGACGTGTGGGCTTCGGCCCCAACGGCAGCGTATGGCATGTGTGGCCATTGCCACTTATATTGTGTGGTATAACCACTGGAAAGTGTGTGGCGTAGTCCACTTTTTAATTGTGTGGCTGGGAAGCCATTTGAGCAGTGTATTTCTTGAACCAAACGTAAGTCGTAGTAGGAATAACGCAGTTTGCATAATTATGGCAGATTAGCCTGGTGTGGTATACCAAAGGAACATTATGTTACTAGCAATAGCGTAAGACTAGTATAGATGGATATTGTACAGCTAGCGGCAAGCGTAAGCCTAGTGTAACGGATATTAAACGACTAGCAGTAGACGTAAGCCTAGCATAATAAGTGTATTGCTGACTAGCAGGATAGTTAAGTCTAGTTAGCCTCTGAATTTATGCCAAAGGACATTGGCCGTTAAAAAGGAACTGACCTCTAACCAGGACTCTAGATAGAGATTGTGAACATGTGCTTATGAAATAATGAGAACTCTTACAGATCGTACATGAATGTGATGTGACTTTTGTTCCCATGTAGTTGGTGTCTGCTCATGGTATGAAATAACTAATTAAATATTTTGAGTCGTCAAAATCACAGTGTTATCAACTATCGTATTCGGAGTTGAGTTAAATGCTATTCATCCTCAACTGATCATGACCAGTGATGATTAATGTCTTAACACGCTGCATCTCACACTGCCAATATAATTAATAAGACAAGAGACTAATACAGGTCAGTCAAGGGTCGAATTTAATATGAAACACATTCAGCACATAATGAATCACAAGGGTTAAAGCAGACATTATCGATACCAACGGACAGTATTACGGAATCCTACAAAAGTGATAAGAACCCGAGGGACTTTGACTCTATAAACTGAATACGAATATAATAACTTGGTCATCCTCAAATACTAGAAGTCATCGAAGCACCCAGAACATACTGGGATCCCGAGAAGCCCGTAACACCGACAATACGCTAACCGCGGATCAAAACTACGGTTCTTGGTTCCCGGTGAAGAAGTATGGCTTCTTCTTCCATCAAGGGAAGACCGTTTGAGCATTACATGGCAGGGGCCGTTTAGGGTGCTTAAGAAGGTAAACGGATGTTGATTATTTAATCCAGGTTCAGAACAAAGAGAAAGTATTCCACATTAATATGTTTAAAACCTTATATGGAACGGCCAGAAGCTCTAAAAGGGGTGGACACTGGGTTGTCTGGGGAGAACCCCCGAAGATGGCATGTTCTGTGGTCATTAATGAATTGGGTGACATGGGAGATGATATTAATCTCCAGCTGTCTCTCGTTCCCCTTGCTCCTTCTGAGTCTTGGGAGAATGTGCAGATATGTAACGACCTAACGATAACACAGAAATCGGAGGCACGATCGGTCATTAGAGAGTTTAAGGATGTTCTCACTGATTTGCCGGGACGTACCGATTTGATCTGCCACAATATCATCCTGACGGACGACCAACCGATCAGGGTAAAGCCGTATCCGCAGCCATTACATTTCAAGTCGGCGATTGAAAAAGAACTAGATGACATGTTACGGTTGGGAATCATTTCTCCATCGGAGTCTACTTACTCCTTCCCTATGGTCGTGGTACGAAAGAAAAATGGATCCTTGCGTGTCTGCATCGACTTCCATAAATTAAATAGTGTCACTGTGATTGACGCTGAGCCAATACCGAACCAAGAGGACCTCCTTACGCAACTTTCCCATGCCAGGTTTTTTAGTAAACTGGATTTATCTAGGGGATACTGGCAGGGTTCCTCTTGTCGAGTCGGCTAAACCTTTGACGGCATTTTCCACCCCAAAGGGTTTCTTTCAGTTTAATTTTATGTGTTTCGGGCTAGTTAATGCGCCCGCAACTTTCGTCAGAATGATGAGAAAGTTATTAGGTCATCGTACGGATGTGATTACGTACATCGATGACATCTGCCTGTTCCATGAAACATGGGAACAACATATGTCGGGGTTGTCTTCCCTGTTGCGTTGTTTACGTAAGCATGGTTTAACGGCACGCCCTAGTAAGATTTGTATCGGTTTTAGTGAGTTGAGTTTTTTTGGGGTTTATCGTAGGTAATAATCTATTAAAACCCGAGACTGGCACGGTTACAAAAATTTTAGAACTACAGGCACCTAGGACTAAGAAGCAGGTCAGAAGCCTGATGGGACTTGTCAATTTTTATCGCAAATTCATCCCTCAATTTTCTACAATTTCTGATGCTTTAACCTCTCTTACTAGTAAAGGGATACCTAACAGGGTTGTATGGTCGGCAGAATGCGAGAAAGCATTATCAAAAATTAAGGAGTTATTTTCCAGACGACCAATCCTTCTTTTGCCTGATTTGAGCAAACCCTTTATACTGCGGACTGACGCGTCATCTGTGGGAATTGGCGCATGTCTTATGCAAGACCACGCGGGTACACTACATCCTGTGATGTATGTTAGTCGGAAACTGTTACCGGCAGAGACCAGGTACTCAACAATCGAAAGAGAATGTCTGGCTATAGTATGGGCAGTGTCAAAACTGTCCCGTTACTTGATAGGGTCCCAGTTTATACTTCAGACAGATCATCGATCTCTACTGTTTTTGAAATCTTCGAAGTCGACAAGCTCACGGTTGACTCGTTGGGCCTTGTTGCTACAACAGTTCCAGTTCACAATTATCCCATTAGAGGGTAGACTTAATGTCGTGGCAGATGCTCTGTCTAGATTGTAATTTTTGGGACATGAGATATATGTGTTCGTAGGCACGACGTCTACGTACACCAGTGTAAAATTGTTTGTTTTTTTTGGGTTGAACTTGTCTAATATTTTGTTGTTTGGTGTGCAATCTACTACTCTCAGAGAGAAGAAAACTCCGTTTTCTTTTCTGGGGATTGGGGTAGATGTCACATAATATCTTTTGTTGCGCACATGGACTTTGGTGGAATAAACATATATTTTGGTGCGCACATCAGCTTTAAAAGAAAATGGTGCAAAGGGGTGCAATGAAATGGAGTGAACAGGAAGCCTGACAGAGAAAGATGTCAGTTGGCCGGCTTTAGAAGCCGCATTGCATATTAATCGTGCTCTCTTTATGGTTGCTGACTTTTGTACAGCATTGTTGTATAGTCCAGTGGTAGTAGGACTTGTTGATCCAGTCATATGGTTATTGCCGACAATGTATTGCTATTATTATTGAATTCCTACGTGTTTCATTGTTATGATTAAAAAGGGAGATTGTCAGCACGCCTTCGTGTACGCTTTGTGAATGGCGTTTACAAGTATGTTGATTGTGTGACCTCTCGCAGTTTGATACGAGCTTAGAGGACAATGTCATGAAAGTAGATATTATACTGTGACAATTAGCAATACACACGAGCAAATGAAGAGGTGGGCAGAAAATTTTGAGGAACTTCTCAATAGACCAACTCCACAAAATCTCCAGATATCCAGCCAACAGAAGAACTACAAGTCAGCTGTAAAAGACCAACTAAGGAAGAAATAAATAAAGCCATAAAGCTTTTAAGAGATGGAAAATGGTAGGTCCAAATTGCATGCCTGCAGAGGCCATCAAAGCAGGTATTGACACTGCTACTAAGATATTTTACAAATTACTTTTGTAAAGTCTGGGAGAGGGAAAATATACCAGCAGATTAGAAGGAAGGATATCTGGTTAAGTTACCTAAGAAGGGAAATTTATAAGTGCACAAATTACAGAAGCACCCGTGTGTTACCGGGGCCCGAAAGGGGAGCAAAGAATAGTAACACTGTCCCTGCCAAGCATGTCGTAGAAGGCGACTAAGGAGGGTTGGGCATGGGGCCGGTTACCCCATCCTGTAAAAAAAATTTAAACCACAAAAAACTTCAACAAATATGGACAAGTCAAATAAAGAAAATAAAACACAGCCATCCAAGACAGGGGAAGGTCCTCTCGCGGGGGAGGCGTATGATGCAACACAGAGAAAGCCGAAAGGAGTCTGTGTTGCTGACTAACCTTCTTTCTTCTAGGAGAACTTCCAGATTTGGCACCTGGAATGTTCGGACATTGAACGAACAAGGGAAAGTGGCACAAGTAGCAGCAGAAATGAGGGAATACAAAATCAAGGTTCTGGGAATGTGTGAAACAAAGTGGAAGGGGGTAGACAGGAAGAAACTCATCACAGGTGAATTGGTGCTGTCCTCAGGACACGAAGACGAAAGTTCACACCACAGTGAAGGGGGTAGCTCTTATGTTATCTAAAGAAGCACAGAAAGCACTCATTGAATGGGAAGCTGTGGGACCCAGAATAATAACAGCTATTTTCAAAACAGCTAAAAAGAAAATTCATGTCAATGTCATCCAATGTTATGCACCAACTAATGACAAAGAAGAGTCTGTGAAAGAAGCATTTTATACTAAACTACAGGAAATTATGGATAAAGTAAAAAGAAGAGACATCACAATTTTGATGGGTGACATGAATGCAAAGATAGGTACAGTCAATACTGGATTTGAAGAAGTCATGGGAAAACATGGGCTAGGAGTAATGAATGAAAATGGAGAACTATTCGCAAACTTCTGTGCTTCAAATCAACTGGCTATAGGAGGAAGCATGTTTCCACATAAGAGAATACACAAGGCAACATGGATATCACCAGACCATAGAACAGAAAATCAGATCGATCATATATGCATAAAGAAGAAGTTTAGATCATCATTGCAGGATGTAAAGGTATATAGAGGAGCAGATGTGGCATCAGATCACCATCTTCTGATAGCCAAAGTAAAAATGAAACTCAAGAGATATGCAACAATGCAAAATTATAGACAACAGTTTAATGTAGGACAGCTAAGAAATCAAGAAACAAGAGACAAATTTGCGGTCACAGTATCCAACAAATTCCAAGTGCTCCAACAGTTGGAAGATGTAGAGAATACAGAAGACTATTGGCAGCAGGTCAAAACGGTATGGAAGGAGACATGTGAAGAAATACTGGGGAAAAGGGAAAGACAACAAAAAGCATGGATAACAACAGAAACCATCAATAAGATAAAAGATAGAAAAAACAAGAAAGCAGAGTTAAACACAAGCAAAACCAGAAGTTCCAAAGCCAAGGCTCAAGAAGTGTACACAGAAGCAAACAAAGAAGTAAAAAGAAGTATCAAAAGAGACAAGAGGAAGTATATTGAGGAGTTGGAAAGAGAGGCAGAAGATGCTGCAGCCAAAGGAAATATGAGAGAACTGTATAGCAGCACAAAGAAGCTAACAGGGAAATACAAGCAAACAAGTTGCCTCATAAAAGATAAGAATGGGAAACTGCTCAGCAATATACAAGAGCAAATGAAGAGGTGGACAGAATATTTTGGGGACCTTCTCAATAGACCAGCTCCACAAAACCCGCCGGACATCCAGCCAGCAGAAGAAGAGCTACAAATTAACGGTGAAAGACCAACGAAGGAAGAAATAAAGAAAGCCATAAAGCTTCTAAGAGATGGAAAAGCGTCTGGACCTGATAGCATTCCAGCAGAGGCCATCAAAGCAGATATCGACACGGCTACAGAGATGTTATATAAATTACTTGGTAAAGTCTGGGAAAAAGAAGAGATACCAGCAGAATGGAAGGAAGGATATCTGGTTAAGTTGCCTAAGAAGGGAAATCTACAAGAGTGCACAAATTATAGAGGAATAATGTTACTATCAGTGCCAGGAAAGGTATTGAACAGGATTATCCTTGAGAGATTAAAGGAGTCCATAGACAAGAAATTGAGAGATGAACAAGCAGGTTTTCGACAAAACAGATCATGTACAGACCAGATAGCCACTTTGAGAATAATAGTTGAACAAAGTCTGGAATGGAATTCACCACTATACATCGGATTTGTGGACTACGAAAAAGCATTTGACAGTGTGGACAGAGAATCACTTTGGAAATTGATGAGGCATTATGGAGTTCCCCTGAAAATCATTAATTTAATAAAGAAAACCTATGAAGACATGACGTGCAGAGTTCTTCATGAAGGACAGCTTACAGAACCATTTGGGATAAGAACAGGAGTGCGACAGGGATGCCTCTTGTCTCCATTTCTTTTCTTGCTGGCAATAGATTGGGTTATGAGATCATCGACAACACACAACAGAAATGGAATCCAGTGGACTCTGACTAAGCAGTTGGATGATCTGGATTTTGCTGATGATTTGGCTCTCCTGTCCCATAACCGTAATCAGATGCAGGACAAATTGAAAACACTCGATGAGAGGTCACAGCAATTGGGTCTGAAAATACACAGGGAAAAGACAAAAATAATGAGAATAAATGCAGGTAATGAAAACAGGGTTGAACTTGAAGAAACGCCAATACAAGATGTAGAATCGTACACATATCTTGGCAGTAATATAGACAAAGTTGGAGGGACAGACAGCGATATCAAAATAAGAATACAAAAAGCAAGAGGAGCTTTCATTGCATTGGGAAATATATGGAGATCAAGAGAAATAGGATCCAACACGAAAATAAGAATCTTCAACTCAAATGTGAAGTCAGTCCTATTGTATGGCTCGGAGACATGGAGAACAACAAAGACAACAACCAAAAAGCTACAGACTTTCATAAATGGGTGCTTGCGTAGAATAGAGGGATTAAAATGGTATGACAAGGTTACCAATGTGGAACTGATGACAAGAACTGGACAAGTGCCGAGGAACAAGAGATGAGAAGAAGACGATGGCGATGGATAGGACACACACTGAGGAAACCTGTTGATAGCATTACAAGGCAGTCCTTGTTCTGGAACCCCCAGGGCAAGAGAGGCAGAGGAAGACCAAGAAGTACATGGAGAAGAGAGTTGGAAACAGAGGTGAAAATGATGAGGAGAACATGGAAAGAACTTGAGATGATGGCACGTGACAGGAGGACTTGGCATGTGTTTGTTGAAGGCCTATGCTCCTTTGGGAGTGGAGGGTTATGAAATGAAATTACAGAAGCATAATGTTCATATCAGTGCCAGGAAAAATATTAAACAGTTTAATGTAAGGTGTTTACTACTTTTCTTTGTAGCACGCTCCTTTCAACCATTTACCATATACATGGAGCTGTTGGTTATATCAGGATGGGTTTCATTTATTATAATATTTTCTTTTTTTTGTATTTATTTTATGCTGTATGCAGTATCATTTCTCTCGTAGGTATTTTTACATTTTAGTTATATTGTTTTATTTTTCAGGGAGAGAAATCTACCACTGTAGACTTCTGGCTAGCATCTTTATTTATTCTTTTATCTGTTAGCTTTTGTTTTTGTAATATAGTGTTGTTGCAATCACATCCGTTGCAAATGGCGGTATGGACTACTGTTGAAAGGTACTGTGGTGAGGCAGCGATAACACTAGTCAACAAATTTTCAAAAGTTTTTTGTACCAGAAATTAAATGTACCATTTCTTATTGATTTTGACATGCTGATTTCAAATATCATAATGAAATTCACCAATTGGCTCTGGGTTTTTTTTAAATGATGGATTACATTACAGTAATACAAATAATGTATGCTTGTTTACTTCTCTGGGCTGAACAGCTAGTCTTTCTACTTTAGCATTATAAAAATTGTGGTTACATACTCAATTAATTGATATTTTAACATAAAATGATAGAAAAAATAAAAACATTATTTAAAGTTCACATATCATGCTTTAAAAAAGGCACATTTGAACCCATTCCGTCATTATTCAGTCGCTGTTCGAGCTCTCTTTGCTTGCTTCTTGTAGTCAATCGATGAGGTGTCTCTTGTCACAGTCCAACAGTAATCAACAAGCATTGAATTGCTCCAATTGCCTTGATACCTTGTCTCCATAGCAGCAATGTCCTGGTGAAATCGTTCACCATGCTCATCACTGACCGCTCCACAGTTTGACGTAAAGAAATCCAGATGAGAATCCAGAAAATGAATTTTCAAAGACATGTTGCAGCCAAGACTCTTATACTTCAGAAGGAGATTTTCTACAATTTCATTGTAATTATCAGATCTGTTGTTTCCAAGAACATTGTCCACCACTGACTTAAATGCTAGCCATGCTGCTTTTTCCTTGCCATGCAACATGCAAAGAAACTCGTCATCATGAAGAAGTTTTCGAATTTGCGGACCAACAAATACTCCCTCTCTTATTTTAGCTTCACTCAGTCTTGGAAATTTTCTGATGAGATATTTGAAAGCCTCATCTGTTTTCTCCATTGCCTTGACAAAGTTTTTCATGAGACCCAGCTTAATGTGCAAGGGTGGCAACAAAATCTTGCTGGTGTCGACAACTGCTGGGTTCTCAACGTTCATACTGCAGGCTGCAATGACTGCCTGATTGGCCAATGTCTTCTGATGTAATGGTCACTTCATGCACGGCTATCCCACTCACAGAGAAAGCAACAGTACTTGGTGTATCTACCCTGTAGTCCAAGCAAAAGAGCGACCACTTTTAAGTCACCGCAAAGTGACCAATGATGATGATCGTAGTTTATACACTTCAAAAGCTGCTTAATGTTTTCATAAGTTTCTTTCATATGAACTGCGTGACCAACTGGAATTGACGGTAACACATTACCATTATTCAACAAAACAGCTTTAAGACTTGTCTTGGATGAATCAATGAAAAGCCTCCACTCTTCCGGTATGTAATTGACGTTGAGGGCTGCCATTAAACCAGAAATGTTGTGGCACGCAGAAAGGTCACCCTCTTTGAAAAAGAATGTAATAAGCGGCTTCTGGCGGTTCCTATACACAGAAATTGTAACATCTTCTGCCAGGAGATTCCACTGTTGCAATCTGGAACCCAAAAGCTCCGCCTTGTTCTTCGGTAAATTCAGATCTCTTACAAGATCATTCAGTTCACCTTGGGTTATTAAGTGTGGTTTAGTGGATTTAGTTTGCTCAAAATCTGTGTCACTTGAGGTTGATGGTTCAGGACCACCAATGTCCTCTTCATCAGTGGAAGCAGCTGAAAAGGATTCTGGCACTTTGGGAACTGGTAGATCATCGCCATGTGGTACCGGAAGTATTGCAGAGGGGATGTTTGGATATTCCAGAGTCCATTTTTTCTTCTTTGATATGCCTTTCCCAATTGGAGGGACCATGCAAAAGTAACAGTTGCTGAGATGATCAGTGGGCTCTCTCCAAATCATTGGGACTGCAAAAGGCATAGCTTGCCTTTTGCCAGTTAACCACAGTTTAAGATGTGCTGCACATGTATTGCAGCATATGTGTGGCGCCCAGCTCTTATCTTGATCTCCTATTCTGCAGCCAAAATACAAACTGTACGCCTTCTGGCATTTCTAACTACGATACTTTTGATAAGGACAAATGCACTAACTAATGGCAACATTTTATCAGAGATAAGGTATTTATACACAAAGGGGATGTAATCATAGGTAGGATTGCATCATCAACTTCTAGTAACATTTTTATTGGTCATTAGAAAAAATTATGCAATCGCCCACAACAGTTGCGTCATATATATATAAATTTACCGTAATTAAATAAACTAGTAGCATATATCTTGAAAACTAGAGCCAATCAACATTTTTTAATGTCATTTTCGTTTTCAGCACACCAAAATTAGTTAAGATCAGCTATTTTCATTTCTGGTACATTTTGGTTGTTGACTAGTGTAATTTGTATTGATAGGGCTGGCTCCAGGAAGAATGTTAACCTTGTATACTTGGAAATGTAGTAACAACTGGAAAGTCTATACACTGTTTATTGTACTGGTTACAAGAGACACATCAACATAGACATCCTGGTAAAATGGTACATAGGTACATCATACACAATTCACTGTCACAGGGTACAGATCAAAGTACATCATGGAAACATCCTGTAAATATTCTTTTCACCCTCTCTGGAGATACAACATAAAAGCCGTATAAGTTTCTGGCTTTTGAGCAATATAAATATCCTTTTCACCTTCTCTGGCAATACAACATATAAGCCGTATAAGTTCCTGGCTTTTGAGCAATATAAATATCCTTTTCACCTTCTCTGGCGATAAAACATATAAGCAGCATAAGTTCCTGGCTTTTGAGCAATATAAATATCCTTTTTACCTTCTCTGCTCTGGCAATACAATATCTAAGACACATTGCACAATATAAATACTAGCCATATATCCTAGGCTTTAGAAATATCACAGGGGAGTCTCCAACATTTCTATTCCACCGAAAAATATCTCTCCCCGAATACACAGTAAGAAAACATGGCTGACTAGCCTGGCCAAATGCCCAGAGCGAACTGTCATGGGATATCGCATATCAGTCCCGCTCAAACAGTCACGCATGCGCAGCTAACCGCGAACTGAACTCAATCTCGAAGGTTCGAGAGAATTCTGGATCAAATATTTTTAAACCAGTCAAGGGAGATAACCAACATCTGGCCTGTACATACCAATTTTACAATGTGTAAACTCCCCTCGACTACAAATATCAAAATCTGTCTTAACAAGTGTTTTATTAACTTTTGTATTTTTGATGGGGTTCTTAATGCCTATGAGATTTTCGACACTAATTCTACCATGTGGTTATTGCAGTATGTCTTAATGTTTTGCCTCTGTTGGTCATATTTTTTTGTAGTCCAGCAGAAAGTATCTAATTATGTTTGGTTCTTGACACTCTTTACATGTGGGTTTCTCTATCATGAAATACCCAGTTACAAACTTGTGCCATAGCAATTTTTAAATTAATTGGTATTTTTAGTTCATCTGGTATTTGACATTTTTTGCTTGGTTTTTTTTTCTCGGATTTTATACGAGTGTCTTTCTTTTTTGCTTTGGTCTCATGCTATTATCCATTCTGTAATTATTGCTAGTGCAATTAAGCTCTTAATTTAAAATTTCCCAAGGCCTACTTCAATTTTGTTACAACTAGTTCTTCCCCATTTGGCTTCTTTGTCTGCAAGCTCATTTCCTGCTATCCCAACATGCGCTGATATCCATGTTAGTGTGACACTGCATTCTGCGGTGGTGTTTAGAAATGTATTGACCAGCAGTATTTCCTGTATATCTGGCCTGCTGCATTCATTTCTGTCTCTGACTGCTAGTACTGATAAAAGTGAATCTGTGAGAATGGTTACTTTATTTGGAGGTTTTCTGCAACTATTTCTAAAGTTTTTAAGAGTGCCACTAATTCTGCTATAAAGGTGGATGTATAACCTGTTACTTTATATCTTTTGCAAATTTTCAATTTTGGTATAGCTATTCCTGCTCCTAATTGTCCATCTTCATCTTTTGACCCATCTGTGTATATAGTTAAGCTATAATATATATATACTGTTCTATGTACCCTAGTGCTTTAATTTTTGTTGAGATTATGTCTTTAGATTTGCTTACGACCTTTGTTAAGTGGGAATCGGTTTCTGGCACTTTTAGTTTCCATGGTGGGATCTTTGCTTTATACTGAGCACTTCTGTTTATTATGTTAAATAAGTTTGAATGATGATCTATTTCTTCCATTAATATTAAACAGGATCATCCTTGAGAGTTATAATCATAGACAGACAACTGAGGGTTTAGGCAAAACATATTCTGTACAGATCAGATAGCCACATTGAGAATAATAGTGGAACAGTCTGGAATGGAACTCACCTCTTTACACTGGATCTGTGGACTATGAAAAGGCATTTGACAGTGTAGGCAGAGAATCACCTTGTAACTTGATCAGGCATTATGAAGTCCCCAGGAAAATCATTAACTGAATAAAGAAAATTTATGAAGACATGACATATAGATTTCTTTATGAAGGACAACTTACAGAACTGTTTGGTATAGGAACGAGTGTGACAGAGATACCTCTTGTCACTTTTTCTCTTCCTATTAGCTAAGATTGGGTTATGAAAACATTGACCTCTGACACCAGAAATGGAATCCTGTGGACTCTGACTAAACAGCTTGACAAGCTAGATTTTGATTTTGCCAACAACCTGGCACTTCTGTCTCATAGCCATGATAAGATGCAAGACAAAATGAAAACATAAGATGGTCTAAAGATACATATGCAGAAAACAAAGATAATGAGAATAAATGCAGGATATGATTAAGAAAGTTGTACTGGAAGAAACACCACTATAAGATGTAGAATAATACATATACTTTGGCAGCAGTATAGACCCAAGTAGAACAGTCCTAACTATGATGGTTTGGCCATGTCTGCAGAATGGGAGAAGATTGGCTATCACACCAAGTATGGGAAACTAAGAGTCAGGTATCCAGAGTCCACTGGGAGGACAATATTAGTGTTGCATTGTCATTATATTATGTCATCTGTAAATTTTTTAGTTACTCTGGCCAAGTTAGTGTAGGGACATACACCAAACATATCCAGATCACCACCAAGGCCGAGTGGACAGTTAAACAACGTTTATTAACATAAACACAGCTCCATGGGTATCAACTTGGAAGCCATTATAGCGTATGGCATAATATATATATCGTTCTCAGTATCGGTATGTAGCGTCAATCGCTAGTACACTGTCCCTGACAGTTTTCCTCATATTTATTTATTCAGTTCAAAGAAATACATACTTCCTTTCACATGCATATATCTAGTACCCCCTCACAAAAGATCTTGAAGTACAGAAATTGGTATCATATTGGAATCAATCATGAAATCATATAAATCTCAGGAGCTCAAACACAATACATCCACTCGGCATGAAAACACACCATAGCCCTCCTTCCTTCTCTCTCCCACCAGTCACCTGTCTCTCGAGACCCAGCCGAGCATGACGGCTTAATGTAGCTCACCCGTCTTTTGCAGTGACCTGTGTAAAAATAAACAAACACAGAGCCACGCTGAGCTAACGCTATATAATACACACCTGTTATGAATTTTAATCATAACAATTAGACAATCTCTGAAGGACCGAGGACTAGATTGAAACCAGGCCAGGAGGAAGACATCTGATAGGATAAACGTTTTTTTTAAACACATAAAGAAGGGAAACCCGAGTTTTCTATTTCTTTATTTCTCACGAATAGTTGATAGTATAGTATGGCACACTTTCTGGCAAACCTCTACATCCCAGGGTAGAAGAGGAATGATTAAGTGGCAGGGACAGATAATGATATCAAAATAAGAGTACGAAAGGCAAGCGGAGCTTTCATTGTATTGGGAAATATATGGACATTTTAAAAAATGAAGTCTAATACAAAAATCATAATTTTCAATTAAAATGTCAAGACAGTCCTATTTTATGACTATGAATCATGAATAACAACAAAAAAGCTACAAAACTTTGATAAATGGATGCTTGCATAGAATAGAAGTATTGAAGTGGTATGACAAGATTACTAATAGGGAACTAATGACAAGAACCAGACATGCGTTGTGTTTCACACAAGAGATGAGAGGAAGATGCTGCAGATAGATAGGATTACACATTGAAAAAAAACCTGATAATAATATTACAAAGGAATCCTTGTTCTGAAATCCCTGAAGAAAAAAAAATAAAAACACTACAGACTTTCATAAATGGATTCTTGCATAGATAGAGGGGCGTTGACATGGTCCGACAACATCACCAATGTGAAACTGATGAAAAGATCAGTGGAGCAAGAGATGAGAAGAAGACACTGGAGATGGATAGACACACATTGAAAAAACTTGCTGAAAGAACTAAGACAGTCCTTGTTCTGAAATCCCCAGGGTAAGAAGGTAGAGGTAGACCAAAGAACACATGGAGAAGGTAGAGGTAGACCAAAGAACACATGGAGAAGGTAGAGGTAGACCAAAGAACACATGGAGAAGGGAACTGGAGACAAACATGTGTGTGTTGTTCGTCCATCACGGGTGATGAAGACCACTCTGTTCATCCAATTATTTAGGAATATGTTAGGTTAGTCTCTGGGTACGAAGGTGACTGATGAGCCCGATGCGGGCCTGGAAAGATCTCGGACAGTGTGGGCAGGGAATGTTTGCTTCATGTGAAGGAGACAAACATGAAGGTGACGAAGAAGACATAAAAAAAACCTTGAGCTGATGGTGCAGGACAGGAATACTTTCACTTCGAAAGTAAGGTTGCTCATCCCAATACTGCATGTAAAGTTAGCATAGAGACTTTTTAATCATTGAAACAATACACCTGGGAATCCCGTAAGCCCTTAGAATTTTCCATAAGCTATCCTTGTGAATGCTGTCAAAAGCCTTTCCATGTACATAATCTAAAATTAAAAATTTTTATTATGATTTTATGCACATTTTTTTCAAGAAGGGGTCTATAGCCTTTATCAGACAACCAAAGGGATCCATAGCCTTCATTGGACAATCAAAGGGGTCCATGGCACAATAAGGGTTAAGAAACCCTGGTTTACAGGAATCTTTACTAGCTTTTGGCAAAATAATGTCTAACCCACAAGGCAGTGGGGAGGCAATAGGTTAAGGTGCTTCCATCTTGCTGGCTGTTAGATCACAAAAATTAGAGATTTTTTATACAGATAGTTTCCCCCACAACTTCCCCAGCATATTTAGGTCCTTGGATGATTATTCAGTATTCACGGCTATCCTGTGATGTATATCTGGATGCCATGCAACCATCTGCCACTCAGTTGATGCCCCTGGCATAAATACAGGCTCCTCTCCCAGATCGTCCTGTACATCTGTAAAACTGGTCATTATAGTCTGTTTTTCTACATTTGTTAACAGTCTATCATGGTCTGGTCTTGTATATGTGTAAAACTGCCCATCATAGTCTGTTCTTGTATTTCTGTAAAACTGTCCATTATAGTCTGTTCCTGTATATCCGTAAACCTGTCAATTATAGTCAGTTCTTCTTCAACTGTACAACTGTCCATCATGGTCTGTTCTTGTACATCTTTAACACTGTCCATCTTTGACTGTTTCTATACATTTGTAAGACTGTCCATTATAGTCTGTTCTTGCACATCAGTAAATCCATCCATTTTAGTCTGTTTTTTGTATATCTGTAAGACTACTCATCAGTAATTTTACACATCAGTAAAATTGTCTATTACAGTCCGTTCTTGAATAACTGTAAAACTGTCAACTATAATCTATTCTGGTTTATCTGTAAAACTATCCATCATTGTCTGTCCTCATACACTAAAGCTAACATAGGAGCTTTTTTTTTTTTTTTTTTTGTAAAATCACTATATTTTTAATAGGATGTAAATATAGCCAGACAAATAATAAAGAAATCAAAAGCACAGCTAAGTCTCTTGATCAGTCTTACTGAAGCTGAATAATCATAAATTTCTGCGTTGATTGTTTCTTCTCATGGATTGTGATTTTCTTTGCATTTTAATTATATATTTATGCTTTAATATAAAGTACAAATGTGTGATAAAGTACTTAGCTAAATGTATTTGTGAAATTCTCTTCATCTAATTTTTTTTTTTAAACGTCAAGTTCATTTACTTCACATGTTAATTTCATGATATCAAGTTTATTTAGCTAAAGTGAATGACTGATTTCATGAACTTAATTATTTCTCTTCCACAGCCTCTTCACTTTCCGGGTTTGATAATTCTTTTTTCATCTCCCCAACATTGTTGCGAGTCATCAGAGTGTTTCGTGTTGGTCGAGTTCTTCGCCTCGTCAAGTCAGCTAAAGGCATACGCACTCTTCTCTTCTCTCTGGCCGTTTCCCTACCTGCTCTCTTCAACATTGGGCTCCTGCTTGGTTTGGTCATGTTTATATATGCCATTATGGGCATGAACTTCTTCCAGGGATATCCTCAAAAATACGGATGTGATGATATTTTTAATTTTGACACATTTATGTCCAGCTTCATTCTTCTATTTCAAATGTGCACCAGTGCTGGCTGGAGTGATGTTCTTAATGCACTTATTGCAGATTGTCCACCAAAAGGAAGCTGCCATCAGTACACCAAAGCTACGCTATACTTAGCAACATACCTGATCATCTCCTTCTTGGTAGTTGTCAACATGTATATTGCTGTGATCTTGGAGAACTTCAGCCAAGCAACAGAAGAAGTCCAGCAAGGCTTGACGTGGCCTTGCCCGATGATTTTGACATGTATTATGAAAAATGGGAGAAATTTGATCCCAAGGCCACCAAGTATATCCCTTTGGACCAGTTGTCAGATTTTGTTGACTATCTTGAAGAGCCTCTTAGGCTACCTAAACCCAATCATTTTATTCTGGTCAAATTAGACATTCCTATATGTGAGAATGACCGGTGTTATTGTAGGGATATCCTTGATGCCCTGACTAAAAACTTCCTTGGGACGTCAGAGACTGTGGACATTCCTCAGAAAGAGACTGACACAGATAAGCTGGAGTATAAACCTATCAGCTCCACTCTGAAGCGACAGAAAGAACACTATGCAGCTAGGATTATACAAAAAGCATACAGACATTTTAAAAGTGTCACCTCTGATAGTAATGAAAGTGAGGATATTAAAGAAAGAGGTAATAGTGGGGATGACAATGACACAAGTAGTAGTGCTAGGGGTGGAGATACAGTGGGCTTGTCTAGTCCCAGCCATTTAAAGGATAGAATAAGTGACCAACCTAGAGATGTGACTTATCCCCCACCACCTTCTTATGAAGATGTCACAAGAAAAGACAAAGAAGAACAAGGAAAGCATGCAAAAGGCAACAAGAAAACTGAAAGTACAGATGGGTTTAGAACTAGTTCTCAAGCAAAGAATCTTTCTGGCAGATCTAGTGATGATGTTACCTTTGTGTTAATTAATGAAACTGAAAGTGAATCAAAAGCTGTGGAACTGGGTCCCAACAGTGGAATTGTGGCATGACATTGAAGGAGAATAGACTTTTCTGGAGTTTTTTAAATATCATTTCATTTTTCAATGTATCTTTTCTGTTGGAAAAAAAAAAAACTGCAAGGAATGTATGCAAAGTATTTTGTTTAAATATGAGTTTTGTCTAATTACACCAAGGTGCACCCCATTCAGCCTAGATACAAGATCCATCAGTTATATTGGGACACATGTCCAAGTATAAAAAAACCTTGTGGTCTGGTGTGTACAAGTTTTTGCTTCCAGTAACTGAGCTAGTGAGACACATTTGCATTCAAATAAGTCAGATGAGTGAGGTTTTAAAGGCTTTGCATTTAGATAATATAAGCCTAAAAATTGGCTAATAATTTTGTGTAGCAACACATTTTAGCAAGAGTCAGGGGGGGTGTGGTTGATCTGAATTGTATTTATTTTAACAAATGAAGAAGTGATAGTGATTACTTAACAATTTGATGCTAGTCAAAATTATGTGTAAGATCTTAATGTGAGTTGGCAAGCTACACCAGGGGATTGGCAACCCATCAATCATGATTTACCTGTAGATAACAGGGAATAATTTGTAGTTCTTTAGACAACCCATCAATCACAATTTACCTGTAGAACACAGGATAATTTGTAGATCTTTAGGCAACCCCTCAATCATGATTTACCTGTAGATCACAATGGATGATTTGTAGATCTTTAGGTGACGGAGGGAGGAATTTAATAAAGAACCTTTAATTGAAGGACATTTTTGACTAGCCTTCTCCTGTCAGCATGTAAAAACACTGAAGCCCAAGATTAACAGTTCTTATTCCATGTTTCCAGTGAAAACCCAGTAATGAATGTGATCTTTTCTTTGAAGTGAAGTTTTGTTAAGAAAGGGAATATTGAAAGACATTTTAAAACTCTTCCTTCTAAAGTTAAAAAATGATTTTCTACCTAACTCTGCAGACATGATTTTTATCAAAGTAGATCTTTAGAGAGCTCTGTGTTTTCTAAAGCTCCTGGGTCACCTACTGCTGAGCTAGAACAATCTGGAAGCATAAATAAACAAATGTATACACATTTTGATTCTTAAAAATACTAGGTATATATTTCAGAGAAGTTCCAGATTTAATGTTTTCACAAGTAGTAGTTTGTAATATATGATGCATTCTTCTTCTTCTTCTCTTCAAGAGAGAGAGAGTCATGACAAATGACATAGGTGATCATGTCTTTTTACAATTTCTGCTCATTGGTGTTGTGCGTCAATCCTGCTGTTGACTTCCTTCCATGACATGTTGTTAGATTGTCCAGTGTTTGCTCTCTCTGTATCATGTTGTATATCTTTTCCCATCAGTTATGCCTGTTGTCACAATGTGTTTTACGTAAAAACACAAAATTCATTGTGGCCATTTCTAGAAACAGAATTAAAAATTGACTTACCCAGAGTGCTACAAAATATAATACAGTTTTATATAACCACAGCTAGAATTGTTATTGTTGATCAGAATTGACATCACTGCACTCCGGACCAACCCATAGGTGCTCAGTCTCCCTCAGAAAATGTGGAAGGGTATGAATACTAATTGTTCATGTAGCATGCTGGTTGTACATACAGTGGAGGTATTCTCTCATACGTCCATCCCTGCTAGTCTTACATTTGATTCCTAATTCCAACAGTCTTAGCCTTGTTGATTCATCTATTACAGTGACATTCTGTAAAAGGCAATCATTAATTGTCCTTAGTATCTGAGGAAGGTGGTTGAAGAAACAAGAAGAGACATGGTCCGCAACCAGATGATACGTCAAGGCCTAAAATCCCACTCCCTTCAGACCCAAGTAGAACAGTCCCGACTAAGATGGTTTGGCCATGTCTGCAGAATGGGAGAAGATCGGCTACCATGACAAGCATGGGAAACAAAGAGCCAGGGATCCAGACTCCCAGTACATCCCAGAGTCCGCTGGGAGGACAACATAAGACAACCTTTGAAGGACCGAGGACTAGAATGGAACCAGGCCAGGAGTAAGACAGCCGATAGGATAGTCTGGTGCTCTCTCTTCCAAACCTCTACACCTCACAGTAGAAGGGGAATGGCTAAGTAAGTAAGTATCTCTCCCTTATCCATATCCAGTGTCCCCGCTATGGGTGCTCTCAAGGCTAGTCTGTCAGCTCTCTCATTACTGTGTACCCCTGCATGACCAGGACGGTAGATACACACCAGTTCCTGATGACCCGTGGCTTCTATGGATGTTTTCCATTTTCTACCATAGCCATCCATTCTGGACCTTCCAAAGCATGGACACAATAACTGTCTTGGCTGATGGAGTTTCAGGCAGCCACCTCAGGACAGCTGTAGCTGCCTCTGCCTCCTTTCTCATGCTGGAAGTTTTTGTCATGTAAGTCCACTCTGTTTATCAATGACCCTGTCCTTTTTTCTCGTAGAGAATCGCTATCCTGATTTCTCACCATTGAGTACAGACCCATCAGTGTACACAATGGCATCGTTATATCCGGCATGACCATGTATCAGCCGATTAATCTCCAGCTCTGCTTTCCCATCGCTCCAAGCTCTGCACTCTCTGCCAAGTCTAATAATGGCCTTTGGTAGTTTGTCTGGTTCTCACCAGACCTACTCCACTCTTCCCCTTTGGATATATTTTCAACCATCGTCACCTGCCAAATTGTAGCCTCTGCCTGTGCCATCGATCTCTTTCTTTTGTTGTTCCTTTGATGTCAGCTATGCTCCCAGGTAGGGGGTGTCTTTTGTCGGTGGTTATCCGGATATAGGCTTTTGGCATGGAATTATAACATAGCTGCCAGAGCAAATAAGAATGATTAAGGATAAATAAAAATACTTTAAAATAGTTGTCACCACCCAATTTCAGCGTGAGAAGTAAAATAAAGTACCAAATCTAAAAAGTCAGTACATGCCCAATACAAGTATTTGAGATAATTTTAATTGCAATAAGTAAGAATGGAAAAGATACAGAAAATCAGTCTATAAACCCACTAAATGCTGGAAAATTTGCAGCCTGAAAGAACCAACACAAAAAAAACAACAAATATAATATACTCTATATAATAAAGAACACTATTTACCCATATGGGGTTGAACTGATTTCCCATGCATAAGATGAAAACACCAGGTTTTTTTTCATGGTCCAAAAATCAAGTCAAATCAATTTCCTCTCTCAATGTGCAAGTAAAAATGGACAGCCTCTTTCTGATGTGTGTGATAAGGTTTCTTTCCTAATCTGTAAAAGAACATGTCCACAACCTTCTGTGAGACTGTTGTTTGTTTATTCATTGTCCATAACTTGCTTTCATATTACAGTATTGATTCTGTTTAACATAAGATATTTTGAATATATGTTGTAGGTGTAAGCAACTGCAGCCATTTTAAAAAAATGAATAAAGTTACATAAAGCTGCCACAGTTAACAGTTCTACATAATGGATGAGTCCAGCTTGTTTGAAGTTGTGGCTTCTATCCTGTGAAGAATGAATCTTAATTATTGATTGTCTGTATGGACTTGTCTTACATTTTCTACACAATTACTGCAGTAATGTATTTACTGTGTGTAAATAATTCATTAAAACAATGTCTCGTGGTCCCTGATGATATTAAAACAAACGTCAATAGTCCTGTCATTTGGGTTATATGTTTTGTTGAGGGTAGTGTCAATTACTTCCAGCTTTGTTTAATTTTAATTTTCTTCTTTTCAATATATTAAGCTCAAAGGTTCCTTTAAACAAAAAAAAAAACAACAAATAAGAAATAACGGGTTTCATTCATTTCTATTACTGATAGTCTCATTCCAGTTTACACTTTCCCAGCAATTTCAGATTCATTTCTATTCCTGTCCATTCATAATACTCTTGGAGAAACCTTGGCCTTGGACCATAAATGTCTTCACCTCACACTTTTTCAATTGTCAGCTAGGTTCCACTTACAATCTGTCTTCTCAGTTTCGTGTCATGACAGTTAATGACAAGTTTTTATAACTGGGGCATTTCCTCACTTATTTTGTATTCTCCATTCATTGTAGTTAGCATCTGTGACTGATTCGCATATTTTTCTAAGTATTGTGTTTTCAAAATGCTGTAGATAAGCCATGTTTTGATGTATTGTGCTTCAAGTGTACAATTTTTATAGGCAATAATAATATCATTTAAAAATATTCAAGCTGTTGTTGTCGAATAAATTCTGCTTCCACCTCTGTTTAGTGCATAGCATATATCTACCACATCAGCCTATTCAAGTTTTGGATGTTGGTTATTGTTTCAAATTTATAAAGCTACTACAGTGCACTTTGCTTTCATTATCCATTTGCTGGCTGTTATATTTCTTGTTAAGATGAAGACATGATCATTGCATTGTAGATGGCTAATTTCTCAGTTTATTTTTCTCATAAATTTGCATACAAATTAAAAGGTATGTCCTGCAGTACTTTCTTCTGTTCATCAGCTGTGCCCTGCATAATGTGAGTGAAATTTGTATAAAAGACAGCTTAGAATAACATTTGGGGTACTGGCAGGCGGAAAAAAACAAAAATGATGTAATGTTAAAGTGTTTAACTTCTGTTCACTGTTGGTAGTAGCAATGAATGCATTGACGTATGTTATGTCACATCTACTACATTACATATACTATCTTAAGAAGGTATTGCTATCATTACTTGTGGCTAACTCTGTTTTACTTGAGTCGTTCCATAGAGGTACTTTACATGTTTATTCCCTTGACTGCAGGGCCATTAAAAAAAATATAAGTATATAAACCAATAAAACGGTAATGAATCAGTTCTACAAATAAAGGTTCATGTGAAACAAGGGACGTTTCGGGTTTTACCCTTCGTCAGCCACAGATACAAACAGGTGACAAGGACAAGAATTACATATAGGTACTACAAAAACATACGATGATGAGAAACATACACCAAATGAGCGATACAAGCAGATGGAAAAAGTAAACACCCACAGTGATGAGTGAAAAAAGAACAATAAAAATACAAGAAAATCGTAAAACCTGAAAGAAATACCAAAACAAGAAAGTAAATAATCAACGAAATGAAAAAAAAGAATGAACAAAACTTCAGAACAAGGAGAAGGTCACTTAGCTAGATCCGTAGATGCTTGGAATAGAACACTGAGGTACCTTGTCCAAGAAATCGTCTAAGGAAGTGACATATAAGATAGCGACAATTTAAAAAGATACAAAAGGATACGAAATGAACCAAAACAAAAACATAAAAAGATAGATCGAAAAAACAACGAATAAAGAAGAATGAAAAAGAGAGAAAAGCCACCAGAATTTATGCAAAATGATGTTGGGCATTAAGGCCTTTTGGAGATAAACAGCCCATTTGAAAAATAAGACGATTCTCCAACGAAAAGCAAGTCCGGTCATCGTCGACACATGAAAGGAGGACAGTGACATGAATATCGGAATTACCTGAATGGTCAGGCCCATCAAAATGAAGGGCCACCGTTAAATGTTTTTATTTATTTATTTACATTTTAAAAAATGTATTAGCTGTTGCAGCTTCTTATATGTCCAAAAAAAAAAAAAAAAGTAATTTGTGTCAAAAAAAGCATGCACACATACATCTACACACAGACTTACCTCCCGTTCAATGTTTCTCACACTCAGAATATTGTTTTGCTACAGTCAATGGTCTTTAAACATCCAGATTTATAGCATATAAACACCTAAAGTAATATTATTACTATCAGCCTTGCTAATTTCCATACTGTAGTAAGTTAAAAATATAAGAATGTAATATTCTACTTTTACACCCCTTTGTACTTCCACTCTGTAGCACATAAAGATGAAAATGCAGCATTAGTCCTCTTATTAGTCCCTTGTACTTCCATCTTCTAGCACATAAACTTGAAACAAGAATGTAATATCATTACTTTTACACCTATCAGAACATACACTTTTTTGTACTTGAACATAATTATGTAGTCAGAAAGAAATAAACTTATGTAAATGGACGATTGCACAGACTAGAAGGACTGAAATGGCAAGACAAGATCACTGATGTGGAACTGATGAAAATGAACCAGATGAATACTAGTAGAACAGGATGTGATGAAAGGATGCAGGCACTGAATAGGACTGAAAGGCATGACAAGATCACTGATGTGAAACTGATGAAAAATTGTAAATTTTGTAGCATCCATAAAAATTAGAATTGGTTGAAAAAATGAAACCAAACATAACACTAAACTGACTACACAACAGCTGGGAACAGACTGGGCTGGACTGGAATAAAGACCATGCTGTGACTGAGTGAGTGGAGGGTGCTAATGTCACAGACCATGCCTGCATTCCTTGGTTTTTGTGATTCAGTTAATTGACAGTTAGAAAACTGGGGTTCAGATAATCAGGATTAGGATAATCAGAGGTTGGATAATTTGAGTTCTACTATATTACTATAGAAAGACCACCTAAAAACTAGTAGGAGAAGCCTAAAAATAGGAACATGGAATGTTAGAACTCTAAACGGAGAAGGAAAGCTGGACAATCTTATATTAGAGGCAACCGACATGAAACTCGATATACTGGGAGTTGCAGAGGCAAGACTTTTGGATACAGGCTACATAACAAGAGACCAGTACACGCTTATACACTCAGGAGGAGAAAAACACGAAAGAGGGGTAGGAATGTTGATAAAGAAGGAGTTAGAAAAATACGTATGTGGATACTGGACACACAATGACAGAATGATGTTACTAAAGATGAGAGCAAGGCCATTCGACATATCAATCTTACAAACTTATGCACCAACTAAAGATCACAGCGAGGAAGAAATAGAAGAATACTATGAAGAGCTACAACACACACTTAAACCAGTCAAATCTACAGATGTGTTGATAGTAATGGGTGATATGAATGCAAAAGTAGGAAAAGGAAAATACAAGAAAATAGTAGGACAGTAAGGATTAGGGACAAGAAATGATAGAGGAGACAGACTTATCCAGTTCTGTGAAGAAAACCAGCTGGTCATATGTAACACCTTTTTTGAACACCACCCAAGGAAATTATACACATGGAAAAGCCCAGGAGATGTAACACGTAATCAAATCGACTATATCATGATAAAACATAGATTTAAGAACAGTGTCACAAGTGCAAAGACACATCCTGGCGCCGACATAAATTCAGATCACAATCCAGTTGTCATCAAAGTAAATATAAAGCTGAAAAGAGCAGGAAACAGAAGACAGGAGGAACCCCAGATAGAAATATCAGCGCTGAAACATCCAGATATAAAACAGAAATATTTAATCGACGTCAAAAATAAATACCAACAGTTATTGACAGAAAGCATGGAGCAGTATAGAAGAGAAAACCCAGAAGAAAAAGCAACCGCAAAATTGGAATGCTTAAAAACAAGCATACAATCAGCAAATGCAAATTTACCTAAAAAGGAGTCTAAGAAAAATCAAATTTGGATGACAGATGACATCTTGAATAAAATGGCAGAAAGAAAGAAAGCAAAAAACACTCCAGAATATAAAACAATAGACAATGACATACGTACTATGTGTAGAGAAGCAAAAGAACGGTGGATAGAAACAAAATGTAAGGAAATAGAAGACTTGGAAGCAAAGCACATGACAAGAGATATGCATGAAGAAATAAAGAAATTATCAAATCGGTCGCGGTTTTGCACAAGAAGGAAGCTGTATCAAGAACAAAAATGGTGTAATATTACTTGATGAGAAAGACATATCAAACAGATGGGCAGAATACGTAAAAGAACTATTCGAGGACAACAGAGGTAAAAAAAAACCATCACCAGATTCTAATGAAGGCCCAAACATTCTCAGATCAGAAGTAGAGAATGCCATTCATATGATACAAAAAGGAAGATCAGCAGGCATGGATAACATAAAAATTGAAATGATAGAAGCTCTGGAGAGCTTTGGTATAGATACAATCACAGAAATATGCAATGATGTATACAATACAGGATATTTACCACACGACATGAAGACATCAGTTTTTATAACATTGCCCAAAAAACCAAATGCAACAGAATGTTCAGACTTCAGAACAATCAGCCTGATGAGTCATGCAATTAAGATACTGCTCAAAATCATACAGGAAAGAATAAAAAGTAAAGTAGACAGCAAAATCCAAGAAGAACAGTTTGGTTTTAGACGGAACAGTGGAACAAGAGAGGCAATATTTTGCCTAAGAAGATTAGCAGAAAAATATACAGAGGTCCAAAAAAGTATGTATATGTGCTTCATTGACTATAAGAAGGCTTTTGACAGAATCCATCATGAGAAAATAATTGAATGCCTCAAAGACATAGGTATTGATGGAAAAGATATAAGAATACTCAGTAACCTTTATTGGGAGCAAACTGCCACAGTAAGATCGGGAAGGAATTATTCACCATACATAGACATAAAAAGAGGTGTCAGACAAGGTTGTGTGCTGTCCCCCTGCCTATTTAATTTATACACCGAAAAAATTTTCAAACAGATACAGGAAATACCAGGACTGAACATCAGTGGAAGATCAATAAACAACCTTAGATATGCAGATGATACCGTGTTGTTAGCTGAAAGCGAACAGGAGTTACAAGAACTAGTGAAGCAAGTGAACAGTATAAGTCATGAATATGGACTCGACATTAATATTGAAAAAACTAAAACTATGATAATTAGCAAAACAGACGATAAACCCACATTAAAGATAAGCGTAAATGGGAAAATCCTGGAATAAGTCAAGAGCTACGTATATCTTGGTCATATAACAACAGAAGATGGCAGATGTGAAACAGAAATCAAGAAGAGAATAGGAATGGCCAAAGCTACATTCAACAACATGAAACATATACTGACATCCAAACAGTTATCTCATAAATTAAAACTGAGAATCATAAAGTGTTATATATATTCTGCATTTCTGTATGGTGCAGAAACATGGACGATGAATAAGCATTTGGAAGAAAGAATTGAGGCTCTTGAAATGTGGATATATAGAAGAATGGGGCGTATCTCATGGAAAGAGATGAAAACAAATAGGAGGTCCTAGAAAATCTAGGTATGAAAAGAGAACTAATGAGAGAGGTCAAAGTTCGGCAGCTAAAATACTTTGGCCACATAAAAAGGCATAACACCTTGCAGAAGACCATAACAGAAGGGAGAGTTGAAGGCAAACGTGCAAGGGGAAGACAGCGCTATAAGTGGGAAGATAACATCAAGAGATGGACGGGAAAGAGTCTATCAGAGTGTACCACCAAGACAAGAGACAGAAGACGTTGGAGATCCATTACAGCCAACCTTCGTTGTGGAGATGGCAACTGATGATGATGATATTACTACTTTGATGCATCCCTCTATTACTGTTTCAAGGTACAGAACACCTCACAACATTATGTGGGACACAGTGCAAATTGTGATCGACATTTCAAATAAATAAATAATCATTTCTCAACATTTTATTAGCAAACACAGCATTTTCGTGACACCAGCTTCAACTTTTCACCTTTTCCTTTGCTGGAATATTTGTCAGAAAGTGTCATCAATCTAATGTATCCCTTCTGGATCATTTAGTATATCTATAATGTAAGTGTGGTCAGCAGTTATCAAACTATTTATGACCAAATGAAATGTCTGACATCTTTTTTTTATTTGGATTTGCCTTTTTTGTGCAAATATATGCCTAAAATACTGAAACTGAATAAAATGTATCATCATCATCATAACCCTCCACTCCAAAAGGAGCATAGGCCGTCAACAAACACATGCCAAGTCCTCCTGTCACGTGCCATCATCTCAAGTTCTTTCCACGTTCTCCTCATCATTTTCACCTCTGTTTCCAGCTCTCTTCTCCATGTGCTTCTTGGTCTACCTCTGCCTCTCTTGCCCTGGGGGTTCCAGAACAAGGACTGCCTTGTAATGCTATCAACAGGTTCCCTTAGTGTGTGTCCTATCCATCGCCTTCTTCTCTCATCTCTTGTTCCACTGGCACTTGTCTGGTTCTTGTCATAATAAAATTTATAGTGATGTTGACATGCAATTTTAATATTTGGCACAGTGTATTCATCATCATCATTTTCCTTTAGGCTCCTTAAGAAGCATGCAGCCATCACTGCAGCTATCATAAACCTATAATTCCCTTGCCGGAAGCCTGTACCAAGCTCTTGTAGTGATGGTTTATGTGGCAATTTGTTTGACAAGATGACGTTGCCAGTTACATGCACAACCTCATATTAGTCACCTTGTACAACATAGGTAATCCTATTTTTTTGTGTCTCTTCAGAGACCACTGGGAACTACATGGCTCTACAGTGTATTACGTGGGGAAAATGTGATTATATTTTATTGGCAATTAAATTATCTAAAATCATAGATGCTAGATGTCCTAGCTATAACCCATCAACAAGATATTTTCTTCATAAATGTTTTATTGTATAGCAGTGAATGCATTTAGCCATTTTTGATAAACATGGTGAAAGCATCTAGTCATCATATAAACACTTTCCTTGTAGCAAATGTATTCAGATGTTAAGTTAGCATGGAAGATATAAACCTCATAAAAGTGACTGAGCATATATGTTTAATTTTTCTTTCTTGTCATGTGTAGAAATCAGGTGCTTATAAACAGCTTCAAAATTTTGAAGCCTCATATACATCTGTTGTGATGAGTTGCCTATTATCATTGATGATTCTTCTTCCAATTGTTATTGTTGTCCAGAATCTACGTCATTGCGCTCCAGGCAAACCCATTGGTGCTCAATCTTTCTAAGTAAATGTAACAGTGTATGAATGCTAATTGTTCCTGTTGCATTCTAGTTGTATACACATTGATGCATCCTCTTATGTGTCCATCACTGTTAATTTATGCTTGAGGCCAAATTCCAGCAGTCTTAGCCTTGTTGATTCATTGAATGCAGTGTCATTCTGTAAAAGGTGATCATTAGTTGTCCTTAGTATCTCTCCCTTATCCATATCCAGTGTCCCTACTAAGGGTGGTCTTGAGGCTAATTTGTCAGCTCTTTTGTTGCCATCAACCCCTGCATGACCAGGACAATAGATCCACACCAGTTCCTGGAAGTTCGAAGCCTCGAGAATTTATGTTCTCCATTCATGTCATAACCATCCATGTTGGACCTTCTGAAGCATGGACCGATAAAACTAGGAACCTGTTCTTCTTCTATAACTGAACAACACATCATATATTACCTGTGCTCCAGGTAGTTTCTCAGGAAGCACAGAAAGATTAAAACTACTGCTCCCTAAAGCATAGTTGTTGGAGGTATCCAATATTAATTTGTATATGTGGCTGCAACCTCATAGTGTCAAACACACTGCTTTAGAAACCACTGCTACTATAGCATGAGGGCTTTGAACCAGACCTCTGCAAGAAGCCAGTTGTAGTATTGGCTCCATAAGGAGTAAAAAAAAACCGAAAAGGAATGAATGATTACCTGATATATTGTAGTTAATGTAACTGTCTGAACACACTTCAGTTTTCATTACAACTTTCATAGTCCAAACTGTCATATGCCTCATCAATGTTGTTATTAAGAATTGTGTCTAGTGCTTTATGGCATTAGAATGTCTTCTTTCACTAAACTTGAACCCTCCAAAAAACTATGCCTGTTTAGTCATTAACAAAAAATTTACCAAAATATAAAAAATAATAAGACCACACACCACAGAAAAGTTAAACATATCATGTAAATAACAGCAGGTCAGCACTAGCCAAACCATAATCAGGTCAGTCTACTTTGTCGTACTACATGTACATAGGAGACTAATTTAACTAAATACCCTATACTGCATTTTTACAGTGTAGTTTTCGTTGTGGTTCTACAGTCACACAAAACTACATAGAACATCATGTGAAGGATGTAACATAAAAACCAAGACATCTATGGATGCGGTCAAGGGGTTAAAACATGAATAGACATTCTTAATTAAAATGTACATACATTCTTCACATTACATAATGGATAAAAATTGTGAATTTCTTTTGTCAACAAACTGCATTCAGAATTTGCCAGAATCAATGCAATGACTGTCATGTGTGTTGACAGCATGTTTGTTTGTTTTTCCATTTGTCATTGTCAATTTGGTTATTTATAACAGGCAGTTATATAACAGTTATGATACATTTTTAACTTTGAGACGATTCTGTATTTTTATCTCTTACCTCTTCATTTCTCATGCACACTCATTTGAATTCAGTGTTTCATGGATTGCTCAGACTGTTTACCTTATTTGGTCACCAGATATTCCCATTTATGTATTGCTTCATCCCTACACTTGTTTTTCTCTTGTAGACATGTAATTTATGTACTGACCACAAATAAGGGCTACATTTGCTGCAGTTTATTTGGAATTTAATAATGTCTTTTTAAATTAATATCCACTATTGGTTACAAATCAATTAATGAAAAATATGATAAATCACAAGAAAATAATTTACTATGGTAGAAACATCTATAGCAGGTCAGATAATTCCAAAATTGCTTTTCGAAGATGACTTGTCAATTAACAATAGGGTTGAATTTATATTGTAAGGTATTTACTTGTTAAAAGCTTGGGTATTTTTCTTCCTTGATATTGTTTAATATATCTGTGTGACATTATAAGTATTAAATATTTGCAATTTTGAAACCATTTACAAATGATAGCTACAATTTAAAACAAGAATGTAATGCTTTGTACCTCATATTTATCATTTTTTCTTTGACACTGGATATTATTTTAAGATTCCCTTATAGAAAAAAAAAGCTGGGGTGTATAGTGTTATAGCATAACTGTGAGCATAATAGTTGCAATGAATTATGTTTAAATAATTTTTTTTTACTGAAAAACCCTAGCATGCTTTCACTAACATGGTGTATTCCATGCAACTGAGCAAAAGAAGAAGTCACAAAAAATAAATTAATTAACTTCCAAAAGACAGAGCAGCTAAAAAGGTTGATAAGTTAAGGTTAAACTATATTTTGGAAACATGCTATCATGGTTTATTACTACCATTCCATATGTGACATATGCCAACCCAATATTATGTATATATTACGGTGCCTCAGTAAGTTGCTTTTATATTTATTTATGAACCTCTGTAACTTAAGACTTATTTGTTTAATAGCCATATTATTGTCCCACCAATTGTTTTTGTTTTGTGGACACATTCTTTATGTCTCAGGTGAAATAATAATATACATTAAAAGGCTGCTTAAATTTGATGAGTTGCTTCTTTAACTGGTAATTTATTATTAAAATTCAATAGTTTTATGGGTGTCTATGTTACTAGTTACATTAAACTCAGTAGTTTTTTTTAAAGAAATATATTGTACCAATCCTGTTAAAATCAGTACTGATGTAAAAATTGGTAATTAATTCTTTATTTCTTCCCTGCTGCTAGCAGGTTACCCATTATGTTGTGTATTAAATTTAAGTATATAAAATTACATGTATGTTGCTAAAATTATGATAAAATTCTAATCAATTGATACACATTTCTGCATATAGTATGAAGTAGAATGAGCTTTCTATATCATAAGATACTTGTAGCAGAAGTAGTTTTAGCAAGAAAGATGAGTTAGTAGGGAAGACAGAATTAACAATATTTTTTTTTAAAAAGCTCATAATTTTTGACAAGCATTTTTAAAATGACACATCTGTTTATACCATAACAGTGGTGTAAATCTTACGTGGATACTAAGACGTTCATTGAAGTAAGCAACACCACAATCAGAATACTTGTACATGTATGTTCACTTATCACTTCAGCTTAGGAAGAATGTAATTTTATTATCTTTCTACGAACATAAGCCATGATCGTAAATGAATTGTGTCAATAGTTAATCCAGTGTTCTGACTACTGCATAAACTGTGTTTTTTTTTTTGGTATATAATGTGCATGTTACATGTTTTATCTTCATGTTTAATTCCAATCAAGAAATATTTACCCATATCTTTCTAAGATTCAGTGCATACATACTCTCCCCTGTTTAGGGGAGAGTATGTTGAGAGCTAGTATCTGCATTGGGAGCTATCCCACCTGAATGTTTAAACAGTGGATTGTCTGAATGAATTCTCAAGTGAAATGTAACATTTCTGATCTTGTTTATTTCTAATAAAACATTCCGAGTTAAACTTCGAGCACATTTTTGCTAATTTATTGTTGTTCTAGGTAGCCATTTGTAACTTATACACCCCTTGTTTGTACATAACAACGATATACCAAGTTGATGGAATGAAGTGGAGATTGCAAGCATGAAATTAGTCTTTAAAATTATCTTTTGCTTGTTTCTTCATATCATAAATTTTGGTCAAAACATCTACTGATCAGAAACAGCTCATTGTGTATGTAATACTGGACCTGTGCCATCATATTTTATAACTAATCAAATGAGCTGAAGTTTCTGTTTACTTGTTTTTCAGTTTTTTTAAGAATACTTTTGTTTAATCCATTAAAAGGGATTTTAAAAGGCTAGTGGTCAATAGTGGTAAATACAATGTATCAGTTAAGTTTACAAATAATACAAATTTGTTTAACATTTTGGTCAGTTTCATGATAATGAATGTATTGAGTATCTCTAAACTCCAACTGCACGTGCCAAAAGTGGTGCACTATTATTGTCATTATTGACTTAATGTACATGTATAATGACTGTTAATCTTCTTTCGTCACTGTAAATTATGACAGCCATTTGTTAGTCAGTGAATTTGTTATTGATCTTTGATCTTCATTACAACGATATACATAATCTTATATTTAATGATTTACTGTTTCCTTGATACCATTCATTTTCTTGCTTTTCAGCGAGGGATCTTAATTTGTCAACTTCAACAAATATTGCATGTCTTCCCACTTTTGAGTTTTCCTTTTTTTTAACAGAATGTATAAATGAGTAACTAACTATATTGTATCTGATGTTGGTATATTTAAGTTCCAATCTTACATTACAGCAACTTTCTATAAATTACCTATTTAAGTTCCAATCTTACATTACAGTAACTTTTTATAAATTACCTATTTAAGTTTCAATTTTACATTACAGTAACTTTCTGTAAATTACCTATTTGAGTTCCAATCTTACAATAAAGGAACTTTCTATAAATTACCTATTTAAGTTCCAATCTTACATTACAGTAACTTTCTATAAATTACCTATTTAAGTTCCAATCTTACATTAAAGCAACTTTCTATAAATTACCTATTTAAGTTCCAATCTTACATTACAGTAACTTTCTATAAATTACCTATTTAAGTTCTAATTTTACATTAAAGTAACTTTCTATAAACTACCTTGGGCATAACAAAACAGCAAAAGCAAACTTAATGAAAGTCGTGTGCATGTTTTGTAATTTCCAGTGCTCCTTGTAATCACTGAGAAGCATTGTTTTTCTTAATGTGGTTTAAGATTTTGATCTCATCACTCTATTGTGATATTTATAAGGGAAATGATAAATTGTTCAAAATTTCAGAGAAGGTACAGCTGACATTCAAAAATCCGGCAACCTCCGGACCTGAGGAGGGCCGGATTGTTGAAAATGCCGGATTTCTTTTGGTTATATATGCTGTATATATTTAACAGAAAATGACTACCTGTACAGTCCTTTAAAGAAAGAAAATTAAATGTTTACGTTTTACACCACTTCTTTTATTTGCTGAATCCATAATGGGGCTATACAGCAGCAAATAAATGATAAAATGAGAAGAAATGAGCAGGAATGCCTGTTAACACATGCAAGCAAGACCCAAACAGCTGCATCAAAACATAAACGGCTCCAGAAAACAGTGGCGCGCCAACGAGGTAAATTAAAAAATGCGCTCCGAAATCCATTCCGGAAAACTGAAGGAACCGGATTATCGATGGCCAGATTTTTGAATGTCAACTGTATAGGGAAATGGAGACTCTGGAAGGCAAACAGTTGTTTCCACTTAGTTATACAAGGCTGCTCACAAAAATCCTATTTCATAGCTTTTACCACAGTATAACTGAAAGCCTTCCTGTTCATCTTTGCATGTTAAACCGTTGTAGGGCATAAGAATAATGCTGCACTTTTCTAATCTGTTGCCACCTATTTAAGTTATTTTCCTGTCTTCTTTATTCTTCTTATATCTTTATCCTGTTCTTATCTCCATGCATTTTTCAATCAATCAGTCAATACCCTTTGGCTTGTAAGGAGCATAGACCTACAAAAAAATGTGTGCTAAGTCATGCTATCAGTTGAAGGTCTTTCCATATTATTTTCATTTCTGTCTCCAGTTCTCTTCTACATGTGTTCTTTGGAACATCCCTACTTCTTGTACTCTGGTGATTCTAAAAAAAAAGGGCTTCCTGGTAATTCTATCAACAAGTTTCTTCAACGTGTGTCCAATCCGTTGCCATAATTTTCTCATCGCTTGTTCCACTGCCATTTATATGGTTCTTGTCACCAGTTCCACACTGGTGACCTTGTCATACCATGTGATTTTGAGTCTCCCTATATTTCTTTATCCCTAGGGATTAAGGAACTGCAATAAAACATCAAAGAGAAGTAGTGCAATTAAAAATAATGCCAGGAGGAATATGATGCTGACCAAGTACACAATAATTGTTTTTATCTAAAACTAGCAAACAATGAAAGATCAAATGTTGTTCACACTGTGGTAATAAAGTTTCAGTTTCATTTTTGGAATTGTGTGTCTAGGAGGTTCTCCTGCTGGTTGTATTTTGTACTGTTGCACTGGTTGATTTCTGTAAAATATTTCATCCATCTAGACAGGTGCCACTCTTCATTACTAATATTGTGTCTGTCTTTGGTGTACCGTACTGTAGGTTTTCAGACTTTTTTGCTTTGGGTTCTAGTGATATTGTAGTGTCTTCAAGTATATTTTTCTGTTTCTTCAACCAGGTTCTCAAAGTGGTTTTTCTTTTTAAATCTCATCATGGGCTCTTTTTGACCACCTGTGCATTTCCCAGTCAAGCTGCTTTTCTTCTTGTTCTTCACAATCTTTAACTTTCTGTTTGACAGGTTATTTCTTCAATGAGACTATTTTACGTCAGTGTAAAACTAGCAGAGATGGACGTATGAGAGGATGGGTCATGTGTGCATACAACCAGTAACAATCAGCATTCATAACCTTTGATGCTTATTGAGGGAGAAGTAGCACCTATGGGTTAGCCTGGAGTGCAATGATGTTGATTCTGAATAACAATAACAATGAGAGTCCCTGTGTATTCTTTGTGTGCTATTATGTTGTGTTGCTTATTTATCTCACTTAGCATTACTTTGCTTGTGTTCTTGAATCTTTCTTCATTTTTGTGCCACTGATGATCTATGGTTTGCTTCACAAGATTCCTTGGTATTTCACATTCAATTTGGATGTATCCCGTTTGTTCATAAGGTTTTGGTTGTTGTACATAAAACTTGTTCTACCTGCTGTGTATCTGAAAACCTTTAATGAGTACTCTCCATCTGTATACCCATTTCCTGTTATGATGAAGTAATTAGTAGGCTTTTTCCTGCCTCTTGTCAGTGAGCTCAGTGTGATGTTATGTACATTCTTATATGGGTGATGTGTGGACAGATCCTTCTGCTAATGGCCAGATCACTGAAGTCACAGAAACTTACAAATATTATCTCATTTTAATTTGTATTCTATGCCATTGTTTGCCATATTCAGTTCATGGTCACTGTTTCTGACCTTTGCAGTTAAATGACTGCTTTCTTTGTCTAATGCTCCCTGGAGTTTATCAAAATCTTATTTCTTTTCATCATCTGTATTGTTTATTGGTGCATAAACTGAAGACTCATGGCTTTTCTTCCTTTGCTTGAAATCTTGCTGTTGACTATTTCTAGATGATATTGGTTCCCGTTCTATTGGTGCCTGTTATGATTCTGATTACCCTGCATAGGTAACTTGCTCTATGCATGCATTATCTTTGTCCTCCTGTCCTGAATATGTGCACAAACAAAACTAAAGAATTTTTAAAAACTCAGAAGTAAACAATTGGCAATAATGAAGGCACAAAAATTTAAAACAAAAATCCAATGGCTGGATTTTTTTTTTTTTTTCGTTGAGAAAAGAAACTTCTTAACTGTAGCCTATATTGTAAACTTTTCATTTTATTTTTCACATTTTTGTTTGTATTAGCCTATGCATGATTTGCATAAAAATGGGTTTTTTTTTTTTTTTAACTTTTAATCTCTGACTACTTAACAGAATAGCTTTCAGTCTATATGAATACTAAGATACTCATGTTGAATATCTGTGAATTAAAAAAAAAAAATTAATGTTTTCCTCATTTTCACTAAATTATTATTCATCTTGCCCTATTTTTTTTTGCTACTCATGGACCATTAGGTTATCACAGCAGTTGGCTGGCTGCCTTACAGGAAACCTGTGCCAAAGCACTTCATGTACTCTTGTAATGTTAGTTTCTGTGGCATATTATTTTACATGATGAGGTTGCTAGACATATGCACAACCCTCCTTAAATGTCTTTTACAACACAGTAGGCCAATTCTTTGCTGACCAATATTGGTCCTTGGAATCCACAGCTCAACTAAATAAAACATGCATGTTTAATGGAATTTACTGTATTCTTCTTTGATATCTCAAATTGCTAATGGCAAGTTGATTCAAACTGTATCTCTGTAAAACCTACTGCACATTATAGTATTTTTCCATCGAGAATAATTTGTTAGCAGTCAGTACTCATGTGAACACTGACAAAAGTATTTAACTTTCTGGATCAACAAAAGACACATTAAAAACTGAACTTAGCCTATGTTACAAACCTTTTATTTTGACATTCTATGCACTGGTGCATGTATGTTTGAGGGTGTTTATGGATGCATAACTATTTATGTGTGTATATGTGTGGAGTCACAGAGCATGCATGGGAATACCTACATATCCTCACTGGGGTTTTTTTTTTCTCATGTGGAGGCTGTCCACCCATGCCTTTCATTGCTATCAGTTTAGTATGCATTTCAGTATTTCCATCTGTTGGTGCTCCTATATTTTCTATACTGTGTGTTGTATTCTTTCACTTCTTCTTTCCTTCCATCTTTTTTATGTAGTTAACTCAGTTCTCTGCCTGTCTCATTATATTTTCACAACACCATGGTTTTCTTATAACCTTAGTTACTTTTAAATGCTCTGTTTTAATTTTCATTACTTTGAGAGTCCCTTTATTTTCTTTGTTTAAGATATTTACAGCATTTGCTTCTGTAAAACCATAATTCTGATGTTAATACATTGTTATATTTCTTTTTCTGACTATTTTAACAATCAGTTTTCACTTCCATACTCAGCTGTTATCTACGTGTAAATTAGAAGATCTTTGTTCTTTTACTAAAGGCTTTATCTCTGATCACTCAAGATTTTAATCAAATTGTTGCATGCATTTTTTATACCAGTTGTATTTCTTCTTTCTTGCTTATCTGTTTGCATGTTGTGCAACGACAGGAAGTATATTACTGTCATTATAGAAGGAGTTATGAGATTGATATGCTCTCATCTTGAGATTTAGAGAGTTTATATATATGTATATAATATTTTTCACTTACATGTGTGAAATTTTATTCAATGTTGTGGTGAAATGTCAGTTATTTTTCTTCTGCAATACTACAACGCTTCATATTGAGTGTGTTCAGCTTTACATGATGTAAATTTCACGTTTTATAGCAAGAAATGCCCAGCACAACGTTTATCCTGTACATAATAATTTATGACTAATATTATTTTATCTTGTTGATGTTCTTTAAGCATGCCGTGGTGCAATTTATTTGAACTTATTCGTATACTGGATAATCAGGCTTCATTTTGTTTGTGTTATTTAGGACTGTCAAATATATAACTTTGTTACTAAAAAATGCAATCAAGTTTTGTTGTTTTTTAAAAATTCCTTTATAAATTATGCAGAGTGCAAGCAACACTGTAGATAACAATAAATGTCCACACAAAGTTTGATCACATATTTTTGAATAGTTGAATATCATGAACCTTTTTGCATCTTCTATGTGAATTGTAATAATGTTAACTTTTTTTTTCATTTTAAATAAATTCTTATGTGAATCTTCATGATGCATAATATATTTACCCAAATTTCAAACACTGAGTGAACAAACCAGAAATACACATTTTTAAAATATTGCTTCATTAAAGCAACTCCTATATGAATTATTAAACTTAAATTTGTAAGCTGCATTAATGAAAAAGTCTTACATTTTTTTCCAAACACTTTACTAGATTGAAAATACAAGGTGAGCCATAAATCACTTACCTTTTCAAAATATTATGTGTGAAGAAATGTGTAGTGGATTATCCTAATAATTGTTTGCAGGATACATTAAAATTTCAAGAACACTATGTCTACCTCGTGTGATCCTTTTTTTAAATTATCTATTTTGCAGGCTATTATTCCCTTAATGTCAGATATTTTGTTGATGGGAAACTCCATTACAGGTGATTTGAAGATGGGGTTATAAACGAATAGCCTGCGAGATGTCATGATTTAACTCCAGCAGATTGTTTTTAATGGAGATATTTAAAGATAAATGGTCAGAAACCTAAAACTTTAGAGGATCTCAAGACAGCAATAACAAAGGAGTTTCAAAGAACTGACCATGATTTACGTCAAAGAGTTTGTGTAAATTTTATAAAAAAGCTAACTTTATCTATGAACTCTCATGGACACTATATTTGAATGATAAATACCTTTATAATGATAATTAAATAATTTTTGGGTTCTGTCCATGTAATGGTGTATTTTATTTACACAAACCATTACATATTAAAGCCACGTTTTAAGAACACAAAAAAGTAAGGGACTTATGGCTTAACCTGTTCAATATGCCTGATCAAGTTGTCAAAGTATTGTGTCCTTAAAACTTTCATGGGTATTATGTCTTTTACACTTTTGTAGATTAGATTTTCTTAACTATTTGCTTGTCAATACTAATGTAATGACAACTCTGCTATGATACTCACTGAGCTTAGCTAGGTCTCATATGTGAGTGGGTAGTTTCTCAGTCACATTCTCACAGGTGTCTTTGTTCCAGTTACCTCAAGGTAGAATAAACATAAAAGACTTGAAAACAATATGGGAGAAAAAATATGAGATGACCTGGACAGCAGGGAGGACACTTTCACAGCTTGCACGTACTGCCCAAGAGAGGAAGTTGTGGAAGGATCTGGTTGAAGATTGAAGCTCCATATGAGTTAGAATGGCTACATAGAAGAATAAGTCATGTTCTCAGTAGGTAAGGTTTGATCCCCAGTTTTTAAACCGCAAATGGCTCCAGAGTCGACTCAACCTCATGTACTGGGTACCAGAGCAGCTCTGGGATGGTTAAAGATGGTCAGCATGATGCTGACCACATCACCCCTAGTGTGCCGATAGTCAAGAAAATATGGGCCTAACACCATATTCCCAATATGCCTCAATGGGCATGTAACGGGATCCTATACCTTTACCTCAGTAGGTAAGGAATTAAGATCCACAGATTCAACATCCAGAGAGAAGAAGATATTGACAAATTATATTATGGAAATGCTCTGTGTATTTTCAAATTCAACAACTGTGACCTCACATTCAAGTATTCTCATTTTGTTTTGTGTCTGGTTACCAGAAAAGCCTGGTCATTGGCATAGTGGTCCAATTACTCATCTAGCTACAAGTAGTAAAAGTCCACAAAACTCCATTTCTGTTGATTGATGTTTTCATAATCCAATAAAGAGCCAGTGGGAAGAAAAATAAAAATAAGAGGTTTCCCTGCTGCATTCCAGTTCTCATCTCAATGGGATCTGAACAATTTTATTTTGGTGCCATTAGTAGTAATACAGATGAAACACACAACCATTGTTTATATGCTCTGTTAACTTACTGAAGATTATCCAAGTGAGATTTTTTGTCCTTTAAAACAAAGTAAAACTGTCCTGTTAGGCATGCCTGCACTGCTTCAGTTAGGCCAATAATCAGCAATACACAGCACCAGTACAAGTTACAACCTGGATTGTTTATTTCAGTGAAAGTATATGAGTACCAATCAATGATGTCATTTCTAAAAGGCATGTCTGTTCACAACCTTTTTTCCAGCTAAATAACTGCATACCTGAGATATATATATTAATCAGCATATTATATTCATATTTCGTCCAATATTATTATTTTAGTGTGTACAAACAGGTTTACTGAGCCCTTTATGACTCTTTATTACAACTAGCTTTAGTAATTGCATGATATTTTAACCAAGAACACATTAGCAACTTTGAATATAAATTTAGGAGCACATTTTACTGGATGTTTAAGAGTTTGTTTCAGGCATCTGATAATTTATCACTCGCTTAAGTGACATGTTTTAAAGATGTATGTGTATTTTTCTTCTGCAAGTAGCTCACTTGGTATGTCAGCAGACAGATGGAGACAGCTTAACGTTCTGAAAATAATCAGATTCCATCTTGAAAGAAATATATTTGATCTAAAAACTTCAGACATATCAAATGGGTAATTATTATGTGTATGGCTATTGTTGGATGGTTCTAGGATTATGAAAGAGTTGATGTGAAAAGGGTATAAGAAGTATGTTTTCTTTGCTCCTAGACGTTTTTTCCAATAACCACCTTTCCCTACATGCATGTTTTACAAGCATGTGCCTGAGTTTGTTTATTCATTGCTTAGTGTTTGTTAATGTGAAAAATTATGAATAAGATGTCAGTCAAATGGTATTATCCACTACCAGTAGAAATAAATCCATATCTGTAGTCTTTCATATTTAACCTTCCCATCATGATCTTGCACAACAGGCCAATCACCTGTTTGCCTTAAGGCTTCTTCTTCTTCTTCTTTGTTCACACTCAGATGTCAACTTGAATAAGTTCAAAGAAAGCAGTGGTCAGCCTGAGGCTGTTGATATCTCCGTAGATTTTCTCTAGGAATGGTACTGGTGATGGCAGAGGCGTCCCTAAAGTAGTTGGCACCCGGGGCGGATGTTACCTATGACACCCCCATTCCCCAAAAAAGATATACACTAGTAAGTACATTTTTAACAGCAAGTACTATATAAATAGTATCCGATGGCAACCCTCCCCCCCCCCCTTCCTATCTGTCACCTGGGGCGGACCGCCTCCCTCGCACCCCCCTTAGTACGCCATATGCGTTTTCTCTGTTCCTCATATGTTGGGCACCTTTGAAGCAGATGTTCGGCAGTCATTTTATCGGTGCCACAGTCACACTCATCAGTAGTTCCTATCTTTAATTTGTTGAATAGATGGTATCTCAATCTGTTATGACCTGTGCGAAGTCTGAAGATTACCACTTGTTCACTTCTGCTTAGCTGGTAATATGGATCATTTTTTTAAATGGCCTGGATGCTCTGCTTCCCACTTGTGCCTGTATCTGCGCTTGATCAAACTCTTGGCCTCCTCATAAGTTATATTTGTGTCAAGTTGAGGAAGCTTTCCCCCTTCCTTTGCCAATCTGTCAGCCTCTTCATTTCTAGGGATGTTGCAGTGAGAAGGGATCTACTGTATCACGACTCTTTTGTATTGCTGACATAGTCTGTGGAGTGTTACTCTTTGATCATTTAGTTCAGCATTACTTTGACTTTTCAGCATTGTAATTACTGACAGGGCATCTGAGAAGATAGCTATTGGTCTCTCTGAGCTTTCTTCTGTCATTAGGATTTCTGCTGCAGTTTTTAAGGCCTCTGCCTCTGCTCTGAAGTTACTTGAAAATGTCCCTGTTGCAACTGCTATCTTTTTTTTGTGTGCCATTGCTTAAGCTCAGAAAGACTCCTCCACCCCCATCTTCTGTTGCATTAGTTGCTGATCCATCTGTGTATGCATGGATCCAGGTGTTGCTTGGGTAATATTTCTCTATATATTTTGTGGTTAGGACTCTCCTTTCTGTTTTATTTTGGCTGTTCTTTCTCTCAATACCAGGAACGTTTTCTATCATTTCAGGGAAGCACTGTTGTTTCCAAGTTGGTAGCTTGTGTGCAGTACATATGGGCGTAGCTGTTGATATTGCGTTTATGGGGTCTGCTCTCAACTTTGTTTTGACGGTCTCTACAAAGTTGCTTTGCTTCAGTCTTCCCCTTCCAAGGCCATTTATTCTCTGGTGCATTGGGTGGTCTATCAGCCTCCTGAATTTCTCGGCTTGTTGCTGGGCTCTGCAATCTCTTCTGTCCTTCATAGGCTGGAGGTAAGTAATCTTTTCCAACTCTTCAATGTGTGTTGACTTCATGCCCCCTATTATGATTCTCAACAACGGGCTGATCACCCGTTTGCCAGTCACTTCGATTACGGAAACAACAGCAAATCTTGATTTTTCCTAAAACGCCACTAGCGTTGGGAAACAATGGCAAAGTGCTGTTGCCCTGAGGCGTTGACATGACCCTGTGGCTAAGGACAGAAGAAGAGAAGAAGATTATGATTCTCAGTGCTTGATTTTGGGTTCTGTTTATTTTGTCAAAGTTCGACTTAGCTGCCGTTGACCATGCTGCAATGCCATATTCTAAGACTGGTCTCACTCGCCCAGAATATAGCTTCTTTAGTTCTCTGCCGTAAGACTTGATTACATGAATAGAACTGGAAGACTGAGAAAAAAAATCATCATTTTCATTTTTATTTTTACTACCTACGGAGCATGGAGCCGCCACTACAGCTGTCCCCATTGTAAGGAAGCCTATACACAACTTGCACATGCTCTTGCAGCAGTGGTTTCTGTGGCAATTCGTTTTACATGATGAGTTCACAACCATCATTTTTTTTTTTTTTAAATATTAATGAAGAAAAATATCCCGACCTCTGATGGGTTATAATTAGGATATATATTGTTTTCAATTCCAAATAATATGAACAACTGCTGATATGAGAAAGTGGCATCACATGTGTCAAATCATTGTAAATAGGGAAAATCACAATTATCAATTATGCTTATATGTTAAAAAAAAAACAAACAAAATCAAGAAGAAACTCTGAACAAGAATAATATTAAAGTGGAGGGGTGTAAAGGCCTGGTGGTTCCAGTTATATAACTGACTTTAACAGATATTTAATTGACTTTCATCTGATAAAAGTCATGCATTGTAAGAACAGCATCAGACCTTCACATTCCCAACCACTATATAATAAATGTAGGGATGAGTAAATCAGAGATTAAGAACTTAATTAAAGATTTAATAACAGATGAATGGAAAGCAGAGTGGGATAAAAATCTGAAAGGAAGACATGTATATAAGATGTTCAAGGCTCCAACAAGAAAATGTCAGATATCAAGGGAATTGAAAATTTCCAGTAATAAGAAACTTCTCAGACTACAGTTGGGAAAAGGCTATTTCAGAATAGAAGAACCTTACTGTACAGGATGTCTTCAAGACAATAATATAGAACATTTCTTGTTAAAATGTAAGAGGTATGAACAAATGAGAATACCAATATTAGATTATTTGCAGGCATCAAACTTACCTATAAATATAGAAGAGGTGTTAAGAATTGACAGACCTAGGGAACTACATAATATAGTCAAACAATATTTAACACAACCAGCAAGACAAGATTCAATGTGGACAAATTAAAGAGATCCTAATGTCCTGAGCTGCCATCAATGGTACCTATACCTTGTAGCGGTATGGCAGCTTGTGTACCCTGACAATCCCCAGAGCTATGCCAGTGGGAGTTTTACTCCTGGTAGGTTCAACCATGCTGGACTGGTCTGCGTGGGTAGGGGTCAGACAAAAGCTGGTACCCTGGTTCTCCAGGTTGGGGGTTTTAGCACAGGGCCGACACCCCTGTCTGTGTAAAAAATCACACACGTTACGGAAACAGCAATAAATGGAAATACTTTGATGCGGGACGGACATCCGGAGTCTCAGGCTCGTATGACTGACAGTGGTGAAAGCCGAAAGGAAGCCACTGGCATGAAAACGGATGCCCAGACCGCAAAACACGAAACCAGAATTGGTTTTTGGAATGTCAGAACTATGAACGAGGCAGGAAAGCTGAGACAGATTACAGCAGAGATGAGGAACTACAAACTACATATCCTGGGAATAAGCGAGAGCCAGCACAACGAAGGTGTAGCCATTATCCTTAAGAAAGGAATGGAAAGGTCTCTACTGGAATGGAAACCCATTAACAACAGACTAATAAGAGCAAGACTGAGAGGGAGATTCACCAACACCACAATTATACAATGTTATGCACCAACAAATGACAGCGACGAAGAGATCAAGGACGAGTTCTATCAACAGGTACAAAAGGAAATGGAAGCTGTACCCAGGTACGATCTTATTATAGTAATGGGAGACCTAAATGCGAAAGTTGGAACACACAATAATTATAACGAAAGAGTAATGGGGAAATGCGGCAGTGGAACAGTAAATGAGAATGGGGACAAATTAATAAGCTTCTGCAGTATTAACAACCTGGTCATCGGAGGAACACTTTTTCAACACAAAGAAGTGCACAAGTTAACATTGGAATCACCAAACGGACGAGACAAAAACCAGATAGATCACATAATGATCAATGGCAGATGGAGACATGCACTACAAGACGTGAAAGTAAGAAGAGGCGCAGATGTGGGAAGTGATCATCACCTAGTAGTAGCAAGACTGAAGGTGAAACTCAGAGCTGCTGGACCAGTTGCAGTCAAACAGAAAAGATACAACATCACGAAACTTAAGGACCCCCTCACCAGAAAAGCGTTTGTGGTCGACGTAAAGAGACGATATCTGATTACCAAAAGCCAGGAAAGAACAGAGACCGACGATGTGGACCAGAAATTCAACACCATCTCAACAATATATAAAGAAAGCAGCAAGTCATGCTTGGGATTCCAGGAAAGAAAGAGCCAAGACTGGATAACACCAGAAACGCTAAACACCATACCGAAGAGAAAGGAAATGAAAAGGAAGAAAACAGAAGCTAAGTCTCCCAGGTTAAAGGCAATATATAGTGAACAGTACAGTCAGCTGGACAAGGAAGTAAAACGTCAAACCCGTGCTAACAAAAGGACATTTCTGGATGACCTTGCAAGACAGGCAGAAGAGGCAGCACTGAGAAATGAACAAAGCACAGTTTATAAAATAACTAAAGCTATCAGTGGAAAACGAGGTGCAAACAACATAACGTTAGTAAGAGACAAGCAAGGAAATCTCATCACCACAGCACAGGGGCAGGAAACAAGATGGGCAGAGCACTTCAGAGAAACACTGAATAAGGAACCACCAGAGACTCAGCTGAATGTTCCTGAGGCTGAAAGTGACTTAGACGTAAATACAGACATTCCACGAAAAGAAGAAATTATCACAGCTATCAAAGGGCTAAAAAATGGAAAAGCGCCTGGTCACGACAATCTGAATGCTGAGCTATTCAAGACAGACCCTGAACTAGCAGCAGAACTATTAGAACCACTATTTGCACAAGTCTGGGAAACTGAGACAACACCAACAGAGTGGAGTAGAGGAACAATTGTCAAATTGCCCAAGAAGGGCGACCTTGCAGACTGCAACAACTGGAGAGGAATTACCCTCCTCTCAGTTCCCAGCAAAATACTAGGCAGGATAATCATCCAGAGAATTTCAAAAGCAGTTGACCATAAACTGAGGAAAGAACAAGCGGGCTTCAGAAAGAACAGAAGATGTGCAGATCATATATTTGCCCTCAGGAACATTATAGAACAGTGCTCAGAATGGCAGAGACAGCTGTACATTAACTTTGTTGATTTTGAAAAGGCTTTCGACAGCATACACAGGGACAGCCTATGGAAAATTCTGAGGGCTTATGGAATTCCCAGCCGCATTGTTTCCATTATAAAAAGCCTCTATTCTAACTTTACGTGCAGTGTTGGATCGAGTAATGTAACTTTCGAAGTGAAAACAGGAGTACGACAGGGATGCCCCTTATCAACAACATTATTTTTGACAGTCATAGATTGGGTGATGCGCCAGACAACAGAGGGCAGTCCAAGAGGAATTAGATGGACAACGTTTTCTACACTGGAAGATTTGGAATATGCAGATGACATTGCACTGCTCGCGCATTCACACCAACACATTCAAGACAAAACTGATAGACTGAATAAGTATGGCCAGCAGGTTGGCCTGAACATCAATCTGAAGAAGACAGAGGTCATGACACTAAATGTGGGCAATCCTGAGCCAATAACAGTAAGGAACCAGAAGTTAGAACAGACAGACACATTTACTTACCTAGGAAGCATAGTAACACCTGACGGCGGAACAAGCAAGGACATTAACAACAGAATGAATAAAGCGAGAACAGCCTTTGCTATTCTCAACAACATTTGGAAGTCTTCCCAGTACAGCACAAACACCAAATTAAGACTGTATGAGAGCTGCGTACTTTCTGTGCTTCTCTATGGTGCGGAATGTTGGAGAGTAACAGAGAAGGAAATGTCGAAACTGTCCTCCTTCCACACAATCTGCCTAAGGAAAATTCTCCAAATCTTTTGGCCAAATACCATCAGCAACCAAGAACTACTTATTCGGAGTAACCAGGAGGACATGCACACCATCATAGCTGGCAGACGCTGGAGTTGGGTTGGCCATGTCCTCAGAAGGGACCCTGATACCATCGCAAGAACAGCTATGCTATGGACCCCCGAGGGAAAGCGAAAGAGAGGCTGACCAAAAACAACTTGGCGGAGAACTGTGGAAGCTGAGATGCAAAGAATGAACCACAGTTGGGGCACTGTACGAAGGATGGCCGCCGACCGAGCAAAGTGGAATCAATTTGTTGCTGCCCTACAAGACGCCACCAGGCGTGATGGCCGCTGACTGCTTTGACGGTTGGCGGTTATGGATCAAAGAAGAAGAAGAAGAATGTCCTGAAGCTGAAGGGTTATGAGTGAAAATGACACAAAGTGCAACACTGTTCAATAATAGAAGGAGCTATAAAAGACAAAGTGCTAGGGAAGGAGGGGCTAATGAATATAAAATTATCCCCCAAAAAATGTATAGAAAACAGTTCTGACCATCTATTTTGGACTTCCATGTTATGCTCGCATGTGCTGCTCTCTGCTGTAACAATGTTTACGGATATTTGTGAAAAGTACAATGGGAACTCAGAAACGCTTTGTTGTAAAAGATATATTAGAGGTACATGCTGCTATAATACAGTGCAAAACTCAAATACTTTATAATTTTTTTTTAAAGAATAATTGTCCAGTTCAACTCTTGATGGGTTATAATTTGGATATACAGTGTAGTTAATTCAAGATACTAATTTTGAGTTTTGATATCAAAATATGGCAACATCTCCGTACTCCACTCAGTCCAAATAGAGTAAATCAAAAATGCAAATTGTGTGCATGTATATTTGTATGCTCTCCCCGTTCAAAAAAAAAAAAACGAACAAAACAAATAAAGTAAAACACTAAACCAAAACAAAAATGTGATTCTAACGTAAAGTGCTTATGTACAAGCAATTTAAAAAGTGTATCTAATTTAGGGTCAGTCCAGCCATTTTCTGAACAACATTAGCATACATAATTTGTCACGTTGGCAACACTAGTCACACCCATCTCATTGCGTGCTGTAGTTAACAAGTTTCTTATCGGGAATATCAGAGAGGCGAGTAGTCATAATATCACGTTAACGTTTACATGTTCACTCGTTTATCATTATTATTCCTGTGCGCATCGTAAGTAGCATGCGGCCACCTCTGCATTTAGTTTCATTGCAGAAAGCCGTCAGTGATTACATCGATCATATTCGTTCGTTGGGTCTCTTGAATAACTCAGTGCGGTCATGGTGGATTCTTCCACGGCCATCTAATCTTTGCATTTTTATGAACATGCACCAATTTGTTTTTCAAAGCCAAGTAATCAAGTCTTATTTCTAATTACCCTTGCAAGTTTTTGTGGTCATTAAATCTATTTCTTCGTTGCCAGTTCCCCCATTTGCTTCATGAATAGGCCTAGCTAGAATTAGTCCTACTCGGTGTGGTTCCAATCAGTGTTGCCAACCTGAATTTTGAAAATAAACCTAGATGGTACCTTAAAAAATACTTAGATTCTAGATTTTGAATTTTGGGGTACTTTTGGGCGACTTATGCTAGTTTAGGCAGCTTTTTGGGCAACTGTGGACTATTTTTGGACTACTTTGGGGGAAAACCAAAAGTTGATCTAGGTGGCGCTCTTCAACTAATGAAGGAAAATGACACATAGACAGGACACAAAAAACCTACATTAGGTGAATCCACCTAGGAGTTGTGTGGTGAGATGGATAAATTAGAGATGAACAGTAGATCAAGACAAAGTATTCTTGACCTATGGAAATACCCCAGTCTCAGAAATGAGCACTGGTGTATGGATGGCACAGGATAGTCAGACTATTAAGTACTCTTGTCCAGATGGTAAAGTGTATAGATCAAGAGCCTACCTTGCCTTCCCGCTATGACTAGCCTATGCTTTTATAAACGATTCCCAATTAATTAATACATAAGTAATGAACGTGGAAATAATTTAACAACTTCAGAACTTAACAAAATTCAATCAATTTTAATTTAATACTTAATTTTCTCTTTTCTTTGTACTTTGGAATGAAAACAAAAATATGTATTTATATATTTACATTTATCACATTAATTGACACTATAAATATTGTCAAGAAATGTCTGTGTTCACTGTCAACACATTCTAAAACTGTCCTAGTTTCCTGTCGTTATCATCACTTGACAGGCCTTTGATTCTGGTATATCATTTGTGGTAACAGTTTTTTTTTTCATGTATTTATCTTCACAATAATCCTGGTCTGTGGAGCTTCAATGCTACACCCTGTTACTTTATAGTTGGTGACACACTGTTCAGTTAATGTGCTGGACTACCATCGCTATGTGGAGGCCAGGCATCTGGTCTGGTCCAATCACTTCAGTGTTTCTTAGTTACAATGCTTAGGAATGCACTCGTGGATCCAGCACCAGATTGAACGTCAAACCCTCTGGCTTTCAGAATACAATATGCAGAACCCAGTTAAGGCTGTTTCTTATGCAATTTCTCTAGGTCAAGATGAATTTGCAGTATCAGCTCTCATACAATTGGTCCGCTCTTGTAAACTGCTAGATTTGCTGTATGTGTCCTGATCTTGAAATCTCACCTCTATATGTACTCAAATTGCGGCCGCCTTGGAGAGCAACTATGTCACACTTGTTTTGTCATTCCAAAATTTTCCATCGGAGATTAAGAAAAATGGCAGATGTGCTTTACTAATAACGAAGATCCCATCCTTTCTGACCATCCATTCACCTATCACTTTCATCCGAATACCTTTAGTGATAGCTTACTTTTTGCTTCCTTTGAGCGAAAGTTTGACTCTAATTCGATCGTTCATTTTAATCTCGTATTTTTTATATCTGCCTTAGTGTGAATGTTTCTTCGATAATTCACACAATATTGCTAATTCTTCTGCAAATAGAGTAAGTAGTAATTAACCAACGATGTCTGTACCTGTCTTCCATCTGTGGCTAAACTATGATAAAGGTTGGTGCCTTTTCTATTATCTGTTTTGAAGATATTTGCCAAATTTGAACCTAGGTTTACACATTTCGTACATTTCATGGTTTCACCATTGTGGTACGTGAGATGGCGATTTCGGGAAACGCTTCCTTGATTGGTTGAGTGAAATAATCCGATTGGTTGATCAAAATAATACACAGGGGATTTCTACCATTATACGACAAGTTGCAATGCTGGTTCCAATGCCAGAAAGTCTCGCTTTGTAAAAGTTAAGAACACCTGACAAAAAGAAAAGAAATAAAGTCCAACACAAAGTGAAACGCCGAGGTTTTTATTTTGGCCAAAATCTTGGCTTCCAGTCTATTGTTCCATACTTGAAACAAAGGGCTGTGTAGAGAGAGATAAGTAAATAATGAGACTTTGACTTGATTTAAGCATATCGTAAGAGGTGACTAATGTAAGGCAGCCCTGCTCTAGAACCCCAAGCAGAAAAGAGACAGAGGTAAACTAACAAACACACTGAGAAGAGAACTGGAGACACATGTGAAAATGATGAGGAAGACATTGAAAGAACTTAGAGTTGATGCCATGCAACAGGGAGACTTGGCATGTGTTTGTTGAATGCCTATGCTTCTTGGGGAGCTAAAGGGTATTGATTGATTGAATCTAAAGGTGCATGATGCTAGCAGCACATCATGTAAAAAATAGCTACATAAACTACATCTGCAAAAACTCAAACAGTGCTGTTGTGCATGTTTCATGCCTCAGTAACATCTTAGACAAGGAGATTTATATGCACCAGTGTTTGGGTATTCAGAGCACTGGGCAGAAATCATATGGCATCAACAACGGGTGAATCCTGTCGCAATGCTTTGTTTTAATTAGACGGTCGGGAGGAACAGAGGAGGCAAATAGTATTAAGGTTGGTGTAAGGTTATGGCTAGCTGTTTGACAAAGTTCGAAACAGATTTGGGGTTAGGTTAAGTCTAGCTGTTTGACAAAGCTCAAAACTGGGTTGGTGTTAAGTTAAGGCAAGCTGTTTGACAAAGCTTGAAACAGGGTTGGGGTTAGGTTAAGGCTAGCTATAATTTAAAAATGGATAGCCTGACTGGCAACATGGCTGACCTCGTCTGCTGCAGACTTGATACACATAAAAAAATGAACAGGATTTATCTATGAAACAGAGTTATGTTATCACCAATCTAGAGACATGTAGGGACTTGTAACTAAGATAAAACATCAACGAGTATGTCACCATTCATGTAGTGATCCGTTATAAAGACCAAATCGTTTGTTATCACTAGTCTTGATGACTTGTAACGGTGATAAGAAATCAAATTATGTATCATCATTACTGTAGTTACTTGTTACAGATTTAATAAATAACAAACAAAAGATAAATGGTGGGCATATAAATAAATAACAAAGTGGTTAATAGTAGGCATATAAATAAATAACCAAAATAGGTAATGGTAGGCATATAAATAAATAACCAAAATAGGTAATGGTAGGCATATAAATAAATAACAAAAACAAGTAATGTTGGCATATATATAAATAACAAAAGTGGGTAAATGGTTGGCATGTAAATAAATAACAAAAATGAGTAAATGGTTGGCATATAAATAAATAACAAAAGTGGGTAAATAAAAAAGGTAAAGGAACCCGTTACACGCCCATTGAGGCATATTGGGAATATGGTGTTAGGCCCATATTATCTTGACTGTCGGCACACTAGGGGTGATGTGGTCGGCATCACGCCAAAGTGGGTAAATGGTAGGCATATAAATAAATAAATAACAAAGGTGGATAATGGTAAGCATATAAATAAATAACAAAAGTGGATAATGGTAGGCATATAAATAAATAACAAAGGTAGATAATGGTAGGCATATAAATAAATAAGAAAAATGGGTGATTGTTGGCATATAAATAAATAACAAAAGTGGATAAATGGTTGGCATATAAATAACAAGTGGGTAAATGGTTGGCGCATGCAAGAAAAAAAAATGAAAATGAGAAAACATTTAGGTAAAAAGTAATAAGCGCGTTGGAGATTCGACCAAAGTCCATTTGCACACTGCCATTGCCTCACTGCAAAAAGTGCTCATGTTATGACACATGACCATCATCTTCAATTTAAAGACAGCAGCTTTTCTCCAGCATCCATCACAAGCCCTAACTATATCTAAGAATACTATCACCGGTTTTTCTTTCTTTTGAAATCCACATTTTACTTCATGTTCCAATTTAATTAGCTGATCCATAGTGCATTAGTTCTTCTTAAATCCTGACTGAGTCTGAGTGTATAAATTATTCTTTTCAAAATAAAACTGTAATCTTTTATTTACTATGGTTTCCAATATTTTACCTAGATGGGAAGTTAGGTCTGTATGAACTGGCATCATGGGAATCTTTTTCTGGTTTTAGTATTGTAATAATTACTGCTACTTTCCATGTCTTGTGAATTTTTCCTGTATTCAAAATTTTGTTAAATAGAGATGCTACAATTTCTATGGTACTTTTTGGTATGTGTTTCAGTATTTCAGAGCTCAAGATGTCATGACCCTGATGATGTATTTCTTTTTTCCTCCATTGCAATATCTGCATATCAATCAATCAGTACACTTTAGCTCCCCAAGGAACATAGGCCTTCAACAAACACATGCCAAGTCCTCCTGTCACATGCCATCAGCTCAAGTTCTTTCTACGTGTCCCTCATCATTTTCACTTCTGTCTCCAGTTCTCGCAAGCACCCATTTATGAAAGCCTGTAGCTTTTTGGTTGTTGTTTTTGTTTCTCTCCATGTTTCAGAGCCATACAACAGGACTGACTTGACATTTGAGTTGAAGATTCTTATTTCCATGTTGGACTTGATTTCTCTTGATCTCCATATGTTTCCCAATGCAATGAAAACTCCTCTTGCAGTTTGTATTCTTATTTTGATATCATTGTCTGGCCCTCCAACTTTGTCTGTATTGTTGCCAAGATATGTGTACAATTCTACATCTTGTAGTGGTGTTTCTTCTAGTTCAGCCTTGTTATAATTTATTGCATTCATTCTCATTATCTTTGTCTTTTCCCTATTTATTTTCAGACCAACTTGTTGTGACCTCTCATCAAGTATTTTCATTTTGTCTTGAATCTGATTATGGTTATGGGACAGAAGTGCCAAGTCATCTGCAAAATCTAGATCATTAAGCTGTTTAGTCAGATTCCACTGGATTCCATTTCTGTTGTGTGATGTCAATGTTTTCATAACCCAACCTATTGCTAGTAAGAAAATAAATCGAGACAAGAGGCATCCTTGTTGCACTTCTGTTCTAATCCCAAACAGTTCTGTAAGTTGTCCTTCATGAAGAACTCTGCATGTCATATCTTCATAAGTCTTCTTTATTAAGATAATGATCTTCATGGGAACTCCATAATGCCTCATCAGTTTCCAAAGTGATTCTCTGTCTACACTGTCAAATGCCTTTTCATAGTCCACAAATCTGATGTATAGCCGTGAATTCCATTCCAGACTTTGTTCAACTATTATTTTCAATGTGGCTATCTGGTCAGTACAGAATCTGTTTTTTGAAAACCTGCTTGTTCATCTTTCAGTTGCTTGTCTATGGACTCTTTTAATTTCTCAAGGATACAGATCCTTCATATTTCCTTTGGCTGCAGATTCCTCTGCTACCCTTGCCAACTCTTTGATACATTTCCTCGTCTTTTTTGGTGTTTCTTCTTACTTCTTTGTTTTCTTCTATGAACACTTCATGAGCCTTGGCTTTGGAGCTTCTGGTTTTGCTTCTGCATAAATTTGCTTTCTTGTTTTTCCTGTCTTCTATTGTAACCACGCTGCTGTTACTGGTTACTGTGTGTTATCTCACTAGTGATATGATTTAAGTTTACAACTTCTCTTTTTATCTTCTTTCTTTTATCTTCCAAGTTATTTAGTTGATATCATTACTGGCCATCTCCGCCAGAGGTGTAAATTCCTGGATGATACTCTAATCCTTTTCTTGTATACTTCAGGTTCGTTCAGTTCCTTCTTTGATGTTAATAGGGACTTCGTATAGTGGTAGTTTAAATGTACATTGCATACGATCAGCAACTCATAAAGAAGGAATCAAATTCACTCTGATCCTTCAAAAACTTTTAATAACTTAATAAAACAACAAGTATAATGGGTCATTCAAATGATAGAGTTCTCATAGAAGCCTGTACTGGGTCTTTGGTACTTCAGGTTAACTCATACATGAATTTTATGTCTCGTAAACTTCCATATTCCTCTTTAACTTATTCTTTTCTCCTGTAGACTTCCTTAGTCTTCCCAAAACCTGCTCCTCTTTCCTCATATACCAATGCTCTTTATTAGCATTCCATACTTTATTTGTTACTTAAATATCTTCCTCGACGAACTGGTCAGACAGGTCTCTATAACTGCTCCTAGCAACAAAGTTCATCTCATGCATAAATAATTGTATGTACACCCTTCTGATACTTACAAATGAGAGAGCATATTTGAAGTTCTTCTATAAAAGTCGACATTCACTTTTTCTTGAAAATCATATGCAATTCTGGATACTTCAAACCTTGTTCAATATGGCTCCTCTATAATATCTCTAGTTTCCTTCAAATGTTTACAGCCTTTTGATACTTTACAGATAGTCGTTATATGCTCATAACCATCCGTTTTCTTGGTACATAGTCGTAAAGTACTCATACTGAAGTGACAAATCGTGCTTCTGCAAGATTCTCCTGTAAACAAAATTCTATTCTGTGCAAAATATAATCTCAGTTCAATACTTACAAAAAACCACAGCATAAACGCTGTTCTCCTTTCAGAAATACACCTTAACTGTGAACTACAGAAACAAATACTATCTCCCGATAGAATAACACTGGCTAGTGATGGCTGGACATCTAAACATTATTTACACATCAACCCTGTCTGTAAAACCACAGAAGGTACATCTTGTCCGCACAGCAATCACACCTTCTTCCTGAAGCACAACTCAGGATTCACTGTCATCTAATGACCTCTGGTCATTTCGCGTTGTGTGTTTCTCTCGCCACTCTTCTGATTCGCTAACTCAAATCTTTTTACTTAAATTTATTGGTCGAGCCTGTTTTTCTTGTTCTCGAACTTTCTATTTACAACTCAAGATAATCACTCATTATTAATCAATGTGAGCCGGTATTCTGAACCGTTGTCAGTTAGCAATACCATTATTTTCATTCATTATTTTCTCTTGTGAGCTGTTCCAACTGTTTATCTCACTTTAACAATAGCATGAATAATGCTCGGGCAAACCCCACGGTGACACTATCTTGGTAATGGTTTGTGTTGTTATCCAGGCTTTGTGCTGATGTTCTCTTTTCCCAAGTACCTCTCCATACGTCTCGTTCCATATATTTTTTTTTATTTGTTGCCAGTGGTCTTCTGTATCTGCTACATCATCCAGCTGTTGGAGTACTTGGCACTTGTTGGATGGTGTGATTGAAAACTTTTCTCTTATTTCCTAATTTCTTAGATATCCCACATTACACTGTTGTCCGTAGTTATGTACTGTTGTGCATTTCTTGAGTTTTATTTTTGTTTTGGCTAACAGAAGATGGAGCAACTCTCTGGGAAGGTTAAAGGCGGCTGGCATGATGCTGACCACATCACCTCTAGTGTGCCGTATCGTCAAGAAAATATTAACCTAACACCACATTCACAATATGCCTCTATGGGCATGTAAACGGGATCCTTTACCTCCTTCCTAACACAAGATGGTGATCTGACACCACATCTGCACCTCTATATACTTTTACATCATGTAATGATGATCTAAACTTCTTATTTATGCATATGTTATCAATCTGATTTTCTGTTCTGTGGTCTGGTGATATCCATGTTGCTTTAAGTATTCTTTTATGTGGAAATATGCTTCCTCCTGTAGCCAGTTGATTTGAAGCACAGAAGTTTGTGCGTAGTTCCTAATTTTCATTCATCGAACCTAATCCATGTTTTTCCATGATTTCTTCAAAGCTGGTGATGTCTGTTCCTATTTTAGTGTTTAGGTCCCCCATCAAAATTGTGATGTCCTTTCTTATCTTTTTATCGAAGATATTTTGTAGTCTGGTGTGAAATTCTTCTTTCACGGATTCTTTTTTATCATCGGTTGGTGCATAACACTGGATGATGGCAAATATTACTATAGAATGTTTAAACATGCCTATTAAGGCTGGTGTATTTTTTTAAGCACTTCTGCAATTCTACTGTATTATTCTAATGTTCCGTACTTCCATTATTTAATTTTTAAGTTTATTTTAAAATAATGTTTTATTCTTCTACTTTGATAAGCGTATACTATACATTGATTTACTTGTTACATTTAAGTTCCTCTGATTTTCAGTTTCTCTGTTTAAGTGAGTTAGATGTTTCAATGCTCAGGTAAATAATGACAGATTAAAATTGTATGGAAAACAAAATGGAATATCTCAAGGATCAGTACTATCTCCTTTACATTTTACTATAATGGTAAATGATTACTTACTTACTTAGTCATTCCCCTTCTACCGTGAGGTGTAGAGGTTTGGAAGAGAGAGCGTCAGACTATCCTATCGGCTGTCTTCCTCCTGGCCTGGTTCCATTCTAGTCCTTGGTCCTTCAAAGATTGTCTAATGTTGTCCTCCTAGCGGACTCTGGGTCGTCCTGGGGGTCTGGATCCTTGGCTGTTTGTTTCCCATGCTTGTCGTGGTAGCCGATCTTCTCCCATTCTGCAGACATGGCCAAACCATCTTAATTGGGACTGTTCTACTTGGGTCTGCAGGGGGTAGGATTTAAGGCCTTGACGTATCGTCTGGTTGCGTACCATGTCTCTTCTTGTTACTTCAACCACTTTCCTCAGATACCTCATTTCTGAGGTTTGGATCTGGCTTTTGTGGGTTGTAGTCATTGCCCATGACTCGCATCCATATGTCAAGACTGGGACATAGGTGGAGCGGTATACAGCCATCTTCGCTTTCTTACCAACCTCTCTCTTGCTGAGGAATCCTCGATTTATGGCCTGAAAAAGTCTCCCAGCTGCTGCTTTTTGAGTGGCCAACTCTTCTGTGATGCCTCCCTTTCGGTCTATAATAGCTCTGAGGTATTTAAAGTGGTCGACCTGCTCCAGAACCTGTTCTCCCAGCTTAATCTGATGTCTTTTTTCTTCTCGTGATATCACCATGGATTTTGTTTTAGAGCTGCTTATGACCATCCCTCTCTTCTCCAGCTCTTCCTTCCAGACTTGCAGGTTGGATTGGAGATGTGCCTCTGATTTAGCAATCAGGGCAACATCATCAGCAAATGCCAGCTCCGAAATATAGACCTGTCTCATCTTCCAGTGCCCCACTGAATACTTTCTTGTTTTCTCCTTACATGCCTTGATGACATCGTCCATGAGGAGTATGAAAAGGTAAGGTGATAGGATATCACATTGTCTTACACCAGTGGTGGTCCTGAACTCTTCTGACTTATGGTTTGCTGTCCTCACATAATTTCTGCAAGACTTGTAGAAGCTCTGTATAGCATGAATCAGAGGTGCTGGAATATTCTTCCTTGCCAAACAGTCCCAAAGTTTGCTCCAGGGGACCCTGTCAAACATCTTTTCCAGATCTATGAAACAAAGATGGATCTCACTCTTATACTCAAGGGCCTTTTCACTCAGCTGTCTGAGTGTGAAGATTAGGTCTTGAGTACTTCGGTTTGCTCGGAATTCGCACTGGACCTCATCCAATTGTGGCTCAGCTAGGCATCTGAGTCTCTGCTCTAGGATTCTAGAGTAGATTTTACCAGGGACACTGAGAAGGGATATGCCTCTATGGTTTCCACACTGTCGATTGTCACCCTTGTTGAAAATTGGTGTTATGATGGCAATCTCCCAATCCTTTGGTATGGTCTTGTTGTACCACGCTGCCTGTAAAACCCTTAAGAGTAATAGGTCGTCTGATGCTCCCATGTACTTAACCATTTCTGGTGTCATACCATCATGCCCTGCTGCTTTGCCCATCTTGATTTTCTCCAGTGCTGCCTTCAGTTCTTCCATCTTTATGTCATCTTCACCATCATTGGTTTTCTCTTCTGTGCTAGTGGTTATCATTTCTGATGCTTCACCATGCTCACCATCCAGGAGTTCTGAGAAATATTCTTTCCATCTTTCCATTACTTCCTTCGGGGCAGTAAGCAATTTGCCTTGCTTGTCCTTTATAAATTTGAGAGGGCATTGTTTTTCCTTCCTCATGTTCTTTAGGGTCTTATAGAACAATTTCTGGTTTTCTTGTGCATCTTTTTTCTAGCTTTTCTCCAAATTCTTCCCAGGACTTCTGTTTTGCTGCTAGCACTTTGTTCTTTGCTTCTGTTCTGAGTGTCACATATTCTCTATATTTTTCCATTTGTCCTGTTGTGTTTTTAGCTCCTAAGTATTTTTTCCATGCCATTGTCTTCTCTCTTATTTTCTCTTTGACTTCCTCTGTCCACCAAGGTGTCCTCTTTCTCTTGTTCCCAAGTCGGACTTCACCGCATGCTTCTGCAGCAGCTGTCTTTATGATATCCTTGAATTTAATCCAGAGGGTTTCCAAGTCATCAGGTCGTTCTTCTGTGTTGCTCACCGCTGCAGCAATAAGCCCCTGATATCTGGTCTTAATTTCTGGCTCTCTCAGCTTGTAGGTCCTAATGCTCATTTCTCCTGCTCGTTTACATGGTTTCTTGCGTGATGTTGGGCAGTTCCTAGGCTGAGCAACTCTTTCAGTTGTTCTTTTGATTGTTAGCAGGTAGTGATCACTTCCAATCTCTGGCCCCCTCCAGACTCTAGCATCTGGAACATATTTGAATGAGCTTCTCCGAACAATGGCATAGTCGATCACTGACTTCTCATTCTTTGTTGGTTCACATCTAGTGTATGCATGTATGCGCTTATGGGGGAACTTTGTGTTTGTAATGATCAGATTCTGCTCACTGCAGAATCTAAGGAGTCGCTTTCCATTGTCATTGAGAGTATCTTCTCCATATCTTCCGATAACTCCACCCCATCTAGCATGGTCATTTCCAACTCTGGCATTAAAATCTCCGAGCATGATAACTTCATCTAGGCAGTCATTCACTGTCCTTTGAAGCAGCTTGAAGAATTCCTCCTTGACCTCTGCTCTCTCATCCTCATTTGGCCCATACACTATGACCAGGTTGACTATGGTTTCTCCTTCTTTTAGTTTTACGACCATAATGCGCTCTGAGACAAAGTTCCATCCCTTGATACTATCTTTTTGATTTTTGGCCACAATGCAACCCACGCCCCCTTTAGCTCTTTCAGATGTGGGTACACCACTGTAGAGCAACGTGTTGCCATCGAGATCCATGACTCCTTGTCCTTTTTTCTTTGTTTCCGTTATAGCCAGGATTTCTAGTTTTGCTTTCCTTATCTCTTCCACCAGCTCCTCTTCCTTCCCATTTATACTTCTTGTGTTCCAAGTTCCATAAGTCGTAGTCCGTTCCAGTTTGTCACCTTTAGAATCAGTCCAGTTTTCTCTCTTACGTTTCGCATAATCAGGTTTTAAGACAAACAGGTGATTGGCCTGTTGTGCCTTTGCATGGTGGAGGGGCTGCCTCCTTACGGCCTCCATGCAGGCTGCCCTCCTCCTTTTTCATCCGGGCTTGGGACCGGCATAGGCGGAGTTATGGTAAATGATTTAGGTAAAAAATTTAAAGATATGAAAAATAAATTGTCACAGTTTGCAAATGACGGTGCTATATGGAGAACTGGGAAAAATCTTCCAAAATTATAACAGAATCTGCAAAAGCCAATAAATAGAGTAAGAAAATGGGTTATAAAATGAGGATTTCAGTTGAATGCAAATAAAACAATGGAAATGATCTTCAGTAGATGTAGAGTTGTAAAAATAAAATTATAGACATAAATATCCAAGGGCAAAACATTAAAACAGTACAAACCACTCGACATTTAGAAATGACATTGGACCAACATCTAAACTGCAATAAACACATTGATAAACTAGTTGAGTCTTGCAGAAGATTGACTGACTTGTTAAGATGTTGAAAGGTAATGGATGGGGTGCAAGCACTAAGACAATGCTCGTGTTTTATAAATCTTTTATTAGAGGAAAAATAGATTGCGGAAGTATAATATATGGCTGCAGGACATCCTAACAAGATTAGATTAGACAGGACTCAGCATCAAGCATTGTGTACAATAGCAGGTGCAATCAGATCAACATCAATGGGGGCTCTAGAGGTGACTTTAGGAGTCCTGCCTTTGGAATAACGAAGCAAGGAATTAAGACTAACTTACATGAACAAAGTTATGTTAGACAAGTCTCACCCATCATGTACATCTTTTACCAAATATCAGCTACTAGCTCAGGTTAATCCAATGAATACAAATAAATACCCAACAGGACGGAAGTGTATGGAAGATATTGTCCACCAAGATACTTTAATTACATGAATTAATAACGGTTGTGAAATCAAGCCTCTGGGAGCTAAAGAAAGACTACCACTTTGCAGAAATACTTAAGAAAACAAATAATATGTTAAAAACGCAGCCAAAAAATATATACAGCAAATATCAGACTGCAGCATCACAGTCACAAGTATAATCTGGTGATCTAAGGGAGAGGATGGCAAATTAGGGATTGGAATATATATTCCAATATGGAAAATGGCAAAAGGATATAGTATCATGGAACAAGCATCCATATTCACTGCAAGGATGATGGCAATACTAAAATCACTAGAATATTCTCTAATAACCCTCCCTAGAATCTAACAGTTTTAACAGACTCACTTTCAATGATTCAAGCACTAAGAAACTTATGAGAATGCATTTAGACCCAATATAGTGGCTTTGACTGAGACAAACATGTAGTACATTTAAAAGGATTGAATCAAAGTTAAATTTGTAACATTACAAATAACAAAATTTAATAATCACTTTAAGTTTTAAGTTTTTTTAACAGGGAGCCATGGTAGCATAGTGGTTAGTGCACTGACTTCCTAGCTCAGTGGTCTATGGTTCGATCCCCAGATGAGGTGGGATTTTTTTAGGCAGCAAACGGCTCCTGGGTTGACCCAGTCCCAACTGGGTACCAGAGCAACTTCTGGGAAGGTTAAGGCGGCCGGCATGATGCTGACTATATCACCCCTAGTGTGCCGATGGTCAAGAAAATATGGGCCTAACACCATATTCCCAATATGCCTCAATGGGCATGTAACGGGATCCTTTACCTTTAAGTTTTAACAGTTGGAAAATAATTTGAATAGTTATGGAAAGGACTTCATCACTTGGATGGGATTTAACTGAATAAAGGAGGTCACTTTTGGCAGTGGTTATTTTCACTTAGCTGCCAATGGTAGTTTCTTCTCCCGCTGGGTCAGTTCCTTCCACTCTGCTCTCGCTCATCTCTGGTCAAAGTTCAGGTGCCGCCCGTTCCCAGAACGTCAAGGAGTAACGGCTAAGTAGGTTCTGCGTCTGTCTATAAGACCATCTTATGATGGCATCTCGCAAAACGTCAGTCCACTTCTACCTTCACTTGGTTCCAGAGATGGTACTTTCTGCTGGTACCACCAATAACTGGTAATAGAAATAGAAACGAAACGCTCTTCTGAGTATGGCGTTTTTCCAACACATTTATATGCCCCCCTCTTCTATTCTACCATCCCATGTCAGAATTCACCCTCGATGAGACTTAAATTTAATCCCTCAGGATAAAACTTCCTTTACATTTAAACTGAATAGCTTTAGCTTTACATTACATTTAAATGAAAAGGTTAAACGTACAGATATAATATGTTTTACATTTACATCTCCACTGTTTGAAAAGTGTTCACAATATAAATTCATTTATGTTTCATTTACATTTACACTTGTGGAAAAGTTTGAAACTTCTATTAATTTAAAATGAATATTTTCACATAGTCATTTACACTGGTTTAAAGCTTGAAATCTTACATTAATTTTAAAGTGACTATGTTTATAGGGACATTTACACTGCTTTGAAAATGTAAGTATTATACTTAGAATGTACATCATTTCTTTTCATCTTTCCCTCCCTGCTCCATAGGGAACCTGGAACTACTTTATGCTTTTTAGTTCACTTTACGAAACTATCAATAAAGCAATCACCAGCCCGTGCAGTGGTGGCTCATGAATCATCATTCTAGATACTGAGGTTGCCAGCCCCAAATGACTTTGACATCCAATAGCGAGTTTTACACATTAAACTTCACATGGTAATATATACGTATATATGTTAGTTCACATGTTAGTAATAAAATATGAAATTTAAATCACAACTTACGCCAATCCTGGCTACAGACTTGTTTGCTCAGATGAATAAAAGAGACGAATTGTTCTCTTACACTCGTCTGGGATGTCTTTAATTTTACAATAGATGCCCCTTCTTACTGCGTGTTTTTTTAGTTTCCTAGTCCCGGTGTTCCTTATTAAAATTTGAAAGAGATTTCCTGTGCTTTGTAATCTGGTTCTCCAATAAAAGGTCCGGTTAACAAATAGGAATTATGAATCTATTCTTCACTCTGGCGAGGTCTGGTGTCTTGATGAGCTTGAAATTCACAGTGAGATAAAACTGCGAAAATGGTCGGGCTATATACCCCTCAATGTTGTTATGAATCTAATCAGAAAGATCCAATCATTTCAAACAGGTCGGGTGTGGCACTTTCAAAATATTTCCTACATGGAAAAATTTTGCAAAAGGTCACGTCTCCCATATATGGTAATATGATGTCTTGCATACACTCTCACCAACACATTTGTAGACTGATATTGTCTAACATGTAATAAATCCATGATTGCTTTTTAACCAAGTGACTGGAAGCGATTATATCACTCTTGTCTGCCCACATGTGTCACACAGACAGTAATCTCGTTATCTGTCATATGAGTGTGCAAACTTCGTGTCTTATCGGGGATTTAAGCCGATAGCGCTGACCGATGTACGTTTTAATCTGCCGCGCCTATAACCACAAATCTGGGTAGCGTCAAGCAAATGTGATGTATCATATCAGTCGCTCCTTGCAAATGTGATATTTATCACCTACAGGGTGACTTGATAAAATCAAATATCTGCTACTTAGCAGAAAAATAAAGAAGAAAGAAAGAAAGAAAAGTGCGATAATTGACAGCACATAATAAAAATCAGTACCACAAATGTACCGATACTGCCGGAGAGAACCAAAGATCGATAGAGGTCGTCCATTTCGTCACACTGTTCCAGAAGATGTTCAGTTTTAATAGCTTGGGTACCATTAAATGTTAGCGTAGAGAATGAAAAGGCAGAGAAAGAAGCCAAGAAAGGTAGTTCTGATAAAAATCTAATAAATGTATGGATAAGTAAATCAGATATTAAAAGCATAATTCATGAAATAATAACAGATGAATGGACAGCAGAGTGGGATACAAATCTGAAAGGGAGACGTGCATATAAGCTGTTCAAGGCTCTAAAAAGAAAATGCTAGATGTCTAGGGAATTGAAAGTTCTCAGTAACAAGAAACTTCTCGGACTACAGCTGGGAAAAGGCTATTTCAGAATAGAATAACCTTACAGAGTAGATTGTCTTCAAGACAATAATAGTGAGCATTCCTTGTTAAATTGAAATGTATGAGGTATGAACAGTTGAGAATCCCAATATTAGATTATTAGCAGGCTTCAAATTTACCCATAAATATAGAAGAGGTGTTAAAATAGACAGACCTGGGGAACTGCATAATACAGTCCAAACAGTATTTAGCAAGAACTAAAGGTAATATATAATGATTGGTGCATATATAGCAGGGAAGGTGAAGGTCTGGTGTTCTTTTAAAACACGAATTATGACAAATGAAAGGCAATTAAATATCAAACTAACCACTCCAGGCCTTTATGCCCCTCTCTATGTTTCTTATTTTTTTGTGTTTAATGACTCGTTTTTGTTTAATTTTTGTTTATTTGTTTGTTTGTTTATTTTGGTATTTTTTCTTTTACTTTGATATGCACACAGATTTGGTAATTCTGATTTGCCCTATTTGTAATGATTTGACAGGAAAGGTGAGCAATACTTGTAGTTCATATTATTTGGAAATGAAAACACTATGTATCCTAATTATAACCCATCAGAGGTTGAGCAGGTTATTTCTCATCATCAATTAAAAAAAAAAGTGCATCACTGGGGATAGTTGCTTTCAAATTGACTCGCAACTATGGAATGTTAGACATGTAATGATCCTGACAAGCCTATAGACACTATTACTTCCATAATTTTCCAACTGACAAGTATAGGCAGAGCAATATACAAGACAAAGGCTGTAATACTTGTGTATGTTTTTTTAAAAATTAATGGGCTTTTAAAATCAGCCCATCTGTGGTGATATTTTTAATATGTTGGTGTCATGGTTTAGCTGTTGTTCAGACAGGGCCGCAGCAGCCTAACCATCAAGTGTGTTCCAAAATGTGGCATGTTTAACCCTGAGGGTACACAAAATGAGTTGAATGGTTGCGTGGCATAATTATTTATTTTACTTTGTCATACATTTTTATTTTATTTGAAGAATCAACCATGTGTATTTGCTGTCCTGTTTAATTAGTTTTTATGTTGTTATTTCTATATGTAGTATATATTGTGTAACCTTTATTCTACATACAGATGTGTGTGTGTGTACAGATATATATATATCAGAAGCATATATTATATATGTGTTGGTGTAGATAAAATAGTCTGGTTAAAGTACTCTTGTCGGACTAACCTCGCATTAACACTAAACTCTCATAATGGGTACACAGTTATTGTAACTTAAAAAAACGCCCTAGCCATCTGATGCTAAGTTTAAATATTTTTTTACTGGACCAGTGCCAAGTCATTACTGGAAACAAGAATAGTGTTTACACATGACCCAGCCATAAATTATCTTTGGACATAATGAACTAGGGCATTACTTGATTTGAAAATGTGTGTATGTTTGTAACCGAAGTTGCAGTTTATAGATAGGAAAGAATGAGGACAAAACACAATAAGCATGTATCATTTATTTATCAGTTACCCAATAGTTTCATTTATTTCCTTACTTAGTCGTTCCTCTTCAACCCTGGGGTGTATAGGTTTACCAGAGAGAGCACCATACTATTCTAACGGCTGTCTTCCTCCTGGCCTGGTTCCAATCTAGTCCTTGGTCCTTCAGAGATTGTCTAATGTTGTCCTCCCAACAAATTTCTGGGCTGTCTTGGAGGTCTGGATCACTGGCTGTTGGTTTCCCATATTTGTCGTGGAAGCTGATATTCTCCCATTCTGCAGACATGGCCATACCATCATAATTGGGACTGTTCTACTTGGACCTGCAGGGGCTGGGTTTTGAGGCCATGATGTATCGTCTGGTTGCAGATCATGTCTCTTTATGTAACTTCAGTCACCTTCCATAGATACCTCATTTCTGAAGTTTGGAGCTGGCTTTTGTGTGTCATAGTCGTTGCCCATGACTCGCATCCGTAAGTCAAGACATAGGTGGAGCATTATACAGCCATCTACATTTATTTGCTATGGCTGCAAATCTTGCAGATTCATGGCTAGTAACAGAAGAACAGAGGGAGACTTAAAAACACTTGGAGAAGGTAATTAGACATAGATGTGATGGGGATAAGCTAGCCATGGAAAAACCTTGAACAGATGGCACAGGACAGGCAGGCTTTGCATGTATTTGCGAAGGCCTGTGCTCCATGGAGAGTTAGAAGGTAATGAATGAACTAGATGTCCCAAATGAAGATCCTTCACTTTAAATTCACATCACATGTACAAAAGGTTGCACGATGTACCTGATTTAACTTCACTGACGAAGACCTTGTGGCTGTAACGATGGTTTTTTTTACTTGTCTTTTGTCCTAGTAATACTTTTTTTCTTGTTATGTTTTTGTTTTTTTTCCCCTCAACCCGTCTCATTTGACTTCATAAGGATCAGGCTGTCAGAATATACCAGAACAAAATACACTGAGGAGACATTTTTAAGCTGAAATTTTTCAATCTAGATGCATGTTATGTTTCTCACTGAATGTGCCCATGGAAAATGCAGATGACCATTTGCCAGCTCAAGAACCACGTTTGTAGAATCAGGGCATCAGCATGTCTCTGGTAGATGTGCGAGTGCACATGCAGTGATCTCTGTGCCCTGAATGACCACCAAAGAAGTACACCCATGTTCATAACTTTAGAGAGGATAAATAGTAGGATTGTAGATTTTCAAGAGTTATAGTTCCTTAATAAATATTTTTTTATTTTACTTTTTCATTCCACTGATGCAGTGAAGAGTAGTGGGGAGCTGAAGTTTGCGTTCTTGAGCCAAATGTGTTGCATTGGCTGCTGTGAGCATGAGTTTTGTAGGATTTCTATGATATTGTCTATCTTGGTTTTCCCCGCACCATGAAACGGGATCTTCTACTGTTGTAGACGGGTAGTGGTAATTTATCGGCCTCCATTCTCATGAGATGACCAAATCACATAATTTTCTATCTCGCTGTATACCTGACGCACGATGTAGTTTCTATAATTTCCCGATGTCATCATTTCTCATTCTGTCTCTGCTGGTAACGTCAACGGCTTTTTTTTCTCACAGGATGTGATTTTCCTCTCCTGCACTTTGGTCAGGGACCATATTTGACCCCGATAGCAAAGAGTTGATAAGATTATACTATGTATCAGTTGATAAGATTATACTATGTATCAGTTGATAAGATTATACTATGTATCAGTTGATAAGATTATACTATGTATCAGTTGATAAGATTATACTATGTATCAGTTGATAAGATTATACTATGTATCAGTTGATAAGATTGTACTATGTATCAGTTGATAAGATTATACTATGTATCAGTTGATAAGATTATACTATGTATCAGTTGATAAGATTGTACTATGTATCAGTTGATAAGATTATACTATGTATCAGTTGATAAGATTATACTATGTATCAGTTGATAAGATTATACTATGTATCAGTTGATAAGATTATACTATGTATTAGTTGATAAGATTGTACTATGTATCAGTTGATAAGATTATACTATGTATTAGTTGATAAGATTGTACTATGTATTAGTTGATAAGATTATACTATGTATTAGTTGATAAGATTATACTATGTATCAGTTGATAAGATTGTACTATGTATCAGTTGATAAGATTGTACTATGTATCAGTTGATAAGATTATACTATGTATCAGTTGATAAGATTATACTATGTATCAGTTGATAAGATTATACTATGTATCAGTTGATAAGATTATACTATGTATTAGTTGATAAGATTATACTATGTATCAGTTGATAAGATTATACTATGTATTAGTTGATAAGATTATACTATGTATCAGTTGATAAGATTATACTATGTATCAGTTGATAAGATTGTACTATGTATCAGTTGATAAGATTATACTATGTATCAGTTGATAAGATTATACTATGTATCAGTTGATAAGATTGTACTTTGTATCAGTTGATAAGATTATACTATGTATTAGTTGATAAGATTATACTATGTATTAGTTGATAAGATTATACTATGTATCAGTTGATAAGATTGTACTATGTATCAGCTGCTGTTTAGTTTTCCTACTGGTATTCTGATGTTTGAGTAGTGGTGGCAGTTGGTAAGTCACTTCACTGGCTTTTTGACAAAATATTTTCTAAGTACTTGAACCTGTTTACGCCTTAGGTTGTCGTCATGTATGTTAATTGGGTCTGGTGATCTTCTGATCTTCATAGTTTATCACTGATGTGCTGATCTTCATGTTGTATATTTCACAGGTTGAATTAAATGCATTTATATGATTTTGTGATTTTTTTTTTTTCATCTTCATACATTGGACTTTGGTTTAATTATCTGCAAAAAATAACTCATTCAGTGGGTTGTATTCTTCACTTTCTGGGTTTACTTCATCTTCTGGGTTTGCTTCTGATGTAATTTTGTCCATATACATGTTGAACGATAGTGGTGATAACACACATCCTTGTCGAACTCCTGTGGTTGTATCAAATGCATCCATGAATCCATCAGTTGTTCTTACTACACTTTGTATGTATAGTACAGAGCTCTCACATTATCTAAAAGCTGCTCCTGTATATCATAGTCTTCTATTACTGACCAAAGTTTATTCCTATCCACTCTTATTGAAAGCCTTTTCCTAACATTAGTACATTCAACGTTGTCACCACTTCCATTAGTTTTTTTGTCATGTCATTTTAAATTTGTAGAGTCAATTGACAGTAAAGACTTATCAAGTTATTGAAGTTTTTGCAGTGATCCTGTTCTTTGCACTGCATTTATTGAGACTTGTTATCTTCTACGTTTTACAACGCGCTCAGAAAACACTTCCAGTAATGTATGTCATAATTTGTCTAATACTAAAGATAAAAGTGGATTGTGTGTGGCCATTGTTAGTGGGGAGGAGTTGGTACAGAGATAAGAAATGGTACATGTCAGCATTGTGTAATGGTTTTTAATAGAGCCAGTATACCTAGTATAAAATGTACTGTGCATTATGCATTTCTCTGTACGTGGGTAAAGGTTAACAGACAAAATTATATCCGCTTCAGTTGTACATATACACAAATAGACAAGGGACAATTAAGAGAAATCCTCTTGAGCATAAACAACACACAGGTATCAGAAAGAACAATAAATATGATTAAATAAAAGCTTAAGAATTACTAAAAGGACAGTAGAATAACTAAATTATTTATCTTCTCAGACATACTTAATTGCTGATCAGATAGTTCTTGCTAGACAAGGAGTTTAAGCTAAAACAAAGAAAAGGCTTCACTGAGTTAAAAAAAAAATGCAAGTGAAAGATAATGAAAGAGCTGATAACTGGTGCAAAGTAAAAGAAAGTACTTTTTTTAATGAAAAAAAATATCTTGTTCAACCTCTTATGGGTTATAATTATAACCCATAAGATAAATTTGTAATGCTGATACCTGATCATGGTAGTCCTTCAATTCCAGATAATATATTTTTAATTGCTGATACCTGATCATGGTATCACTTCTCCTTTCCCATTATTGTAAATTGGGTAAAAATTAAAGTGTTAAATTGTGTTGATGTGCGTTTTTTTCCTTTGTCCTAAAATGGTAGTCTCCCAATATCTGTCATGGTGTTAGTAATAAGGAGGATGGTGTGAAATGGTGAGACAAAAAAAAACCGAATGAATAGGACTACTACACTTTCAGGTGTATGGTACAAGGTGACCTATATGAGGTAGTGCTTGGGGGCAGGTAAGCTTATCATGTAAAACTAATGACATAGTCTCTGTAACAAGTAACTACAGAAACCACACATAGTCTCTGTAACAAGTAACTACAGAAACCACACATAGTCTCTGTAACAAGTAACTACAGAAACCACACATAGTCTCTGTAACAAGTAACTACAGAAACCACACATAGTCTCTGTAACAAGTAACTACAGAAACCACACATAGTCTCTGTAGCAAGTAACTACAGAAACCACACATAGTCTCTGTAACAAGTAACTACAGAAACCACACATAGTCTCTGTAACAAGTAACTACAGAAACCACCACTGCCAGAGCATGTGAATGCTTGGTGAAGGTTTCTTGCATGAGGACCAGCTGCATTGATGGCTCATGTTCTGTAATGAATGCAAAGGAAAATTATGATGATGATATATATCATGCTGTGGAGAAGTTGGAAGAAAGTAACAGAATCTTTACATTTCTTACGGTGAGAAGTGTGTAGGAGGAAGCCATTTCAATATATGTATAAACTTCTGCCCTCTATATGCTTATTGTACTGGTGTGTTAGCATATAGAACTTGAAGAAAATGTAAGAGAGGAGAAGGTTTGCGAATTAGAATGAATCAGTGATGCATGTTTTACTTAGAAAACGTATACCAGCAGAATGAGATCAATAGTACATTTATTTGATTTAAGTATCTGTTTACATATTACTAGTGATTGGTGCTGTTGAAATACGTGATAATTTGTGACCCTTTCCGAGCACTGCTGTTGCAAATGAGAGGTAATTTGTCACATTATAATTACATTGAAATTGACCATTCTATTGCAACTCGGTACCCAGGAATTGTATCAGAGTTTACAAACCAGTCAGACATGGCCAGTTTAACATTTGCTAAGGGAAGCTGAGTACCTATGGGTTTGCCTGGAGTGTGGTGATGTTGATTGTGAACAACAATAATAATAACAACAATGATCACTGTACATTTTCTTAAGAATTTTGCCTGTTTTGGATTTTCATCTGCATAGTTATTTTTAAAAGCACAGAACATGTCAAAGGCTCTAGGGAATTAAAATTACCTTGTAATAAGATTGTACATGGAACTTACAATATGGATAAGACAAGATCAGTCCTATATTATGAGAATGAGGAACTGTGGCAACCACTAAAATCAGGCAGAATGTTATTTATAACATTCAACTAGGAGAAGAACAAGTTTGTCAAGTCATCATGAAGACTTAAGTTCCTTGTTATGAAATGTATCTTTTTTTTTTTTAAATAATATCCTTTTATATGCTGCTACATGACAAAAGTGCTGAACATTTTGTTTCATCTTCACCCCTGTATTCAAACAGTGAAATTTTGTATGCTTTGCTTTATATACTGATAACAGTACTTCCTGGCCATAAAAAATATGCAACGTCTTAGTTCCTGCTCTGTTCATATCTTGGTTCTGTTGATTTTTTGTTTGTTTCTAACAATACTTTTTAAAATTGTAATCTTTGTTTGCAGTTAGTGACATGCAACACAGTATCCTGTTTACTCATTACGCTATAGATTTACAGCAGTAGTAACCTGGTTACAACATGGCAAGAGCAGGGTATGGAACATGGAAATCACCTATCTCTAGTCAGTTGACAACAGAGTCTGGAGTGGAACTTAGTCTGCTGGGTGTTGATGGAGATCCAAACTTCTCAGGTAAGTTAATAACCAGTCATTACCTTTCAGTTTCCTGTAGAGCATAGTCCTTCAGCAAATTTTCTCCAAGTCTTTTCTAGCCTGTGCCATCCATTGACAGTTTTGTCATGTCTTCTTCATCTCTTTCATGCCTGTCTGCAGTTCTGAATTGTGTGCACTCGTATTTTGAAATCTACTTTTATGCCTTAGAAAAGAAAACAAATTAACAAAAATCCATTGCATTCACTATAGGTACATATCCTTTTATCTGAAATCCTCAAGGACAGTTAATGTCGAAATTGTCCTACTTCCACACAAACTACCTAAGGAAAGTTCTCCGAATCTTTTGGCTGAATACTATCACCAACCAAGAACTGCTTACTCCAAGCAACCAAGAGGACATGTACACCATCATAGCTGGCAGACGCTGGAGTTGGGTTGGCCATTTCCTCAGAAGAAACCCTGATGCCATCACAAGAACAGCTATGCCATGGACCCCTGAAGGAAAGTGAAAGAGACCAAATACAACTTTGCGGAGAACTGTGGAGGCCGAGATGCAAAGAATGAACCAGAGCTGGGGCACTTTTTAAAGGATGGCCGCCGACTGAGCAAAGTGGAAGCAGTTTGTTGCTGCCCAACATGACACCACCAAGAGTGATGGCCACTGACTGCTTTGACAGTTGGCGGCTAAGGATCAAAGAAGTCGTCAGAAACAGCTGTGTTTCGGGAACCAGGTTTTTTCGGTATCCAAATTTTGCTCAAAGTAGCCCAGAAGATGCCTAAAGTAGTTCAAAAGTTGCCTAATATAGCCCAAAGCCTCAAAATGTGTTTGAAAGTTGCCTAAAATATGTTCAAAAATCGTACAAACGTCACCTAAAGAAACTTTAAATTTTCTGAATATTTTGGTTTTCAGATGTTCGGTTTTCAGGTGTTCGAATGAAAGGATAGCTGTATTTATAGTCCAAAGAAAGACATTCAGTTATGATAAACAGTCAACGAATCAGAATAATAAACCAGTACATGCTAAAAGACAACTACAATAGAAAATGGTGGAACGTCACTATATGATGACAGGCAACCCAAAGAGAAGATAAAACACAGAAAGATGACATCTAACTGCACAACAGAATGACATCATCATTAATAACCTTTAGCTCCTCAAGGAGCACAGGCCTTCAGTAAATTCATGCCAAGCCTTCCTGTCCCATGCCATCCATTCAAGGTCTTTCCATGTCTCTTCTATTCCATCTAATTTCTTTTGCCACAAATGCAGTTTCCCCTTGTTCATATAATGTTTGAATGTTATAGGTGCCCAATCTGGTTATTTTTTCTGGAAGAAAAAGTGTTTAGAAGAATTGTGACAGCTGGAAAGAAAGAATAGTTTTGAAGTGTGTTGAAAAAAGATAGCAGTTTCAGTTTACATTGTTATTTAAACGAAATATAGATAAAAAGAGGGAAGTGAGAAGAAAAGACACAAGGAAGAAACATAGAAAGAACAGAGAGAAAGAAACATGTAAAGACCTGTACATTGAAGTAAAAGAAGAAAGAAGGAAACAGTAAATATAAAAAATTAAAATAAATTAAGCAAAATAAGGAGAAGATAGTAAACATAAAATATTGGAACAGGGAAAGGACACAATAATACAATTAACATAAATTATCTATTCATGTCCAGCTTTTCAGTCATTAATATGCTTGAGACCACAACTGCAATTGACCCCTTGAATGAAGTATGTGTTACAACACTTAATGTACTCTAGCTGTGGTGGTTTCTGAGATTTTTATTTTATACTGTTGTTTTTATGTTTAATGTGTACCAGTTTGTTAGTTTAATTACTGTCAGCCAGATGCCTCTATCAGTATTCTTTTTATTGATTGTTATTGTTGATCAGAATCTACATCATTGCACTCTGGGCAACCCCATAGGTACTCAGTCTCCCTCAGGAAATGTTGAAGGGTATGAATGTTTATTGCTCCTGTTGTGCGCTGGTTGTATACATGACGGATGCATCCTCTCATACGTCCATCCCTGCTGGTCTTATGTTTGATGCTAAAGTCCAGCAATCTTAGCCTTGATGATTCATCGATTGCAGTATAATTCTCTAATAGATGATCATTAATTGCCCTCAGTATGTCTCCCTTATCCATATCCAATTCATCTTCTATGGGTGCTCTTGAAGCTAGTCTGTCAGCTCTTTCATCGCCACGTACCTCTGCATAACTAGGACAGTAGATCCACTTCAGTTCCTGAAGATTCGAGGCTTCTATGGAGGTTTTCCATTCATGCTAGAGCCATCACCTTGGGCCTTCCGAAGCATGGATTGTGAGTCTGATACAATAACTGCCCTTGTTAATGACATTTTAGACAGCCACCTTATTATTCACTTTAGATGGAAGATGCTTCTCATTCAATAATTTATGCAGCATTTCTTTGTTGGTGGAAGTAAGAGAGTTTTTAATTGTTATGTAAAGCTCATCCTGACGTATGGAAATGAGTCATCGACAATTAGTGAAAAAATCCCTGAATGCCACACAGACATGGTTTTACATTAGAGTGTTTAGAATAACTTTGAAAAAAGAAAAAATATGAAGATGTCCTGAAAGAAGCCAGTATACATAGAAAGTTTATTACTCACATCAGAAGGAAGCAGTACACTTTCTTTGGATCTATTATGAGGTGAAGAAAGATGAAATATATTGTGATAAGAGGAAAGACTGAAAGAAAAGAGATATAGAGGATAACAAAGAGAAGATACTGGACAGTTTGACATTGTGGCATGGAAACATAATCAACAACAAAATGTATATACAGCACTGCTGATAAGAAGTTGTGGAAAGACATAATCACCTATGCCAGCAGGCATGTTACTTGATAATGGGGATGATGATAATGTGCAGTTCTTCAGTTTACAAGATAGTTATGAAATCATTCTTTTTTCTGAAAGTACTCAAATTTTATTTACGGAAATCATGTTTTTGTTTTGTATTTTCCCGTCCATGAAATTATATTTTGTTTGCTCAGATATTTATCCACAAGACTATCCTATTTATTGGCCTACCCATTTAAGAAAGGTGAAGGTCACATAAGAAAGGTAAAGGAAGTCCCAAAGCAGATACTGCCATAGGGGAGTGAAGCATTAGAGATTTCCCTAAACAATGTCCAGCTTTATGAGGTTGAGTAATCAGTTCTCTTTCTCGCTACCTTTCCTTCACTAACTCAAGAGCAGATACAGGCACCCATTTACAGCTGGGTAGATTAAACATGATGCTTTCAGGTTTTGATCTTAGAATCTGGTAACTCTGTCACAGGAGGCAACCACTATAATTACTTATCCAGTCAGATGCTTTCTTGTTGCATATAAAAGGAAACATTTTAATCTCTGAAAATAAGCTTCTCAAGTGGGAAGCATTGTTTTCCACTTTTGGTTTTAATCTTTCTTATCTGGACAGTGTGAAAACAAAAAAATTTCTGATTGTCTTTAGACACAGTTTACTGGAATGAAATCCACTACAGTGAGAAAGGACGCTATGTCATCTGCTCATCAGACAAACCAGGGAAAATAACTTACTGGACACCCCCTGACTTCAATGCTCGATCAACCGTTCATGAGTATGGAGGTTAGTTTGTGTGACAGGTTTACTTCTGTTTGTTCATTCATTACCCTTCAGCTCCCCAAGAAGCATAGGTCTTCAACTAATGTATGCCACATCTTCCTGTCCTGTGCCATCAGCTCAGAGTCTTTTTATTATTATTTATATTTGTCTCCAGCTCTCTTCTCCATGTGTTCTTTAGTCTCCTACTTCTGTTATGTGAAGATAAATGGATTCAGTATGCAAGATGAGAGAAAGGAAGGGCCGAATGTTAGACGGGCCGGTGTGCCCAATTCTAAACCTTTTGAAGATAAAGTTCTTTTGTTCTATCTGATTCTGCTCTTGAGTTAGGGAGGGCAGAGATAAACACACAAAGTCTCTACTCATTCAACAACAGACTGTTCAAATATTTCATGAGTTCTGATTCTGTGCCACCGTAATGTGATTATACTTGAATTATTGTCTGATTTACTGTATGGATGTTTTGGATTTAAAAAAAAATAATTTCTTGTTTGTTTAAAAAAAAAAACAACTTAATTTTGATTATGATTGCATACGTGAGTGTATGCTATTATATTACCTTTATAATGTTGCATGCCTTTTCATTTTATCCTGCATCTGAATATGGTTATGGGACAGAAGACAGGTCATCAGCAAAATCTAAATCTTTAAGTTGTTTTGTCAGAATCCACTGGATTCTATTTCTGTTAGCTGAAGTCAGTGTTTTTATAACCCAGTCTATAGCCATTAAGAAGAGAAATGGTGACAAGAGCCATTCCTGTTGCATTTTAGTTCTTATCCCAAACAGTTCTGTAAATTGTCCTTTATGAATAACTCTGCATGTTATGTCTTCATGAGTTTTCTTTATGCAGTAAATGATCTTCAGAGGTGCTTCGTAATGCCCCATCAATTTGCAAAGTGATTTTCTGTCTACACTGTCAAGTGCCTTTTCATAGTCCACAAATCCAATATATAGAGGAGAATTCCATTCCGGAAAGTGTTCAACTATTATTCTCATTGTGGATATCTGATCTGTACAGAATCTGTTTTGTCGTAAACCTGCTTGTTCATCTCTCATTTGTCTGTCTATGGCCTCTTAATCTCTCCAGGATGATACTTACTTAGTTGTTCCCCTTCTACCGTCAGGTGTAGAGGTTTGGAAGAGAGAGCGCCAGACTATCCTATTGGCTGTCTTCCTCCTGGCCTGGTTCCATTCTAGTCCTCGGTCCTTCAAAGATAGTCTAATGTTGTCCTCCCAGCGGACTCTGGGTCATCCTGGGGGTCTGGATCCCTAGCTCTTTGTTTCCCATGCTTGTCATGGTAGCCAACCTTCTCCCATTCTGCAGACATGGCCAAACCATCTTAGTTGGGACTGTTCTACTTGGGTCTGCAGGGGGTGGGATTTTAGGCCTTGACGTATCGTCTGGTTGCGGACCAATTCTGTTCTTGTTACTTCAACCACCTTCCTCAAATACCTCATTTCTGAGGTTTGGATCTGGCTTTTTTGGGTTGTAGTCATTGCCCATGACTCGCATCCATATGTCAAGACTGGGACATAGGTGGAGTGGTATACAGCCATCTTCGTTTTCTTACCAACCTCTCTCTTGCTGAGGAATCCTCCATTTATGGCCTGAAAAAGTCTCCCAGCTGCTGCTTTTCGAGTGGCCAACTTTTCTTTGATGCCTCCCTTTTGGTCTATAATAGCTCTGAGGTATTTAAAGTGGTCAACCTGCTCCAGGACCTGTTCTCCCAGCTTAATCTGATGTCTTTTTTCTTCTCATGATATCACCATGGATTTTGTTTTAGAGCTGCTTATGACCATCCCTCTCTTCTCCAGCTCTTCCTTCCAGACTTGCAGGTTGGATTAGAGATGTGCCTCTGATTTAGCAATCAGGGCAACATCATCAGCAAATGCCAGCTCTGAAATACAGACCTGTCTCATCTTCCAGTACCCCACTGATTACTTTCTTGTTATCTCCTTACATGCCTTGATGACATCGTTCATGAGGAGTATGAAACGATAAGGTGACAGGATATCACTTTGTCTTACACCAGTGGTGGTCCTGAACTCTTCTGACTTATGGTTTGCTGTCCTCAGATAATTTCTGCAAGACTTGTAGAAGCTCTGTATAGCATGAATCAGAGGTGCTGGAATGTTCTTCCTTGCCAAACAGTCCCAAAGTTTGCTCCAGGGGACCCTGTCAAACGCCTTTTCGAGATCTATGAAACAAAGATGGATCTCACTCTTATACTCAAGGGCCTTTTCACTCAGCTGTCTGAGTGTGAAGATTAGGTCTTGAGTACTTCGGTTAGCTCAGAATCCGCACTGGACCTCATCCAATTGTGGCTCAGCTAGGCGTCGGAGTCTCTGCTCTAGGATTCTAGAGTAGATTTTACCAGGGACACTGAGAAGGGATATAATAATAATAATAAATTCTTTAAGCACCAAACACGGCGCATAAGGCAGAAACCAGTGCTCTCCAGGTTGTTCGTTGTAACGCCACTCCTCTTAACTCTTGCACATTATTTAGGCCCAACGTTCTTCCTTCTCTTATTATTGTTCTTCTAAGTGTTTCTTTTGGTCTTCCTTTTTTCCTCTTTCCCTCAGGAACCCAAGTGAGCGCCTGTAGTGGTATTCTGTTGTTTTGCATTCGTAGGACATGACCGATATATGACCATCGTCTTTTCCTTATATAGTTGGAGACATATTTCTGCTTAGAGTCTTCTCTTATTTGTCGATTAGTCTTGAATTCTTTCCAACTGATGTTCATGAGTTTTCTAAGACAAATAAGGGATATGCCTCTATTGTTTCCACATTGTCGATTGTCACCCTTTTTGAAAATTGGTGTTATGATGGCAATCTCCCAATCTTTTGGTATGGTCTTGTTGCACCACGCTGCCTGGAGGACCCTTGAGAGTAATAGGTCGCCTGATACTCCCATGTACTTAACCATTTCTGGTGTTATACCATCAAGCCCTGCTGCTTTGCCCATCTTGATTTTCTCCAGTGCTGCCTTCAGTTCTTCCATCTTTATGTCATCATTATCACCATTGGTTTCCTCTTCTGTGCTAGTGGTTATCATTTCTGATGCTTGACCTTGCTCACCATCAAGGAGTTATGAGAAATATTCTTTCCATTACTTCCTTCGGGCAGTAAGCAATTTGCCTTGCTTGTCCTTTATAAATTTGAGAGGGCATTGTTTTTCCTTCCTCATGTTCTTTAGGGTCTTATAGATCAATTTCTGGTTTTCTTGAGCATCTTTTTCTAGCTTTTCTCCAAATTCTTCCCAGGACTTCTGTTTTGCTGCTAGCACCTTGTTCTTTGCTTCTGAGTATCACATATTCTCTATATTTCTCTAATTGTCCTGCTGTGTTTTTAGCTCCTGAGTATTGTTTCCATGCCATTTTCTTCTCTCTTATTTTCTCTTTGACTTCCTCTGTCCACCAAGGTGTCCTCTTTATCTTGTTCCCAAGTTGGACTTCAGTCTCTCCAGGATGATCCTGTTTAATATTTTTCCTGGCACTGATAGCAATATTATTCCTCTGTAATTTTTGCACTCTTGTAAATCTCCTTTCTTAAGCAACTCGACCAAATATCCTTCCATCCATTCACCTGGTATTTCTTCTCTCTCTCAGACTTTACAAAGGAATTTGTATAATGTCTCCGTAGAGGTGTCAGTATCTACTTTGAAGGCCTCTCCTGGAATGCCATCTGGACCATCCATTGTTCCATGTTTTAAAATGTTTCTTTCTTCTTTAGTTGGTCTTTGAAAATTGACTTGTAGTATTGTTTTTTTTGTGACTGGATATCTGGGGGATTTTGTGGACATATTCATTTGAGAAGTTCCTGAAAATGTTCAGTCCACCTCTTCATTTGCCTTTGTGTGTTGCTAATCAATTTTACATTCTTCTCTTTGGTGAGGCCATTTGCTTGCTTGTATTTCCTTGTTAGCTTCTTTGTGCTGTTGTACAAGTCCCTCATATTTCCTTTGGCTGCAGCTTCCTCTGCTCCTCTTGCCATTTCCTCAATATATTTCCCATTTTCTCCTTTGATGTTTCTTCTTATCTCTTTGTTCGCTTCTATGCATATGTCTTGAGGCTTGACTTTGGAACTTCTGGTTTTGCTTCTGTTTAAAATCTGCTTTCTGGTTTCTTCTGTCTGTTACTTTATGGATGGTTTCTGTTGTTATCCATGCTTTGTGCCGGGGTTCTATCTTTCCCAGTACTTCGCCACGTGTCTCATTCTTAATTTTTTGTTATCTTTGTTATGCAAAGGTTTGTTATGCTTAGTATATGTTGGCAGTGGTCTTCTTTATTTGCTACATCTTCCAGCTGTTGGACCATATGGTATTTATTGGATGCTGTGTCTTGTTTCTTAGATATCCCACATTAAACTGTTGTTTTAATCTATGTACTATTTTATATCTCTTGAGTTTCATCTTTATTTTGGCCAACAGAAGATTGTGATCTGGTGCCACATCTGCTCCTCTACATACCTTTATTTGATGTAGTAATTATCTAAACTACTTGTTTATGCAAATATGATCAATCTGATTTTCTGTTTTGTGGTTGGGTGAAATAGCCTTCCTCCTATAGCTAGTTGATTTGAAGCAGAGAAGTTTGTGAATAGTTCCCATTGTCATTCTTTGTTCCTTATAGTTCCCATTGTCATTCTTTGTTCCTAGCCCATGTTTTCCCATTATTTCTTTGAAGCTGCTGTTATCTGTACCCATGTTTGCATCTAGGTCAGCCATCAAAATCGAGGCCTTTTCTTCTCTTTCATACAGGATATTGTTTAGTCTTTCACTGATTTGTTATTTTGGTTCATAACTTTGTATAATGTTTATCTTTATCATTTTTTTGGCTGTTTGAATGTTACTGTTATTATTCATGGGCACATCTTTATCCCTCAATGTGATTTCCAGTTTTTTATGTAAGCTTTCAGATTTGATCTCCGTAATGTACCAGCATTCCTCTTTATACTTTTTAATTTGCTGTCTGTATTTTTTTTTAAATGAAATATATGAGCACATTATTTCAAAACCACTACACATTATTTCAAAACCCCTACACATTATTTCAAAACCACAAAAAGAAAGCCATGAAAATCACTGTGTATAAAACATGAATACATATAGTGCTGTAATGAAAACAAACAAGTCTTACATTAACCAGACACTGACAGTCATGTTAAAGCTCAAAACTACTTTAGAAATGTATTTAGTTGTAAAAACAATGGCATACATACGTAGATAGATGACGCAGGAAAGACAAACAGTAAACAAGGATAGATCAAGAAGGATAGCTGCAGTGGTGTTACAGACTTTAAGCATCAGACTCCTGATAGTAATGCCATTTTCATTTTAGGAGGAAGTCTTCTAGTGACCTGACCAGGCTGTATAAGTTAAATCAGGATTATCTGATCATGTTAATTTTTTTGTTCTTCTTTGTGTCACCTTCATATTTCTTCTTTTTTCACTCATTTAAGAATTTGGTGCCACCAGTTTTGTATTAGCCAGTGCCATTCCCTACCTTTCATTAGTTGCCTCTTACTACATGCCTGTTCTGGTTTTATATTCTCCTCTGAGTGACCCAACAGATAGCACACAGTGAAATTGTGCTATAAAATTTGGTTGTTTTGTAAAGGTCCTCTATATACCTTTGTACATAAGGAGGTTGAGATATTGGGTTAATACCAGTCTTTTAAAAACGAATGTTGTCTATATAGGTCATGTAGTTGTATACCTTAATGTTTTATTGTAAGCTATGGTAAAAAAAAAAATTTTCATCCTTTTTCATTATCAGGTGGTGATTTTTTTGTATACCATGGAGTAGTTTATTTCTCCAACTTCAAAGACCAAGTCTTGTACAGACAGGTTAGCCCAACAGCCACACCTGAGGCAGTGACTGACACTAGTAAGGCATTTCGTTATACAGATGGCAGATTTTGTCCAAAGGTTTGTTGATACTTAGTATCTTCTTCTTCTTGAATCGTTAGCTGTTGACTGTCAAAGCAGTCAGTGGCCATCATGCCTAGTGACATCTTGTGATACTTAGTATACTTAGTGTGGCCACCTGCGCTAACAGGTGGTTACCTCACATGGCCGTTGTATACCCAGGTTCTTTGCCTCAGTAGATAGCGATGACTGTATTTTTTTTAAGCGAAATATATGAGCACATTATTTAAAAACCACTACACATTATTTCAAAACCACTACACATTATTTCAAAACCACAAAAAGAAAGCCATGAAAATCACTGTGTATAAAACATGAATACATATAGTGCTGTAATGACAACAAACAAGTCTTACATTAACCAGACACTGACAGTCATGTTAAAGCTCAAAACTACTTTAGAAAAGTATTTAGTTATAAAAACAATGGCATACATATGTAGATTGATGACGCAGGAAAGACAAACTGTAAACAAGGATAAATCAAAGAAGGATAGCTGCAGTTGTGTCACAGACTAAGCATCAGTAGATAGCGATGACTGATGATGATGGAAGTGTACAACAACACACATAGTGGTCATATAATACAAAGTGGTACTTCTATATAAAACTTGAGAAACACCGCTCGAACAGGAACATTGTTTATTTACACTGTACAACAGTAATATTAGTTGGACCTCCAACAATTTGGTCCTGTCGACATTCTTTCATACAGCTCACTTGCCAATGATAGTAGACTCTGTATTACGTTGCACTATCTGGCTCTCTTTAGATTTTACTGCTGCTTATCTTCTCTCTTCTTAAAACTGCTTTGACTATTTAACTATTACTGTTCACGATCAGGTTATTGGGTTGTAATTACTGGACGACTCCTGGGAATGATTCTTTCCCTGAACCTAGCTGACTTCTATACTGGCCTGAATAACAGGCCCACTGCACTATCTTAACTACTGCACTCTACGCACCATATTAACGAATGAGAGCAAAGCACGCTCTTCTATTCTTCCACTCCTTGTCAGGGTACTACAATACATATGTTGAAGACGTGTACTGCACAAATCTGCCACCGCAGACCTACAAATTCACATAAAATCTTGAGCAAGTCACTGTCGTCTCAACATGGCTACCCTCATGTACTGGGGTACATGCGACCTGCTATGCTTCACTCACACTTCTGACTGAGGTGCTGAAAAGCGTGACTAACCGGTTTTGTTAACCTCTGTTTGGACTATCTGGGAATCTGTCTCATGCACATTGTTTTTTCTACTCTTTCTAGACTACCCTATGTTTGATTTTCACTATCCGTTTCCCTTTATCTGCCACATTAGTTATTAACAGTGCATTGGATGTTGACCTGATGATGTGAATAAAAACAGGCTATGGGAAATACCATAATAAGACTTAAGAAAAAACATCCCATGTTGCAACTACTAGGTCTTTATCAGAGACTGGGCACACAAAAAGAGTACAGGAAGGAAAGAATAAAATATTCTGAATATGTAAACTAAATTAGTAAATGCAGAAAAGGGTATTATGACAGTTGGGGAGAAGGAGGGATCCCGTTACACGCCCATTGAGGAATATGGTGTTAGGCCCATATTTTCTTGACCATCGGCACACTAGGGGTGATGTGGTCAGCATCATGCCGGCCGCCTTAACCTTCCCAGAAGTTGCTCTGGTACCCAGTTGGGGCTGGGTCGACCCAGGAGCCGTTTGTGGCCTAAAAAAATCCCACCTCATCTGGGGATCGAACCATAGACCACTGAGCTTATTCCCAGGATATGTATCTTGTAGTTTTCAGCCATCCTTTTACCCTTGTCACAATATACCTATAAATTTGCCTTGCTGGAAAATATGCTATCTAGCTGCACATTTGAACTTATTAAACAGAAGTGAACAAATTGCAACCAATTATTTTGACAGGAGTGAATGTGCAGATAATCTGATGGCAGTTTTAGGTAGTGATCAGACAACTGATATTTAAAGACATGAAAATGAAGTTTAATAAGTAGGGCTAGGATTTTGCATCTTATTTTGGGCATAACTAAAATGTTGCTCAGTTGAATATAAATGTGTTTCATAAAAAACTATGCTGATTTAAGAGCCTTTGTTAAGGCATTACTTTGCATTTTTGGCATGTTTTCACCTGAACCAACCCTATCTTGATCGCAGTATACTCCTGGCTTATCCATTCTGCCAACTTTAGGCAGTGTGTGAAAATAACATCTGATGTGGGACTGATCCATGTGCACTAGCTAGATCCTACCAGATTACATGAAGATTTGTTCTATCAGATTAAGCTCATTAGGTTTCCATAGCTTTGAAGGGTATTGTTCTTTCTGTGCTGAGTAATGAGATTGGCTTGAATTGGCTAATGACCTTATTTGGGTGATCAAAAAAGAACAGTGGGCTATTGATCTACTGCTGAAAAACTCCCACACCCTTTTTTTGTTCTACGAATTTTCATGCTTGTTATAATAGAGCATTTCCTGTCCCAGGTATATGGATATTCCAGCTCCATTGTTCAGAGCTCAGAGTCTGTATAGTTGGCCTGGTCAATTCCAGAATGGTACCTTCATCATTCTCTATTCCCCCCCCCCCCCAAAAAAAAACCTTTTTTGTGAAAATCCTGGGGGCAGCCTAGTCTAGTACAGGCATACCTTACTCTTTCGACAGGTTAGGGACCAGAGCACTGACGAAAGTTGAAAATTGACGAAAGTCGAAGCATAGCCTTTATTTAGCTAGCAAATGCATTAGGGCCGCCAAAAAAACGTAAATAACTAACTATATAATACTTGAATGTAACATCTAAGTAAAGAGAAATAAACATAAGAATAAAGAAAATGCAGTAATAAATAAAAAATACGTAAATAACATCTTACCGTAAAATCTCGCATATAATACGCACTCGTGTATAATACGCATGCTTGATTTAGCCCAAAATTTTCTGGTAAAATGGAAATTTGTGTATAATACGCACCATAATTTTTCAAGATTTTATTTTATGAAACATTTGTTAAAAAACTGAAAGCATAATAACAAACAGAAATAGGTACGCAACACCTACATTTTAGGTACTTTGGACTGAAAGACCATGTCGCTTCATAAAACGAACTGCCCATCCATATGACGCTTTAAATGTTGTTGTGCCTATATGAGATTTTGTAAGTTCCAGAGCTTTAAGTCGTATTTCAATGCATGAAACACCGATGCCTTGTTGCCTTCTATCCACTTCCCACTCCAATAATGTTTTTTCTACGTCTGGAAGATCTGGTGTTGACCCACGATTTGCCATTTTCGTACTAGGCAACACTTGCAGCACCTCTTTGTTTTTTCACCATAATCGAATGTTACACTCGTTAATGGAAAAATGTCGACTTGCTGCCCGATTGCCGTTAGATTCTGCATATTTTACCACTAAGAGCTTTTCTGCTGCAGTATAACATTTTCTCGAATTCATTTTTAGGGCTCAAAATAAATAAATGACAAACTTCACAACCAAGCTTAATATCAAAACGGATTGAAGACCAAGAGTGGGAAATGCGTTTTGCGACAATGTCTGACACATAAGAAAACACAGGGCATATTCAATTTCACGCCATTTTCACTGTTAAATTGTGACAAAAACTTGACAGACTTTCCAATGTAGGTTACTTTCGAAATCGAAAATGACGTATTGTTTAGTACTCGCGTATAATACGCACCCGAGTTTTAGCGGGTAAAAATGAGTAAAAATTGTGCGTATTATACGCGAGATTTTACGGTACTTTAAAATCATTCTTGAGCAAGTAGCCGATGAATATATACAGTATGTACAGTTTTGAGTGTTGGTGATTTAGGGGGATTCTAGACTTCGAAAATCAGATGGAGAAAATTTAGGAGGCTCATCTTCAGAACTGGAGGAACTCTTATCTAATTCTTTTAGGAGAAGGGGACTTTGAAGGAGTTCTAACAGGCTGATGTTGATGGCTCGGAATCTGAAAGGTTAGAGGGAGGGGTGACTGAAGTTGGTTGTGGCGGTTGCGTCTTGAAAAATGAGAGCAAGGACGTTTGCCTCATTGATGTCTTCTTCCTTTCCATAACAAGTTCTCTGTAACAGGCTATTTGGCGTACGGTAGCGTTTTTAATTTCTTCTAACACTTTAGAGCTTTGTTCTTTACAAGTGTGCTAACTGTAGTGCAAGGTACACCTAGCTTGCGCCACTATTTCAGCATTTGAGATGCCTTGTTCATTAAGCTTGATTAGCTCAAGCTTTTCTTGCAAATTGAGAACCTTATGGGTTCTTTTAACTTTGTCACTACACTTAGGACCCATTATGAGTATATTAAAGCACACAAATAAGTAGTATAGTGCCTAATCACACAAAAAAGTACGGTATGAATACTGTACACATGTCTTATAATCACGATATGAACACTGTCATTATACTGTTATCACGAAAATAACTATGAACTGTTTACAGTATAAACACAAAAATAATATAGTTTGAATTCTTCTTCTTTGATCCTTAGCTGCCGACCGTCAAAGCAGTCAGTGGCCATTACGCCTGGTGGCGTCTTGTAGGGCAACAACAAATTGATTCCACTTTGCTCGGTTGACGGCCATCCTTCGTACAGTGCCCTAACTGGTTCATTTTTTACATCTCAGCCTCCACAGTCTTCCGCCAAGTTGTTTTTGGTCGGCCTCTCTTTCGTTTTCCTTCAGTGGTCCATGGAATAGCTGTTCTTGTGATGGCATCGGGGTCTCTTCTGAGGACATGGCCAACCCAGCTCCAGCGTCTGCCAGCTATGATGGTGTGCATGTCCTCTTGCTTGCTCCGAGTAAGCAGATTTTGGTTGGTGATGGTATTTGGCCAAAAGATTCGAATAATTTATCTTAGGCATGTTGTGTGAAAAGAGGACAATTTCGACATTTCCTTCTCTGTAACTCTCCAGCTCTCTGCGCCATAGAGAAGCACAGAAAGCACACAGCTCTGATATAATCCTAATTTTGTGCTTGTGCTGTACTGAGAGGACTTCCAGATGTTGTTTAGACTAAAAAAGGCAGTTCTTGCTTTGTTCATTCTGTTGTTGATGTCTTTGCTTGCTCCGCCGTCTGGTGTTACTATGCATCCTAGGTATGTGAAGGCATCTGTCTGTTCCAGTTGCTGATTCCTTACTGATATGGGCTCAGGGTTGCTCACATTGAGCGTCATGACCTCTGTCTTCTTTAGGTTGATGTTCAAGCCCACCTGCTGGCTATACTTATTAAGTCTATCCGTTTTTTCCTGGATGTGTTGATGTGAATGTGCTAGCAGTGCAATGTCATCTGCATATTCCAGATCTTCCAATGTAGAAAATGTAGTCCATCTTATTCCTCTTGGATTGCCCTCTGTTGTCTGGCGCATCACCCAGTCTATGACTGTTAAAAATAGAGTGGTTGATAAGGGGCATCCCTGTTGTACTCCTGTCTTCACTTCAAAGGTTAGGTCGCTCTGCCCAATGCTACACTAAAGTTGGCATAAAGGCTTTTTATGATTGACACTATGCAGCTTGGAATTCCATAAGCCCTCAGTATTTTCCATAAACTGTCCCTATGTATACTGTCAAAAGCCTTATCAAAATCAACGAAATTAATGTACAGCTGTCTTTGCCATTCTGAGCACTGCTCTATAATGTTCCTGAGGGTAAATATATGATCTACACATCTTCTGTTCTTTCTAAATCCTGCTTGTTCTTTCCTCAGTTTGTGGTCTACTGCTTTTGAGATTCTCTGTATAATTATCCTGCCTAGTATTTTGCTGGGAACTGAGAGAAGAGTTATTCCTCTCCAATTATTGCAGTCTGCAAGATCTCCCTTCTTGGGCAATTTGACAATTATTCCTTTTCTCCACTCTATTGGTTTTGTCCCTGTTTTCCAGACTTGTGCAAATAGTGGTTCTAATAGTTCTGCTGCTAGCTCTGGGTCTGTCTTAAATAGCTCTGCATTTAAGTTATCATGACCAGTAGCTTTTCCATTCTTTAACCCTTTGATTGCTGTGATGATTTCTTCTTTTCGTGGGATGTCTGTATTAACATCTAGATCATTTTCAGCCTCAGGAACATTCAATTGTGTCTCTGGTGGTTCCTTATTCAGAGTTTCTCTGAAATGCTCTGCCCATCTGGTTTCCTGACCCTCTACTGTCGTGATGAGATTTCCGTGCTTATCTCTTACTAATGTAATATTGTTTGCACCTCGTTTTCCACTGATGATTTTAGTTATTTTGTATACTGTGCTTTGTTCATTTCTCAGTGCTGCCTCTTCTGCCTGTCTTGCAAGGTCATCCAGAAATGTCCTTTTGTTAGCACGGGTTTGACGTTTAACTTCCTTGTCCAGCTGACTGTATTGTTCACTATATATTGCCTTTAACCTGGGAGACTTAGCTTCTGTTTTCTTTCTTTTCATTTCCTTTCTCTTCGCTATGGTGTTTAGCGTATCTGGTGTTATCCAGTCTTGGCTCTTTCTTTTCTGGAATCCCAAGCATGACTTGCTGCTTTCCTTGTATATTGTTGAGATGGTGTTGAATCTCTGGTCAACATCATCGGTCTCTGTTCTTTCCTGGCTTTTGATAATCTCATATCTTCTCTTTACGTCGACCACAAAAGCTTTTCTGGTGAGGGGATCCTTCAGTTTCGTGATGTTGTATCTTTTCTGTTTGACTGCAACTGGTCCAGCAGCTCTGAGTTTCACTTTCAGTCTTGCTACTACTAGGTGATGATCACTTCCCACATCTGCGCCTCTTCTTACTTTCACGTCTTGTAGTGCATGTCTCCATCTGCCATTGATCATTATGTGATCTATCTGGTTTCTGTCTTGTCCGTTTGGTGATTCGCATGTTAACTTGTTCACTTCCTTGTGTGGAAAAAGTGTTCCTCCAATGACCAGGTTGTTAATACTGCAGAAGCTTATTAATTTGTCCCCATTCTCATTTGCTGTTCCACTGCCGCATTTCCCCATTACTCTTTCGTTATAATTATTGTGTGCTCCCACTTTCGCATTTAGGTCTCCCATTACTATAATGAGATCGTACCTGGGTGTAGTTTCCATTTCTTTTTGTACCTGTTGATAGAACTCGTCCTTGATCTCTTCATCGCTGTCGTTTGTTGGTGCATAGCATTGTATAATTGTGGTGTTGGTGAACCTCCCTCTCAGTCTTGCTCTTATCAGTCTGTTGTTGATGGGTTTCCATTCTTCTTCTTCTTCTTCTTCGTTCGCCCTGAAAAGGACGGTGGTTGCATTGTGTCTGTTTACAACGTAGCTGTGATATCTGCACCTTTCGGTCGACACATCCGACTTCTGCACGGCATTTTTTAGGACCGGGTTTGCCTTCCCATTTCGATCCACACTCGCTCAGCCAGCCTGCACAGCTGCAGACTGTTTCCAGGACCACCACGTGGAGGTGGAGTGCGGTCTTGACCAGCTCTGGTTCGCTGGTCCTGACGCAGGCAGTCAAGCTATGAGTCGCTGACTGCGGTCTCTATTGCTGCGTCTTGAGGTCCCGGTTTCCATTCGAGTAAAGACCTTTCCATTCCTTTCTTCAGGATAATGGCTACACCTTCGTTGTGCTGACCATCCTCTCTGCCAGAATAAAGTACTGTTTCCCCTGTTGCTGTTTTTATTCTCCCCTTACCTGTCCATCTGCTCTCGCTTATTCCCAGGATATGTATCTTGTAGTTCCTCATCTCTGCTGTGATTTGTCTCAGCTTTCCTGCCTCATTCATAGTTCTGACGTTCCAAAAACCAATTCTGGTTTCGTGTTTTGCGGTTGGGGCATCCGTTTTCATGCCAGTGGCTTCCTTTCGGCTTTCACCACTGTCAGTCATACGAGCCTGAGACTCCGGATGTCCGTCCCACAGCAAAGTTTTTCCATTTATTGTTGTTTCCGTAACATGTGCATTTTTTTACATAGACAGGGGTGTCAGCCCTGTGCTAAAACCCCCAACCTGGAGGACCAGAGTACCAGCTTTTGTCTGACCCCTACCCATGCAGACCAGTCCAGCTTGGTTGAACCTACCAGGAGTAACTCTCCCACTGGCATAGCTCTGGGGATTGTCAGGGTACACAAGCTGCCATACCGCTACAAGGTATAGGTACCATTTATGGCAGATAGTTTGAATAATTTGGTTATTTTAATCACAAAAATAAGTAGTATTAATATGTTTAATCACAAATATAAGAGATTCAATGCGGACAACTTAAAAAAACAGTGGGCACCAAACGACTTCTATTCAAAGACTGAACGACGAAAGAAACAAGATGACATGCGGTTGTGACGAAATGCAATGAAAGAGCGATGAAATTTGGAAACGTGGTTATAATTGAAAACTGACAAAAGAGCGAAGCGACAAAACTCAAAACGACGAAAGTCGAGGTATGCCTGTAATGCTAATTGCTACAGAAACCACAAAGCAAGAGCACGTGCTGTGATGCAGGCTTCCTCAAAGGGGCCACCTGCAGTTGTGGATCCATGTTCCATAAGGAGCAAAAATGGAGATGAAGATAATGTAGGAATTATACAGATTGGCCAGACAATCCAGATTTTTGTATTGTGGATATCAAAGGTTTTTATACAAATCTAGATGGTGAAATATGAAAATAACATTGAAGTGTAAAATTAACAAAGAGAAGTTATGTTCAAATCACTTTCATGTTGCTAATTAATATATTCTGTCTAGAAATCCCGTATCTATTGTATCAGAGAAGACCATGAAGTGATCAAAGGAGGAGCCAAAGAAGCTGAAAACACAGTTGTATCAATCAATCCAGAAACCAGGACCCAGACTGTCCTGGTGAGTAATGTGCTAAGGAATAATCACAACTAGTGTGATCCTTCACAAGATTATTTTAAAGCATATTTGTTAACTACACATATCTTGGCAGCAATATGGACAAAGTTGAAGAACAGACAGTGATACTGATCGAAATGGGAATTTAAAAAAAGGCAATAGGAGCTTTCATTCATTCATAACCCTCCACTCCCAAAGGAGCATAGGCCTTCAACAAACACATGCCAAGTCCTCCTGTCACGTGCCATCATCTCAAGTTCTTTCCATGTTCTCCTCATCATTTTCACCTCTGTTTCCAACTCTCTTCTCCATGTACTTCTTGGTCTTCCTCTGCCTCTCTTGCTCTAGGGGTTCCAGAACAAGGACTGCCTTGTAATGCTATCAACAGGTTTCCTCAGTGTATGTCCTATCCATCGCCATCGTCTTCTTCTCATCTCTTGTTCCACTGGCACTTGTCTAGTTCTTGTCATCAGTTCCACGTTGGTAACCTTGTCATACCATTTTAATCCCTCTATTCTACGCAAGCACCCATTTATGAAAGTCTGTAGCTTTTTGGTTGTTGTCTTTGTTGTTCTCCATGTCTCTGAGCCATACAATAGGACTGACTTCACATTTGAGTTGAAGATTCTTATTTTCGTGTTGGATCCTATTTCTCTTGATCTCCATATATTTCCCAATGCAATGAAAGCTCCTCTTGCCTTTTGTATTCTTATTTTGATATCGCTGTCTGTCCCTCCAACTTTGTCTATATTACTGCCAAGATATGTGTATGATTCTACATCTTGTATTGGTGTTTCTTCAAGTTCAACCCTGTTATCATTACCTGCATTTATTCGCATTATTTTTGTCTTTTCCCTGTGTATTTTCAGACCCAATTGCTGTGACCTCTCATCAAGTGTTTTCAATTTGTCCTGCATCTGATTACGGCTATGGGACAGAAGAGCCAAGTCATCAGCAAAATCCAGATCATCCAACTGCTTAGTCAGAGTCCACTGGATTCCATTTCTGTTGTGTGTTGCCGATGATCTCATAACCCAATCTATTGCCAGCAAGAAAAGAAATGGAGACAAGAGGCATCCCTGTCGCACTCCTGTTCTTATCCCAAACGGTTCTGTAAGCTGTCCTTCGTGAAGAACTCTGCATGTCATGTCTTCATATGTTTTCTTTATTAAATTAATGATCTTCAGGGGAACTCCATAATGCCTCAACAATTTCCAAAGTGATTCTCTGTCTACACTGTCAAATGCCTTTTCGTAGTCCACAAATCCGATGTATAGTGGTGAATTCCATTCCAGACTTTGTTCAACTATTATTCTCAAAGTGGCTATCTGGTCTGTACATGATCTGTTTTGTCGAAAACCTGCTTGTTCATCTCTCAGTTTCTTGTCTATGGACTCTTTTAATCTCTCAAGGATAATCCTGTTTAATACTTTTCCTGGCACTGATAGTAACATTATTCCTCTATAATTTGTGCACTCTTGTAAATTTCCCTTCTTAGGCAACTTAACCAGATATCCTTCCTTCCATTCTGCTGGTAGAGCTTTCATGCTTTAGGAGATATATGGAGATCAAGAGAAATCAAGTCCAAACACTAAAATGAGAACCTTCAGGTCAGGTGTCTGGTCAGCTCTATTGTGCAGCTCTGAAACATGGAGAAAAATAGGAACTGAAACGAGAAGGCTACAGACTTTTGTGAATGGATGTTTGTGTAGAATACAGGAAGTGAAATCATGCGACAAGGTCACCAATGTGGAACTGATGACAAGAACCAGGCAAATGCCATGGGAGCAAGAGACAAGAAGATGAAGCTGGCGATGGATTGGACATGCACTGAGGAAACCTATTTATAGTATTACATGGCAGTCATTATTCTGGAATCCCCAGGGTAAGAGAGGTAGAGGAAGACGAGAACACATGAGAAAGAGAATTGAAGACAGACATGAAAGGAATGAGGAAAGCATGGAAAGACCTTGAGCTCATTGCACGGGACAGAAAAAGTTGGCATAAGTTTGTTGAAAGCCTATACTCCTTGGGGAGCGAAAGAGTGATGAATTAATGAATGAATATTTGTTCATATTTATATGCTTGCACATCACCAAGACACAGACTGTACTGGTGAGTAATATGCTTTGGAATACATTGTTTGTAATCACAGAAGCTAGAATAATCATTCATAGGATTAATTTAAAGCATATTTACATAGAGGTGGACATAATATACACAACTTGAGATATACTGATAAAAAAAAAGTTATAGGAAGTAATTGATACAATATTGACAGGAACTGTCAAAACATTTTACCTGTACTACCAAGTCTTCATAATCGTTACCCTCCACCTCCCTGGGGAGTATAGGCCCTCAACAAATTCATGCCTATTCACCCCATCCTGTGCTATCCCCTTAAGGTTATTTGTCATTTCATTCTGTTCTCCATGTGTGTTTTTTATTTTGAGTCTCTTTCTACCTGTCTTAAAATATCTTAATACCATCATATTAATTTTTGCCAAGGCAATAAAAAGTTAATTTACAATTTATTTCACTTAAAATTTTGAGAATGGTGTTTAATGTTCAGTGTAATTTTTGTAATTTATCAACATTACTCAGTTTAGCTACCTTATTGAGATCTGTTTTTAAATTTGCCTAGATGAAGGGTGCTGACTTCTATGCATCCCCTCGTGTGTCCCCAGATGGAAAGAAGATTGCGTGGACACAGTGGATACACCCCAACATGGTAAGATAAAGTTAGTCTTGCCCTTAGCAGTGTTTTGTCTGGTATAAGAAAGAGTCAGTTTCTTATATTTGTTTCATACCTGAAAAAAAAACAAACATTGTCTTTGTGTAGTGATAGCTTTTTGAATATGTAATAAGAGCTTAAAAAAATGTAAGAAAATTCAATTGTCATGTATAGGAATAAGAATATTCAAGTTAGCTTCTGTCCTAGAAAATTAAGTGGTTTGGCCATCATCTTATGAGAATGAAAACTCAGTCAGTTACCATTATGTGTCTACAACAGTAGAAAATCTGGTTTTAGGGTGTGGGTAAGTCCAAGAGGCAGGTGGGTAGACAAAATTACATAATCCTACAACAGTTCAGGCTCACAGCAGCCAATGTGACTTGCTGCCCCTACTCTTTAAGGCAAGAGTGGAATGAAAAAATAAAAGTAAGCTTCTATCCTACCCATGCATTAATCTTGTATTTCTTTTTTCCATTTGTGTTTCTTTAGCCGTGGGACAGCACAGAAATATGGGTCGCAGAGTTATCTGACTCTGGTGATGAGATTGTAGAAGGAACAGCTCATAAAGTATGTCAAACTTACCTTTCCCTTTCTTATTCTTCTGTTTCTTTTTTTCTTTCTTTCCTTTTAATATACCTCTCATCCATCACGGTCTTTCTTTCTCATTTTGTGTTTATGAAGGATTCACTTTAGTTTGTTTTTGTTCTTTGTTTAGTACTTTACTTATTTGTTAACACACAGGCAAATACATTTCACAAGATGAATTGTACATGCATTCAGACATGGATCCCATTTCATGGTAACATCTCCAGCAATGAAGAGGCTGACAGATTGGCAAAAGAAAATGGAAAGCTACATCAGCCTGATACAAGCATAACTTTCGAAGAGGCAAAGAGTCTTATCAGAATCAGATACAAGAACAATTAGGATGCAGAGCGTCAAAATACAAAATGATAGTGAACAAGTGGTAATCTTCAGACTTTGCACAGGCCACTACAGATTGGTATATCATCTAATAATTATAACCCCTTCAGTCTTAATTGACTATGGGAAAGTGCCCCTGAGGTGACAGCTCTCAGCTGCTTTTTTTCCTGGTGTTCCTTTCGACATTTTACTTTCTCTTCTGCTTGTTGTGAGAGCTTCTTTTTGCCCAATCCGAGGTGGACCAGTAGAGAGCATCGTTACTTGGTGCGATCGGCAGCTTCATCCTCCCAGGTTGCTGGATTTATGTGCAGTGCCCTCATGTCTCTCTTGTACACATCTTTGAACCTCAGTTGTGGTCGCCCAACTGCTCTTCTGCCATCTGCCAGTTGTCCGTAGAAGATATCTTTTGTGAAGCGACCATCTTCTGGGCGGCAGACATGGCCAAGCCAGCGTAGTATGCACTGTCTACACAGTACATACATGCTTTGAAGGTCAGCATGTGACAGCACCTTGAAATTTGTCACTTTGTCCTTCCATGAAATTCCAAGCATGTGGCATAGACACCATAGACGGAAGATATTGAGCCTTCTTACCATCTATTCAACAAGCTAAAGATAGGAACTACTGATGAGTGTAACTGTGGTATAGATAAAATGACTGCTGAACAAAGATGCCCAACATGTGAGCAACAGAGAAAGCACATATGGCTGTCACCAGTACCATTCCTGGATAAACTCTATAGAGATACAAAAAGCCTGAAGCTGACCACTGCTTTCTTTGAAAATATTCAAGTAGGTGTCGTAGATTTTTGATAGGGAAATTAAGACTTGGGTTGGTCCCTTCTGAATAGGTTAGAATGAGTGATCGCCTCAGTGAGATGTGATAATAGAAATAGAGTTCCACGAGTGAGATGGTAGAAATTTATAGAGGCTGTCCCGGAAATCGAGAATCTCTCTCTCTTTCCACCTATCTTCTACAACAGGTCCGAAGGAGTCAGACAGTCTATAAAAAAATATGCATATTAATATATATCTATCCACTCACGTGCCCGCACATACAAGTGACGACAGTTAGACACACAGACGTGGGAACAACTATAACAATGATTATATAGATATTATGGGAATGAACTGACCACCACACTGAAATAAATGTAGGTATAGTTTAATTATCATAGTAAACTTACATCACAACATATAAAATACATCAAAAGCATACACATAGTCATAAAATCAAGGAATGCTACAATAGTGATAGACCCGTTTGTATGGTCCTTCCCTGGATATATAGCTCACAGTCCCGTTAGAGAAAAGTGATAACCCCAAGGAGTTACAGATGCATATGCTTGAGTCTATGGGTTCCCCCTTTTAAGGTATGGACAGACTTGATACTCTGCTTTATTCTAAGGGTAAATATTGTTAGCAATAACTTGCATAAAGGAAGTTACAACGTGGGTGACTCAGACAAAGAACATCCTTCAGTCTACTTTCACTCGGTTCTTTCATCAGGGCCCTGATATACTTACAATCGTGCTGTGGTTCACTGTCTGGCGCAAACTTTGGGACACTCACACACTTTTTATCTGTTACTGTCGTTAAATGAAGCGGATCCCAGCTCTGCAGATTTGTTTGTTGGTTTCATCAAAATGGATCCGGGGAGCGTCTGCTTCATGCGATAGTTATTTCAGACTAAAGTTAGTGTCACTTGACTCACGAGGTAAGAATTAGGCTTAAAAGAGCACACAATGTCAGAACACGAGGTTTCCCTTAATTAGGAAGATGACCGGTGGACAACTTCTCTCAACAAATAATCTTGGTTCACCACACACTTGTCAACAATGTCGGAAAGTTAATGTTTTAGATTTCTGTAATTTTTCTCGCCACAAGGCAGCATGTACATTAGAGTTAGTGTAGAAATATGCACTGGCTCAAAGGCCCAGTATAAGCATTTATTAGGTATGTCGCTGTACAAAACACCGGCAAAGTTTGGGTTACCCCAGTATTCACTGAATAAAGAAAAAAACACATATGAAATATGTTACATATGATGTACTCAATATAACTTACGTTTTTAAAATGCAAGCATACAGCTTGACTTATCATTAAAACTTCCCGTGCAATAAGTTATATATTTAAAAATCATCAATCCTCATGAATTAGGAATACATACGTATTCCGTCAACACTCATGAGGCATCTAGCATTTATAAGTTAGTTTAGACAAATTGTTCCCGTCTGATTATTTAGCAGTTAAATTAAATTCGTTATAGCTACATTGTTGTTTAAGCTAGAAATTATAATTTATTCTGCTTTCCACTGAAACACGTCACTAGAAAATAATACAGACTATATAATTAAGCACTCTGCACCAAATCTAACTAGTGAAATATGAAATAAGCGATTATCACTTTAAATACTTCACAAAATATTAGATAATTATTATAATATATACCTCAACACACAGAACTACAGGTAATCGCACACTTTAGAATTATACGCTGATATATTTATTTGAAGTCTAGAGCTCGGTAAATTTCCGAACAAACTAGGGCTTCGCTAAACAGCTTATTCTATTCACGAACAACCTGTCTACTGCGAATTTTGAGGACTGAATGAAAATAAAGTTTAACATTCTGGTTATATCTATTACCATACAAAGGGTCCCAACTTTATTTTGCCAAATGAAATAATCTCCCCTTTCCGTCTAAAACACCTTACATCAACTAGAAGACTACCATGAACTGACACTCGTGCGTTTTCACACCTCACGCTGACCAGGCCAACAGTGAGTGCCTTGTCAGCTGGGATTTCCAGACAAATGTCTCAAACTGCGCCGAGGAGATGTCGGCTATCGCGCTTCACCTAAGCGCTCCGCCGATGCAACTCATTATGGCAGGTGAAAATGCAGACAACTTTGTCGCCTATAGGTCTGGCGAAAGCGAATATTCACAGTGTATTTCGTCTGGTGCAGGGAATGCTGTAGACATATGTCTGCTCCTATGTCTGACCAGACGAATATATTCACAGTTTCGTCCACTGACACCTAATGCAATAGAATGCATTTTAACGCTCTCTCTCTGACACGTTATGTCATAAATGCGTTTACCAGTATGAGAAAGAAAACGGTAAAGTTGAGAATGGGGAAGAAAATATTTTTCGCAAACGAATGGATGCGAAAAATACAGGAAAAAGGTAAAGAGTGATAATAAAATAGAGGATACGGTGAAAGCAAAAGAAGAGGATATAGGCAATTTATGATCAATAAACTCTCTCTGACAGTAGGCATCTGAGAGTGTATGAAGAAGAAGACATGTACACATCCAAACATCTCACAGATACTGAAACAAACATTAACACAGGCTCACATATCAACATACAACATATGTGCATACACTTAATTAGAAATGCAGAGATATAAACACAGACTAACATGCAGTCATACATTTACACACAAATACTGACACAGACATATGGACACTCAAACAATGTCAGACATGCATGGAGACACAAAGGCAGTCAGTACACATGCTCGTACAAACACTCACACATACACAGGCATATGTATACTCCCAGTGACGAAAATTGCAGACATTCACAGAACATATGTACATATTACATAGGGTACATATATTCAAAGCATAAGACACATACTCTGATTCAGACACACACAGATACAAAAACGTATACATATGCCAACAGTCGCATAAATGAGCACTAACACGTGTACTCTGCACAGACATGGGCATGCAGATCCGTGAACTCAATCCCCAATTAACAGAGCACAGACACTCAAACACAAAAGCGCACAAATATGTGAAATTGTAGTTAGCACAGACACAAAATACAGACTTTGACAGATATGGACCTATTGCTGGTAGATGCAAGCATTCATACAGATTCTTATATGTATATTTTACACAGAGAATCATACACACAGATTTAATTACACATTCTATGTACATATGTGTATGGACATGTAGTTGTGACACTGTGGAACTTACACATGGACTCACATATGGACACACAGTTGAACCTCCACATGGACACACATATTAACACAATTCAACCTGCACATAGACATGGATACACAGTTAAACCTACACATAGACTTACTTTTGGACACACAGTTAAAACTACATATGGATGTACAGTTGAGCTTAGACATGGACACACATGAGCTCACATATAGACACACATGGACATACAGTTTAGCTTACAGATTGAACCTACACATTTATATGACCACACAAGGACTTTCATATAAACATACAGTTGAAATTACTCATGGACACACATATGGACATTCAGTTGAACTTGCATATGGATGAGTACACAACTGTTGTATAACCACTGAATTTTATTACATTCAACATTCTTTTGATGTTTGTAAGTAGTTGTTGTACTGGAATACAACATGAAGACAACTTGAATAAACTTGACCAAAACTTGATAGAATACACATAAATGGCATTAGTATAAGATCACAAATGTTATTACTGGTACTAGTCATTTAAGCATAATACTAATAACTTGCTTGAAACTTTTTACTTTATACTTTTTTAATTGAGAACACACACTAGTCTTTTTTTATTTTCACTCCTTATGGAGCATGGGACCTCCACTGCTGCTGGTCCCTTTCCAGGAATCCTGCACCAGGCATTCACATGCTGTTTCAGTGGTCGTTTCTGTAGGAATTAGTTTTGCATGACCAGGGTTCCAGCCTCATTCGCAACCTTGTATTAGTTACCTGATATGGTGTGCCTGTGGGAGCAGTAGTCCTATCCTTTCTTTGTCTCATCAGAGACCCCCAGGAACTACATGGGGCACAAAAGTAGTTGATGCCAAACTAAAAAGCATTGATGCCAAACTAAAAAGCATTGATGCCAAACTAAAAAGCATTGATGCCAAACTAAAAAGCGTTGATGCCAAACTAAAAAGCGTTGATGCCAAACTAAAAAGCATTGATGCCAAACTAAAAAGCGTTGATGCCAAACTAAAAAGCATTGATCAATACCCATTAGCTCCCTGAGGAGCATAGGCCTTCAACAAACACATGCCAAGTCTTCCTGTCCCATGCAATCCGCTCAAGTTCTTTCCATGTTTTCTTCATCATTTTCACCTCTGTATCCAGCTCTCTTCTCCATGTGTTTTTTGGTCTACCTCTGCATCTCTTTCCCTGTGGATTCCAGAACAAGGACTGCCTTGTAATGCTATCAACAGTTTCCTCAATGTGTGTCCTATCCATCACCAGCATCTTTTTCTCAGCTCTTGTTCCACTGGCACTTTTCTGGTTTTTGTCATCAATTCCACATTTGTGACTTTGCTATACCATTTCAGTCCTTCTATTCTATGCACGCACCCGTTTATTAAAGTCTGTAGCTTTTTAGTTGTTGTTTTTGTTGTTCTCCATGTCTCAGAGCCATACAATAGGACTGATTTGACATTTGAGTTGAAGATTCTTATTTTCTTGTTGGACTTAATTTTTCTTGTTCTCCATATGTTCCCCAATGCAGTGAAAGCGCCTCTTGCTTTTTGTATTCTTATTTTGATATCATTGTCTGTCCCTCCAACTCTGTCTATATTACTACCAAGATACGTGTATGATTCTACATCCTTTAGTGATGTTTCTTCAAATTCAATCTTGTTATCATTTCTTGCATTTATTCTCATAATCTTTGTCTTTTCCCTGTGTATTTTGATGCCAAACTAAAAAGCATAACTCAAATATGAAAGTAGATACACAGCAATAATTATTGTCCATTTCTCTCCTTATAGAGCATGGACCCACCACTGTAGCTACTCCCCCTTGCAGGAAACCTGCACTAAGCTTTCACATGGTCTTATAGTGATGGTTTCTGTAGCAATTTTTTTATGATGTTGCCAGCCCCATACACAACATCTTATTAGTCACCAAATACAATGTGCCTGAGGGTTGCGGTAGTCGTGTTCTTTCTTTATTTCATCAGAGACCCAAGGGCAACTATGCAGGGCAAGCACAGAAATACAAAAACACAAATTTAAACATATATTATAAATGTGTATGTTTTAAATCTGTGAAGCTAAATTCTAGTTAGGGCTGTCATATTATGACTAAGAGAGGATGAAAAACAGGGAGTTTGTATTGCTAAACCGTAAAACAATACAATAAATTGAGCTGTAACACTGATCTTCATCATTTGTGCAACAAATACTTAACAAGACAATCTCAAGAAAACAATAGTTTAGGAAATTGTATAGTGCTAAAAGGGCCAAAATGAACATTATTTTGTGAAATTATTTGACAATGAAATACTTTGAGTATAAATAAATTTTGTTGTTGGAATCTTTTTCAGGTTGTTGGTGGTAAGGATGCCAAGGGGCAAGACCTAAGTGTCATCCAGCCATCTTGGACTGATGATAATGAGCTCTTGTATATAGGAGATCAGTCTAATTGGTGGAACCTGTATCTTGTGAACAAGACAGGAGAGCATGTAAACCTACATGAAACAAATGCTGAGATTGGTGGACCACAGTGGATGTTTGGAAGAACTTCCTATGTCTTGGAGCCCAATGGAGGAAAAAGAATTGTCACATCTTTTCAAGGGGTTTGTATTGTGTGCTAAAAATTCTCAAGTTTTCTTATATGTCATGTCGGAGAGCAGATGAGAGAGTACTAAGGAAGCTATATACTGGGCGAGTGAGACCAGTCCTAGAATATGGCATTGCAGTATGGTCAACGGCAGCCAAGTCGAACTTTGACAAAATAAACAGAACCCAAAACCAAGCAATGAGAATCATAACAGGGGGCATGAAGTCAACGCCCATAAAAGAGTTGGAAAAGATTACTCACCTCCAACCTATGGAGGATAGAAGAGATAGCAGAGCCCAGCAACAAGCTGAGAAATTCAGGAGGCTGATAGACCACCCAATGCACCAGAGAATAAATGGACTTGGAAGGGGAAGACTGAAGTGAAGCAACTTTGTAGAGACAGTCAAAACAAAGATGAGAGCAGACCCCATTAACGCAATGTCAACAGCTACACCAATATGTACTGCACACAAGCTACCAATTTGGAAACAACAGTGTTTCCCTGAAATGATAGAAAACATTCCTGGTATTGAGAAAAAGAACAGCCAAAATGAAACAGAAAGGAGAGTCCTAACCACAAAATATATAGAGAAACATTACCCAAGCAACACCTGGATCCATGCGTACACAGATGGATCAGCAACTAATGCAACAGAAGATGGGGGTGGAGGAGTCTTCCTGAGCTTAAGCAATGGCACACAAAAGAAGATAGCAGTCGCAACAGGGAAATTTTCAACTAACTTCAGAGCAGAGGCAGATGACCTTAAAAACTGCATCAGAAATTCTAATGACAGAAGAAAGCTCAGAGAGACCAGTAGCTATCTTCTCAGATGTGCTGTCAGTGATTACAACATTGAAAAGTCAAAGTAATGCTGAACTGGATGACCTATTAGTAACACTTCACAGACTATGTCAGCAGTACAAAAGAGTTGTGATACAGTGGATCCCTTCTCACTGCAACATCCCTGGAAATGAAGAGGCTGACAGATTGGCGAAGGAAGGGGGAAAACTTCCTCAACTTGACACAAATATAACCTATGAGGAGTCCAAGAGTTTTATCAAGCGCAGATACAGGCACAAGTGGGAAGAAGAGCATCCAGGCCACACAAAAAATGATCCTTATTACCAGCTCAGCAGAAGAGAACAAGTGGTAATCTTCAGACTTCGCACAGGTCATAACAGATTGAGATACCATCTATTCAACAAACTAAAGATAGGAACTACTGATGAGTGTGACTGTGGCACCGATAAAATGACTGCCGAACATCTGCTTCAAAGGTGCCCAACATATGAGGAACAGAGAAAACGCATATGGCCATCACCAGTACCATTCCTGGAGAAAATCTACGGAGATATCAACAGCATCAGGCTGACCACTGCTTTCTTTGAACTTATTCAAGTTGACATCTGAGGGTGAACAAAGAAGAAGAAGAAGAATATGTCATGTCAGGTGAACTTGGTGTTGTCTTAAGCAGTTCTATTGCTTTATAAATTGATTGACAGCTATGCAAAAAATGGATTGCTGGCTATGCAAAAAATCGTGAGGGCTGTTGAAAGAAAGTATTCTCGTTATTTTGTTCTATAAGGGGAGTAGCTACAGTGAAAAGTTTTTTCATAAATAACACTGACTAACAAAAAAAAACTTTTTTTTTTCTTTCTCTAACATTTCTATGTTTTTCTGGTCAATTTTAATGCGCTGTTTTTAAATCTGCAAACCGTTTTTCTCTATCAGGTCGGGATCTCTAGAAATACGCAATTGAAGTTTTTTAACAAGGCATAAAGTATTATAACATCATTCATACAAGAAGTGTAACAGTTATGTAGGCTTGAATTTCTTTGCAGTCGACTTTCGTCGGTGAATGGCATGTGGTACATCGCGATGAAGCATCCAACAATAATCGGCAAGCATGGTCACACTCCACCGTCCTTGATAGCGTGATTCCATTACGGCGATATCTTGATGGAATCGTTCTCCATGTTCATCGCTGACTTCGCCAAGTTTGTCAGGGAAAAAGTCAAGATGTGAATCAAGCAAATGGATTTTGAGGGACATGTTACAGCCCATAATTCTGTATGCATCTATGCACTGCTTAACAATATGCACATAGTCGACAGATTTGTGATTTCACAGAAAGTTATCGACGATCGATTTGAATGCCATCCATGCGCGAAGTTCACTACCATGTAACAAGTTCTCGAATTGTTTGTCTGCAATAACTTTCCTAATCTGAGGTCCTACAAAGATACCTTCCTTTATCTTTGCATCGTTAACTTGCGGAAACTTTTCTCGAAGATAAGTGAAAGCTTTGCTCGTTTTATCTAACGCTTTTACGAAATTCTTCATGAGCCCCAACTTTATATGTAACGGTGGTAAAATGATGCCGTCTTTGTTAACTAATGGCTCATGTATTACATTTTTATGCCAGAGCTGCATACGATCCCTGATAGGCCACACCTTTCTTGCATAATGTTCCTGTCTGTTGCGGCTGTCCCATTCACATAGGAAGCAACAAAATTTAGTATACCCAGTCTGCATGCCCGTGAGAATTGCAATGACCTTTAGGTCTCCACAAATCCGCCATTGGTAGTCATTGTACTTTATTTTTGCCAAAAGTATAGCCATATTGTCATAAGTTTCTTTCATATGAACAGAGTAGGCGACTGGAATTGATGAAAATAAATTTCCGTTATGCAATAACACGGCTTTTAGACTAGTCTTGGAAGAGTTGATGAAAAGTCGCCATTCGTTGACTATGTGCTCACGACCGAAGTGCACCATTAGACCGTTTACATCTTTGCAATAGCAAATGCCATCATCCATCTCAAAGTATTGAACAAGTTCTCTGTGTCTATGACGAAATTTAGATATCGGAGTATTGGGCGCTAAAAAATTCCATTCTTTGAGTCGCGAACCGAGTAATTCCGCTTGTCCTTTGGTAAGAGCGAGATCACGTATTAGATCTGAAAGTTCTGAATGGTTAATTAAGTGAACACCATCATTCACCGGTATATAATCCGAGTCAGAATTAGTTTCTAAAGCAGGTAAACTATCACTTTCTGATGGTTCATTCACGTCCAACGGATATTGTTATGGTGGAACTGGGATCGGACACGTGATTGGATCATGAGGCACTGGTTTCGATACCGATTCTACAACTTCTAGAAGCCATATTTCGCTCAGAATTATTTCAAAATACAGTAACTATTTGAAAAATAGCGTAACATATGTCATGCATCTTTTAGCAGTATAAAAAGTAGAATTATTTTGCATTTTATTAATTTTTTAATAAGTTATATAGTAAAAATGAAACGGAGCAAATAACGGTTTCCCAAAAATATATTTATTCACAAATATCTTAAGAACCCGACGTGATAGAGATAAACGGATTTCAGATTTGAAATCAGCGCAAGAAACTGACCTAAGAACACTTATTCTTATATAAGAAAGAAAAATGTTGTTTGTCAGTGTAATTGTAGGTATCAATTAAATTTAACAGACTTATCTACAACAATAATAATGGATAATTATGCATAACACACCATATGTTCAAACAGTGCCATAAAGTTGCCAAGGAAAGTGTGACCATATTGGATTTAAATGCTGTATTTCAATTCCCTGAGGTATTCTCATTTTTTTAATTATAAGCAGCAAAGATTTACTGGAAGCTCGTCATTGCATTTTAAAACATTTTTTTTCAGAAAGATATTTTATAACTTCAGTTGATCATGAATTTTAGGACTTAAATACTTGGATCTACAAAAAAGTAACACATTTAGCAATAGTTTACATTATTTGCAATAAATCACCTTTTTGAAAAGATATCAGAAATCTGATCTAAAACAAAATATTTAAATGCAGTGGACAGTTGCTGTACCTAATATCATATTCACTGATGAAAAAATAAATCAAGTTATAAGAAAGCAAGTAACACAAAACAAGGTTCTGATAAATTAATTGTTTCCTTCATACAATGTCTTAGAACAATACAGTTTCAAAGTCAAAACACAGGTTTGTAGAATGTGTTCTTACAATTGATTTTGACATAATTAAATTTATGTGACTTTAAATTATAAAAAAAAAAAAAAATAGAACAATCCAAATGAAAATTTTTTTTCTTTAATTTTTGACTTAAAATCCTGTAACATTCCATCCCTTAATAAGATTGACACTTACAAAAAATTTTTTTTTTAAATATGCAGACAGCAGATGTTTGTTAATTTTTCTGTGTTTTATATTATATGAGGTAACTCCACACAACAAGCTGAAGTTGATTTCGTCAGCTTTTAAAACATCTTCAGGACTATTAGCTTTACATAAAAGTGTTTTAAGATTTTTCAGTTTAAAAAAAAATGAAGGTTAACTTCTTCTGCTTTTAGGTAGGGTAGAATACAAGTTTCAGAAATGGTCTTAAATTTATTTAAAATGTATTTCATCATACCTCTTCATGGGATACCAGTAATTGAATATCTTAGAGTATTGTGATAGTAATATTTCAGAAATAGTTACAATTAAATACAGTACATTATGTAGTTATTATGTTTATTTATTTTAAGTACTATTTCAAATAATTATCAGCATGATTGTCTTTTCTTTGAACTGATAACTTGAAACAGGAGTTTGGTGTTTTGGATTTGAAAAATAAGACTTACACAAAGAATTCCCAGCTGCACTGTTTCCATCATAAAAAGCCTCTATTCTAACTTTACATGCAGTGTTGGATTGAATAATGTAACTTTCGAAGTGAAAACAGGAGTACGACAGGGATGCCCCTTATCAACAACATTATTTTTAACAGCCATAGATTGGGTGATGCGCCAGACAACAGAGGGCAGTCCAAGAGGAATTAGATGGACAACGTTTTCTACACTGGAAGACCTGGAATATGCAGATGACATTGCACTACTTGCTCATTCACATCAACACATCCAAGAAAAAACTGATAGACTGAATAAGTATGGCCAGCAGGTTGGCCTGAACATCAGTCTGAAGAAGACAGAGGTCATGACACTAAATGTGGGCAATCCTGAGCCAATAACAGTAAGGAACCAGCAGTTAGAACAGATGACACATTTACTTACCTAGGATGCATAGTAACACCTGACAGTGGAACAAGCAAGGACATTAACAGCAGAATGAATAAAGCGAGAACAGCCTTTGCTAGTCTCAACAACATTTGGAAGTCTTCCCAGTACAGCACAAACACCAAATTAAGACTGTATGAGAGCTGTGTACTTTCTGTGCTTCTCTATGGTGCCGAATGCTGGAGAGTAACAGAGAAGGAAATGTCGAAACTGTCCTCCTTTCACACAATCTGCCGAAGGAAAGTTCTCCAAATCTTTTGGCCAAACACCATCAGTAACCAAGAACTACTTATTCGGAGTAACCAGGAGGACATGCACACCATCATAGCTGGCAGACGCTAGAGTTTGGTTGGACACGTCTTCAGAAGGGACCCTGATACCATCACAAGAACAGCTATGCTGTGGACCCCTGTGGGAAAGTGAAGGAGAGGCCGACCAAAAACAACTTGGCGGAGAACTGTGGAAGCCGAGATGCAAAGAATGAACCAGAGTTGGGGCACTGTACGAAGGATGGCCGCTGACCGAGCAAAGTGGAATCAATTTGTTGCTGCCCTACAAGACGCCACCAGGCATGATGGCCACTGACTGCTTTGACAGTTGGCGGTTATGGATCAAAGAAGAAGAAGTTACTATAAAATACAGTCCCTTATGTAGTTATTATGTTTATTTTCTTTTAAGTACAATTTCAAATAATTATCAGCATGATTGTCTTTTCTTTGAACTGATAACTTGAAACAGGAGTTTGGTGTTTTGGATTTGAAAGATAAGACTTACACAAAGATAGATACTGGGCTAGCAATGCATGATAGATATGGCTGGACCGCTTCAGGATCTATTTACTGCATCGCCTACAGTGAGGTTACATATCCAGAGGTCATTCGAGTAAACATTGACACTAGACAGGTCAGATTTTTTATAGTATTTGGAAAACAGTTCTGTTCATTAATGCAGTTAGAATATTTGTATGCAGTATTTTACAATAATTATTTTCCAAGCATAGATAATTTATCTGCTATTACAGATCTTCCAGTTTTAGCAACGTGACCATATATCCTTCCTTCCAATCTACTAGTATTTCTTCTCTCTCTGCCAGACTTTACAGAATAATTTATACAATATCAATGTTGTTGTTTAACTAGGGCTGCTGAGCTTTTTGCTCTTTTGCAGCAATACCAAGTCGAAGAGTACCTGGTATTATCTACACTGTAGATCTAGGCTTTTTCTATGGCTTTTCTGCCATTCTTAAACATGTTGAGTTGAAGTCATGAGCTCCACTTTCTTCAGCTTGGCTTGCATTTAGAAGATCATCACATCTGGTCCTAAGCTAAGAGGAAGAAGCATATGGCATACTGTGCATTCCTCATCATCCAAGTGGCTCTCCAAATATGCAGAGCTAAAATACTGTGCTCTGGTTCTGGGCTCTCCCAAGGAATTGTCACGTCCTACACAGAGCCACTTCTCAGCTCTCCTTGCCCATCATGGGCCCATAGTGAGATCCTCCTGCATGCAGCCAACCAGGTAAAAATCCAGAGGTACGTCTGGGGCTCAAGTGACTCCTCCAAGCTTAGTTTGCAATGCTAGGTTCTCAACGTGTTTCATCACAGGGGGAATCCCTGGAAGTGTGTGGATGATTTCAGGAGTGAATGAGGATGTATTCTGCCTCACAGACAGAGATTCACATCCAAAACGACATAATGTAGCATTGTGCACAGCTCGTGGTCATATATGGATGACTCCAGATATGCCTCCATGCATATAATATCTCTGTAGAGGTGTCAGTATGTGTTTTGATGGCCTCTGCTAGAATGTCAACTGGACCAGCAGCTTTTCCATCTGGAAGCTTTATGATTTTCTTAATTTTTTCCTTTTTTTGGTTTTTCACAGTTAACTTGTAACTCCTTTTCTCCTGGCTGCTTGTCTGAGGGTCTGTTTAGAAGTTCTTTAGAATGTTCCACCCATCTCTTCATTAGCTGTTTTATGTTGCCAAGGACTTTCCATCCTTGTCCTTCATCTGACCATTTGACTGCTTATATTTCCCTTTAGTTTCTTTTATACTGTTGTACAGGTCTCTCATATTTCCTTTTTCTGCAGCTTCTTTTGCTGCTCTTGCCAATTCATCATTGTATTTCCTCTTGCTTCTCCTCTTACCTTCTTCTTCTTATATCTTTGTTTGCTTCCATATATATATTTCATAAGCTTGAGCTGTCAAATTATCTCTATCCCATGATCTCTCAAATGTGGCTATTTTCTGCTCCTGTCTTTATATTTAGGAAAGGGATCCCGTTGCCCGCCCATTGAGGCATATTGGGAATATGTTGTTAGGCTCATATTTTCTTGACCATCGGCATACTAGGGGTGATGTGGTCAGCATCATGCCGGCTGCCTTAACCTTCCCAGAGTAAATCTGGTACCCAATTCATGAGGCTGGGTCGACCCCAGAGCCGTTTACAGTCAAAAAAATCCCACCTTAACTGGGGATTGAACCATGGACCACTGAGCTAGGAAGCCAGTGCACTAACCACTGTGGCTCCCCTTTATATTTAGGTCATCCATAAAAAATTTTCTTATACTTCTATTTTTTTATGTATAATATTTTGAAGTGTGTTGTAAAATTCTGCTTTCACCATTTCTTCTTTGTCATTAGTTACTGCATAACAGTGAATGATGTTTGTCTTTATGTCCTTTTTTGACAGTTTTGAATGTTGCTGATATTAGTCTGTGTCCCATTGCTTCCCATTCTATGAGTGCCTTCTGTGCTTCCTTTGACAGCATTAAAGCCACACCTTCACTTTGGTGTGCACCGTCATCCTCGTGTCTTGAGTCTGCACTATTTCTTGTGTGTTCATTTTCTCAGTTTCTGTTCCCATCCCTCTTGTTGTGCACAGTCCCATGATATCTGATCTACAGTTTTTGTTGTTGTTTTTTTTATTTGAAGTTTCTACATGCTGGGATAGCTGGTTCCATGCCCAGCTCTCCTATTTTGCCTTCCATGTCATGCCTGGTATGGTACAGTGTTACTATTCTTTGCTTCCCTTTCAGTCCCTGGTAACGCATGAGTGATTGTTTATGTGTTAAAAAAGATTATTTGGAATCAGTTTTACAAATGGACAGTAAAAAAAAGGATCCCGTTACACGCCCATTGAGGCATATTGGGAATATGGTATTAGGCCCATATTTTCTCGACCGTCGGCACACTAGGGGTGATGTGGTCAGCATCACGCCGGCCGCCTTAACCTTCCCAGAGTTGCTCTGGTACCCATTTGGGCTGGGTCGACCCATTAGCCATTTGCGACCTAAAAAATCCCACCTCATCTGGGGATCGAACCATAGACCACTGAGCTAGGAAGCCAGTGCACTAACCACTATGCTACCGCGGCTCCTAGAGAGTACATGATGATAATTTGAAATGTATTGTCCATTTGTAAAACTGAATTCATACCATTTAAAAAAAATATATATTACTTCCTTTACCAGTTTTACAGCAGCCCTCTTAGTTATAATCTAGTAATACTTGTTAACAATGAAGGAAAAGTGAAACAGTCTAGCCGTACTGTATTTGTGTAAAATTACATCCTGTAATAACTATAAACAATGAAGGAAAAGTGAAAGAGTGTAAATATTTTGTCCAAGTAGATTAGTATCCTTTAGCAGTGCTGCACATGTGTAAGTGATTTAAGAACACAAACAGTAGAGAGCATACATATACGTTTTAATAACAAACAAACAAAAGTAGAGAACATATGTGTACATGGTTTATGAACGCGGTCATTATCATCATCAACAATTTCCCTTGTGCTCCTTATGAAACATGGAGCCACCACTACAGTTGGTTCCCTTACAGGAAGCCTGCATTAAGCATTCACATACTCTTACAGCAGTGGTTCCTGTGGCACAGCTTTTATTAGTTGCCTTGTACCTAAGGGTACAGTAGTCCTATTCCTTCTTTGTCTCTTCAGAGAACTCTGGGAACTACATGGGGCAACAAAGAGTAAAGAGCGTACAGTATTTGTGAATGCAAAGAGCAGAGCGTATTTGTGAATACAAAGAGCAGAGCACAGTTTGTGAGAATAATTCTAAATAGAGCTAATCACCACTGGCAGATAATCATCATTTTCTTTTTCACTCTCCTAACAACTGTCTGTCATGGAGAATGCATTCATTAATTTCTGAGAAAGTACTCATGCATCTCTAAGTGATTATATATATTATTTTCTGAGCATTTCAGTTAGTGATGTCTAAGTTCAGTACATTTTATTGTTCCTGCATTTTTGTACTTCCCAGCAATTCTTGCAACCATTTTTTTTTCAGACATGAAGCAGAAAATGTTAATTACATGCTAAGTGAAACCTTGGTTAGTCCCTAAGGTTTTTGTGAATTTGTTTTCCTCAGGTTGATGTCATTCATGAGTCCATAAAGGTAAAAGTGGATAGGGGATACATTAGTATCCCTGAAAAAGTCAGTTGGCCAACATCACATGGAGAGATTTGTTATGGATTATATTATCGACCTGTTAACAAGGATTACCAGGCTCCAGAAGGTATCATCTAATTGGCTGGTTGTTCACATTGTTTAATTTGTGAAAAAAGGATCTTACTAACATTCCAACTCTGATGGATTATAAATTTGATACATACAGTGTCTCCAGTGCTGGAGAGTATGTTCAGTTGCTGATCATGGCATCATCCTTCCTTTCCATTTATTGTAAATAAAGTAAATAAAAAAATTTCCACATTGTGTGTGTGTGTGTTTGCAAGTGTGCATGTGTGCACGCTCATGTTTGTGTCTGTCTCTAAAAACAATGGATGTTTCTGGGTTTTTTTGGGTCTAGATTAGTTGAGTCCCCCTCATAAAGAAAAAGGGGGGGGGGGGGAGAGTATGTGTGTAAAAGCTAGGTGAGTTTGCTGTATTATTATTTCATTTACTGTTTATTTGACATCAGTAATGTGTATTACTAGAATATCACTAGACCTTTACATTCTCACCATATCTCACACTAACCAATATGTATTATTTTTTGTTCTTCTTGTGTCCAATAACCACTAAGGTAATAAGCTAAATTTTGACTGCATGTCAATTAGATTCTTTCATTCTTCCATCTTTCTATGCCTCATGTAATTAATACTTAATTGTATAGTATATACTCTGATAATTATATATCATAATCTTTATTCTCCAGAAAATACATTGATATGTACTTCTTCTTCCTCGTTCGTCCTGAAAAGGATGTTGGTTGCTTTGTGTCCGTTTACAGCCAAGCTGCAATATTTGCGCCTTTCGGCCGACACATCCAACTTCAGAACGGCATTTTTTGGGACCGGGTTTGCCTTCCCACTTCGATCCCTACTCTCTCAGCCAGACTGCAGTGATGCAGCCTGTTTCCAGGACCACCACTTGGAGGTGGAGTAGGGTCTTGGTCAGCTCCGGTTCACTGACCCTGACGCAAGCAATCAAGCTATGGGTCGCTGACGCAAGCAGTCAAGCTATGAGTTGCTGCTGCAAGCAGTCAAGCTGTGGGTCACTGACCCTGACGCAAGCAGTCAAGCTATGGGTCGCTGACTGCATTCATCTCTCTTGCTGCGTCTTTGGTCCCAATTGATATGTGCTGACATGATATAATAAAATACAACATGGCAAATAGGAGAATCATTAGAATTTACATAAAGTAAATTTACATAAATTCATACAGCGTTAAAGAGGGCTGTTCATTCATTCATTCATAACCCTCCACTCCCAAAGGAGCATAGGCCTTCAACAAACACATGCCAAGTCCTCCTGTCACGTGCCATCATCTCAAGTTCTTTCCATGTTCTCCTCATCATTTTCACCTCTGTTTCCAACTCTCTTCTCCATGTACTTCTTGGTCTTCCTCTGCCTCTCTTGCCCTGGGGGTTCCAGAACAAGGACTGCCTTGTAATGCTATCAACAGGTTTCCTCAGTGTGTGTCCTATCCATCGCCATCGTCTTCTTCTCATTTCTTGTTCCACTGGCACTTGTCTAGTTCTTGTCATCAGTTCCACGTTGGTAACCTTGTCATACCATTTTAATCCCTCTATTCTACGCAAGCACCCATTTATGAAAGTCTGTAGCTTTTTGGTTGTTGTCTTTGTTGTTCTCCATGTCTCTGAGCCATACAATAGGACTGACTTCACATTTGAGTTGAAGATTCTTATTTTCGTGTTGGATCCTATTTCTCTTGATCTCCATATATTTCCCAATGCAATGAAAGCTCCTCTTGCCTTTTGTATTCTTATTTTGATATCGCTGTCTGTCCCTCCAACTTTGTCTATATTACTGCCAAGATATGTGTATGATTCTACATCTTGTATTGGTGTTTCTTCAAGTTCAACCCTGTTATCATTACCTGCATTTATTCGCATTATTTTTGTCTTTTCCCTGTGTATTTTCAGACCCAATTGCTGTGACCTCTCATCGAGTGTTTTCAATTTGTCCTGCATCTGATTACGGCTATGGGACAGAAGAGCCAAGTCATCAGCAAAATCCAGATCATCCAGCTGCTTAGTCAGAGTCCACTGGATTCCATTTCTGTTGTGTGTTGCCGATGATCTCATAACCCAATCTATTGCCAGCAAGAAAAGAAATGGAGACAAGAGGCATCCCTGTCGCACTCCTGTTCTTATCCCAAACGGTTCTGTAAGCTGTCCTTCGTGAAGAACTCTGCATGTCATGTCTTCATATGTTTTCTTTATTAAATTAATGATCTTCAGGGGAACTCCATAATGCCTCAACAATTTCCAAAGTGATTCTCTGTCTACACTGACAAATGCCTTTTCGTAGTCCACAAATCCGATGTATAGTGGAGAATTCCATTCCAGACTTTGTTCAACTATTATTCTCAAAGTGGCTATCTGGTCTGTACATGATCTGTTTTGTCGAAAACCTGCTTGTTCATCTCTCAGTTTCTTGTCTATGGACTCTTTTAATCTCTCAAGGATAATCCTGTTTAATACTTTTCCTGGCACTGATAGTAACATTATTCCTCTATAATTTGTGCACTCTTGTAAATTTCCCTTCTTAGGCAACTTAACCAGATATCCTTCCTTCCATTCTGCTGGTATCTCTTCCTTTTCCCAGACTTTACCAAGTAATTTATATAACATCTCTGTAGCCGTGTCGATATCTGCTTTGATGGCCTCTGCTGGAATGCCATCAGGTCCAGACGCTTTTCCATCTCTTAGAAGCTTTATGGCTTTCTTTATTTCTTCCTTCGTTGGTCTTTCACCGTTAATTTGTAGCTCTTCTTCTGCTGGCTGGATGTCCGGCGGGTTTTGTGGAGCTGGTCTATTGAGAAGGTCCCCAAAATATTCTGTCCACCTCTTCATTTGCTCTTGTATATTGCTGAGCAGTTTCCCATTCTTGTCTTTTATGAGGCAACTTGTTTGCTTGTATTTCCCTGTTAGCTTCTTTGTGCTGCTATACAGTTCTCTCATATTTCCTTTGGCTGCAGCATCTTCTGCCTCTCTTGCCAACTCCTCAATATACTTCCTCTTGTCTCTTTTGATACTTCTTTTTACTTCTTTGTTTGCTTCTGTGTACACTTCTTGAGCCTTGGCTTTGGAACTTCTGGTTTTGCTTGTGTTTTCTTGTTTTTTCTGTCTTTTATCTTATTGATGGTTTCTGTTGTTATCCATGCTTTTTGTTGTCTTTCCCTTTTCCCCAGTATTTCTTCACATGTCTCCTTCCATACAGTATTGACCTGCTGCCAATAGTCTTCTGTATTCTCTACATCTTCCAGCTGTTGGAGCACTTGGAATTTGTTGGATACTGTGACCGCAAATTTGTCTCTTGTTTCTTGATTTCTTAGCTGTCCTACATTATACTGTTGTCTATAATTTTGCATTGTTGCATATCTCTTGAGTTTCATTTTTACTTTGGCTATCAGAAGATGGTGATCTGATGCCACATCTGCTCCTCTATATACCTTTACATCCTGCAATGATGATCTAAACTTCTTGTTTATGCATATATGATCAATCTGATTTTCTGTTCTATGGTCTGGTGATATCCATGTTGCCTTGTGTATTCTCTTATGTGGAAACATGCTTCCTCCTATAGCCAATTGATTTGAAGCACAGAAGTTTGCGAATAGTTCTCCATTTTCATTCATTACTCCTAGCCCATGTTTTCCCATGACTTCTTCAAATCCGGTGTTGACTGTACCTATCTTTGCATTCATGTCACCCATCAAAATTGTGATGTCTCTTCTTTTTACTTTATCCATAATTTCCTGTAGTTTAGTATAAAATGCTTCTTTCACAGACTCTTCTTTGTCATTAGTTGGTGCATAACATTGGATGACATTTACATGAATTTTCTTTTTAGCTGTTTTGAAAGTAGCTGTTATTATTCTGGGTCCAACAGCTTCCCATTCAATGAGTGCTTTCTGTGCTTCTTTAGATAACATAAGAGCTACCCCTTCACTGTGGTGTGAACTTTCGTCTTCATGTCCTGAGGACAGCACCAATTCACCTGTGATGAGTTTCTTCCTGTCTACCCCCTTCCACTTTGTTTCACACATTCCCAGAACCTCGATTTTGTATTCCCTCATTTCTGCTGCTACTTGCGCCACTTTCCCTTGTTCGTTTAATGTCCGAACATTCCAGGTGCCAAATCTGGAAGTTCTCCTAGAAGAAAGAAGGTTAGTCAGCAACACAGACTCCTTTCGGCTTTCTCTGTGTTGCATCATATGCCTCCCCACGAGAAGACCTTCCCCTGTCTTGGATGGCTGTGTTTTATTTTCTTTATTTGACTTGTCCATATTTGTTGAAGTTTTTTGTGGTTTAAATTTTTTACAGGATGGGGTAACCGGCCCCATGCCCAACCCTCCTTAGTCGCCTTCTACGACATGCTTGGCAGGGGACAGTGTTACTATTCTTTGCTCCCCTTTCGGGCCCCGGTAACACACGGGTGAAAGAGGGCTGTTACCACATACATATTAGAGGGTAGACGTACAAACAATATACTTTTTTGTGTTCATTTATGGGATTTTCAAGAGTAAGTCTGACTATATGCAATTTTTGGCTTTATGTGCGGCCATAAGAAATGTTTAATGAGCAACACAACTGTATTGTGGTTTTGTCTTGGATCTGGTTTTAGTTATGGGATGAAAAGACTAGGTTACTGGTAAATTGTAGATCATCTAGCCATGAATTCCATTTCTGGTGGTTGATATTGTCGTTTTCATAATCCAATTTATAAGTAGTAGGAAGTGAACTGGTCATAAGAGATATCACTTTACACACTTCAGCTACACATGTATGCTGTTACTTTACCTTTATAATGTGGCATGCCTTTAAAAAATGCATAATGTACGAATGGAACTGAAAGGATACAATGTACGTGATGAGAGAGAAAAGAGAAGAGCAGAATGATAGATGAGCCGGCATGCCCAAATCTTATTCCTTGGAAAATAAAGTTTGTTCGTTCGTTCTTATCTCAAAGGTTTCTGTAAGAATTTTAATTAAGAAAATATTTTTACAATAAAACATAAATGCCTCCGCTGAGTGACAAATTTTAAAATAGTTAAAGCAGTACAATTATTTCGGGCTAATTTTTTATTTGCAGGAGAACTACCCCCATTGCTAGTACGAGCTCATGGTGGGCCAACTAGCGCATTTTTCCTCTTCCTTGACCTTAAGCTTCAGTACTTCACCAGCCGAGGATTTGCAGTTCTGTGTGTGAACTACAGGGGGAGCACAGGCTATGGTAAAGAATACAGGCACAGACTACGTAATATGTGAGTATGCTTTCTGGTATCTTATATTTTCAATGAGATTGATTGCTTGTTGTGCTAGTATTCCATATCAGTGTTGGAACCATTATTTTATTTTCTAAACGTACCATCTGGCAACAAAAAATGTTGTATAATGCTATATATTGTGAATAAATTAAAGTCAGACAAGTAAAACATTTCGGACATGTTTTGTTGTAAACTGTAATAGAGAGAAAGGTTGAAGCCAAAGAGGCATTATTAATGGGCAGTAAACATCAAGAGATGGACAAAAATTAGTCTCTCAGAGTGTACTGTCTTGAGTTCAACATTAAATAGTCTGTTAGAGTGTACCATCTAGAGGTGGATGGAAAGTAGTCTGTGTAGAGTGTACCATCATGAGATGGACAGAAAGTAGTCTCTCAGAGTGTACTATCATGAGATGGACAGAAAGTAGTCTCTCAGAGTGTACCATCATGAGATGGACAGAAAGTAGTCTCTCAGAGTGTACCATCATGAGATGGACAGAAAGTAGTTTCTCGGAGTGTACCATCATGAGATGGACAGAAAGTAGTTTCTCAGAGTGTACCATCATGAGATGGACAGAAAGTAGTCTGTCAGAGTGTACAAAAAAATACAAGGTTCAGAAAATGTTAGAGATGCTTAACATCCAATCTGCAAAACCGGAAGTTCCAAATCAAAGGCTCATGAACTTATATAGAAGCAAACACAGAAGTAAGAAAAAACATCAGAAGAGGAAATCATAGATGTTAACAACAATTTAGTAGTAATACATTACATTCATTATTTAACACATTAACTACCGAATTGAAAAACACACTCTGGCCGAATTAAATTTTTTTCCCATTTTCATCCTGTAGGTGTTTGCACAAAGTAAGCTGTAGTTTTCGTAATTGTTTACAGATTTTTATGAATTACACATCATTTTAAAGATAAATGAATGTACTATTACAATAAACACGGTTGTAACTCTAATAGAAGTTATTGCTATTTAACGGCCCTCCGATGGCCGAGGACTTGCAATATTTTCACAATTATAACTGCTTGCGCCCCATCTCTATCAAAATCACAATTTCAATCAATGTGCACACCGTTTTCACTCTTGTCCTCGTCGCTAGATCTATCAGCCAATTGTTGAAACACGTTTCTATCCTATTCAGCCGTTAGACGAGATGTACACGCATTTTTTGTAGTCCTATCACTAGTTGCCACGGTAAACAGTTTTACACGATTTGGTAACTAACCCAAAACACTGAAAAATATGAACATGATATCAATTTTCCAGTGTTCTACAACAACAATGCTTTGGGAATTTGTTTTCCAGTGGCAACTTAAAATCTCGAACCAGATCAGAAAGTGTTTCAGTACATTTTTCATTCGTTTTATTACTAAAATTAGATTGGCGCTCTGAGTGGCTTGCGGTCCAAATGTGATTATTTTGTGAGCCGCTGACAGCGGCTTACGGTAGTTAATGTGTTAACAAAGGGATAATAATAATCAGACTGTGTGGTTATAATGTAGATCATTCCTTTGTTCTCTCTGCTAGTATTATTATTCATCCTGCCATAAAAATAAAATTATAAAAGGATATGAATCACTAAAGAAGATTGCTGATGTCATTCTGGTAAATCTAGGTGTCAGAAATACCACGAGAACACAATGTACTGAAACAGACAATTACCTGACTGTGTTTTCATTAAATTTCTTGGATTTACTATATTAACAGAAGCTGTCTTCTGTAACGATTCGTAACTGTTAATGGGGAAAATATATTATTATGAGAACACAATGTACTGAAACAGACAATTACCTGACTGCGTTTTCATTAAATTTCTTGGATTTACTAGATTAACAAAAGCTGTCTTCTGTAACGATTCGTAACTGTTAATGGGGGAAATATATTATTTTAGTTATTTTTGTAGAGCTGATCATGCTATGAACATGAATGCAAACTCAGGAACAAACTTGATAGACAGAAAACATGAGCCGGCAAGTTGGCAGGTCCACAGCAGAAAGACATGTTAACGCAAATGTCGTGGGTTCGATCCCCATACTGGCCACCAAAAAGTTGTTAATGGGGGACATATATTATTATAGTTATTTTTGTAGAGCTGATCATGTTATGAACACGAATCACGGCTGTTTGTACCCTATGCCAGAACGCTCTTTTAGTTTTGGTGACCGGAATTCTGACACCGGGTATAAAATTTTCATGTGCACCGTAAACGACTACTGAGGGTTTTGGCGGGGAAAATCAGCTGATGTGTGTGTAAAATCAGTAAAATATAAATCATTACACACTCGTTCTGGATAAACATAACGCTAAAATTCTTTTGTGTACTATAACTTTGTTCTGTGTTCTATTTTTGATTGCATTTTTATTTGTTTGAAATTATATTTGACGGAGTTACAGACTTTTGAAAACAGCGTCATCATTTGAGGAAATTCATAACAGAAGTAATCTATTTATTAATGTAATATCTAAAAATCGGCCCATTCATATGAGTTTATAATTATATAGACTTCTCGAAGAGAAGCTAAAGATTATTTCCACATACTTTTTCATACATGCCACACTTAAAGGTTTACCCATAATCTGTACGGGGTGTTTGCGTTTTCAGATGTGTACGGGCCGTACACGGGTCTGTACGGGTTTTTTCGCCTAATTATTAACCCTTTCAGCACCATTATGACGTACGCTATACGGCATAAATCTTGACAATTTTTGTCGCTGTGCCGTACCGAGTACGTCATGGAAGTAGTGCGATACCTCGTTCCCATACACCTATAAAACGTACGTCCTATTTTAAAAGCACCAGAACTCTTCTGTTTACAATCGTATCGGCAATTGCTGGGCATAATCGGATTCAGCATTGAAAAATCTGTCCACTAAGCTTGAAACGAACAAAATATTTTACTGCTAGCGAATACGGTAGAACTGATAATAGTGATTTTACAAAAGCGAAAGTTACAAACATGGACGCTGCCATACCGCCGAATCATAAACATTTTGTGGAAAAAGAGCACGAAAATTCTTGTTTGAGTTGAATTTATTCAACTTGAATGATTCTGACAACTCTTTTTACTGAGATTCTGGTAATCTTTACCTTTATTGCCGTCGAGTATGTTTAATATTTGTATTTTCGTACCATTTAGAGTTAAGGTTGAGGTTAGGTTTACGGTAGAAAGTGCGTAAGAAATGTAAATTTGAATAATAATACAAAACAAATTATGGGTAGGCCTAATATCGGAATGACGGTCGCCGAATGCTCTGCATGTATTTTCGTACCATTTAGAGTTAGGATTAGGGTTACAGTTGGGGTTAGGGTTAACCCGAAATCTAAATGGTACGAAAATACATGCGGAGCATTCGGCGACCGTCATTCCGATATGACCAAATTATGAAACTGAAAAAAAACCCACAAAAGCAAGGCAAATTTGCATCTTAACCAGGTCAGAGAAAAGTTTATTTGGAGTTACTTCTCTTCTTAGTTTTAATTTCATTTCTTTAAAAAACAATGTGATTTTGCCTTGGGTGATCATCATTACGGTCATCCAATGATTTATATTTATTAAATAACACTGACAAACAACATTTTTCTTTCTTATATAAGAATAAGTGTTCTTAGGTCAGTTTCTTGCGCTGATTTCAAATCTGAAATCCGTTTATCTCTATCACGTCGGGTTCTTAAGATATTTGGGAATAAATATATTTTTGGGAAACCGTTATTTGCTCCGTTTCATTTTTACTATATAACTTATTAAAAATTAATAAAATGCAAAATAATTCTACTTTTTATACTGCTAAAAGATGCATGACATATGTTACGCTATTTTTCAAATAGTTACTGTATTTTGAAATAATTCTGAGCGAAATATGGCTTCTAGAAGTTGTAGAAATTCGGCTGATCTGTTCTGTTACGTGTGCGGATATTTTACCGATCGTGTTCACCAGAAAAACTTTACACCATTACTAAAGAAAGCATATGAACGTTATTTCGATTCGAAAGTTGATGATGCAAATAAATCTTGGAAGCCAAATGCAGTTTGTTCGACTTGTGCAGATACATTGCAGGTTGGTTACGAAAATCGCCGAAGCATAAGCCGATGCCTTTTGGAGTGCCAGTAATATGGCGTGAACCGACAAATCACGCTACTGATTGTTACTTCTGCTTGACAAATATCCATGGTTTCACTTTTAAAACTAGAAAGTCTGTGGTTTATCCAAATATTGAATCGGTTTCGAAACCAGTGCCTCGTGATCCAATAACGTGTCCGATCCCAGTTCCACCAGAACAATATCCATTGGACGTGAATGAACCATCAGAAAGTGATAGTTTACCTTCTTTAGAAACTGATTCTGACTCGGATTATATACCGGTGAATGATGGTGTTCACTTAATTAACCATTCAGAACTTTCAGATCTAATACGTGATCTCGCTCTTACCAAAGGACAAGCGGAATTACTCATTTCGCGACTCAAAGAATGGAATCTTTTAGCGCCCAATACTCCGATATCTAAATTTCGTCACAGACACAGAGAACTTGTTCGATATTTTGAGGTGGATGATGACATTTGCTATTGCAAAGATCTAAACGGTCTAATGGTGCACCTCGGTCATGAGCACATAGTCAACGAATGGCGACTTTTCATCGACTCTTCCAAAACTAGTCTAAAAGCCGTGTTATTGCATAACGGAAATTTATTTTCATCAATTCCAGTCACCTACTCTGTTAATATGAAAGAAACTTATGACAATATGGCTATACTTTTGGCAAAAATAAAGTACAATGACTACCAATGGCGGATTTGTGGAGACCTAAAGGTCATTGCAATTCTCACAGGCATGCAAACTGGGTATACTAAATTTTGTTGCTTCCTATGTGAATGGGACAGCCACAACAGACAGGAACATTATGCAAGAAAGGTGTGGCCTATCAGGGATCGTATGCAGCTCGGGCATAAAAATGTAATACACGAGCCATTAGTTAACAAAGACAGCATCATTTTACCACCGTTACATATAAAGTTGGGGCTCATGAAGAATTTCGTAAAAGCGTTAGATAAAACGAGCAAAGCTTTCACTTATCTTCGAGAAAAGTTTCCGCAAGTTAGCGATGCAAAGATAAAGGAAGGTATCTTTGTAGGACCTCAGATTAGGAAAGTTATTGCAGACTGACAATTCGAGAACTTGTTACATGGTAGTGAACTTCGCGCATGGATGGCATTCAAATCGATCATCGATAACTTTCTGGGAAATCACAAATCTGTCGACTATGTGCATATTGTTAAGCAGTGCATAGATGCATACAGAATTATCGGCTGTAACATGTCCCTCAAAATCCGTTTGCTCGATTCGCATCTTGACTTTTTCCCTGACAACCTTGGCGAAGTCAGCGATGAACGTGGAGAACGATTCCATCAAGATATCGCCGTAATGGAGTCACGCTATCAAGGACGGTGTAGTGTGACCATGCTTGCCGATTATTGTTGAATGCTTCATCGCGATGTACCACATGTCATTCACCGACGAAAGTCGACTGCAAAGAAATTCAAGCCTACATAACTGTTACACTTCTTGTATGAATGATGTTGTAATACTGTATGCGTTGTTAAAAAACTTGAATTGCGTATTTCTAGAGATCCCGACCTGATAGAGAAAAACGGTTTGCAGATTTAAAAACAGCGCATTAAAATTGACCAGAAAAACATAGAAATGTTAGAGAAAGAAAAAATAAATTTTTTTTTGTTAGTCAGTGTAATTAATTACTATCAATGTTTGATTGACACTAAAATTCGTATGGGTATAACGGCTATTCCAATTTTTGAAGTTCGGTAGAGAATATATAATATTGCGCCAGTTTATATTTTCATTGCTAGCTTTAAAAAAAAAAAAAAAATATATATATATATATATATATATATATATATATATATATATATATATATATATATATATATATATATATATATATATATATATATATATATATATATATATATATATATATATATATATATATATATATATATATATATATATTTGATTTAAGATTCCTAAACCTAACCCATAACGCTTATTACTGGTCTCTTTAGATCTATACTTTTATAAGGCACTATAGAACACACACCAAACTGTTCTTCATTTCCACCATAAATTGTATTAATTTTTTTTGCAGAAATAGACTAAATGATGATACAGTCACAGCTTTTCTACAATACCGGTACAAAATAAATTCTAACTCTTGTTGTTTAGGTTTTAAAGCAAGTGAAGACATGCTTAAAAAGGCAAAGGGCGCATGTCACTATGATGGTGCAGAACCATCTAATTGAATATATTTGTACATTAATTAACTCTATTGTTACGTTTTTCAGTCTGTACAGGTTTTGCGGGTCTCTGTACAGGGTTTTTGGATTTGTTGTACAGGTTTTTCATGTCTGAGGTGTGGCATGTATGCTTTTTTTTTTTTTTGGTTTCATATCTTGAGAATGTGAGGTAGTCAGTTTTGTGAGTTTGGCATTACAAGAACAAGCATATTGTCACCAGATTTTATAACATTTAAATCACTGTAAACGCATTCCTTATACTCGCAAATCTTAAATAAGGTTGTAAAAAAATAACTTTTTGTAAAGCACCATCTGTTTTTGCATTTTCATTCATTTATAATGATATTTAGCTACATATATAAGCCTCAGAAAACATGTAAAGCTATAGACAGATTACTTCCACATACTTTGATCTATCTTTCAAGTCTTTTTAATCTTGTATTTATAATTTGAATGTCTTTTTTTTATTGTGTGTGAGATAAGGACTGTTCCATTAGTGTTCTTTGGTAGACAATCTTGTGCACAAGACGGCTGCCAAAGAATTCTAAGTAACTGTTTGTATATCTCCTTTCATTCACAGATAAAGCATTCTACAGCATTGTGTTAGACATGATACTCCCAAATATTCCATTATCTTTATACATACACAAGTAAACTATACTACATAACAACGAAATTAAACATACTTTGTTGCATCACATGAATTGTGCCAGTGCACTGTGCAGAGCCTGTGGCAAGAGAGCATTAACTTCCCAAACAAAAAGTTCAAAACAGAATGCACTGAACTGTTCGAATTACGTTAGTGATCTGTTCTTTGTGTTTGGAATTAATGTATCAGATGATAAACCGACAGAGCATTCGACTATATTTTGTAGAAGTGTTACTTACCAATACAAAACACAAAAAGGAGGCATAATGAGAAGTGTCTTGAAACAGCCAAGTTACTATCAGAAAACAGTCAGCACATCTGGAAAGACTATGACCATAATTTAACTATAAGTGAATGTCAACTGTGCAATTATTTTGCAAAGACATCTTTTGGTGTTTTAAAAACAAAAAGCTGCTCTATCCCCTGTGATGTTCTTTCTGACCCCTCCATGTCTAGTCAGTCAGTTGTAGTCAGTCAGTTAGTTGTAGTCAGTCAATTAGTTGTAGTCAGTCAGTTAGTTGTAGTCAGTCAGTTAGCTGTAGTCAGTCAGTTAGCTGTAGTCAGGATAGCTCTGTACAGCAGGAGGTTGGTGTGCCTGCCCACACTAGTGATGATATTGTTCAGCTGGAGGTTGATGTGTCAGCTCACATTAAAGGCGATACCATTATTCATTTAGAGGTGGATAACACTACTCACCCTAGCATGCCAGTTTTTGTTGCCACATCTACACCTACCAAGTCAGTTATACATACGACAAGTACATCCACCTTGCCTGTCTTCAAAAGCGACATCACAGTACAACAGTTACTTGCTAAGACACCTTCACAACCACTAACACAAGAGGAAGAAACCCTATTCACATCCATTGTTAGAAAAAAACTAGAAACAGCAAAAAATAATATCATAAAATGCAAATCCAGAGGACAGCCTATTGTACTACAAAAACTAATTAAACATATAAGAGAAACATCAGTCACCAGAACGCCAACAAAACGTAAGCGATCTCAATTTCTCCACACTGTTAGGAAACATATTGTTGGAACATCAACTGACTCACTAGACTTGCAGCAGGCACATGAGAGGAAAATTTATACATTCCACTATTTCCAAAATTGAAAGACGCGCCAGCAGTATTAAAAATATAACTTCACAATTAAAATTTATAATGGAAACTCATTTGTTACAAATTCTCCATCTGTGAATGTACAGATTCCTCCTATTAAAAAAAAGGAAGTGTGAATGATAATTGAGCAAAATTTTGGGGCTAGAGCAAATTATGGCAGTTGTTGCATGAGAGTGACAGAATTAACAGAGTGTGGAAATCATTTAATAGGTGTATTTATTAAATACACCTATTTATTTATTAAATTGAACATTTCATTTTACTCATGACCATACTCATTTTTACATGACCATCGTGATGTATGATTGAGATAATTGTTAGCTCTCATGTTTTGGGGACAATAGGGTGTGTTGTTTTAAGGTAATAAATGTGGACTTGCAATTTAATGTTTCAATAATTAATGTTTGACGCATGAAACCAAAACAAAACTATGATATCCATTTTCTGCAGGCTTTCTACTTTTGATTTCTGTAATTTGTTATGCACGTTGATTGTGATCATTTTAGTGTAAATTGCATTAGAAACAAACCATAACAAAATATTAAAAAAACGTAAATTTTACACTATTTCAGACTATTATATCTTCTGTTCTAATTGTGATAAAATGTTTGTTCTTGTTCTAAAATTTACTCTAACATTTCTAGTCTAGCTTTACGCAAAATTAAAGCCAGTATTTATAATAATAAAGTAGCCTAAAAGCATTAATTAAGCCCTATCAAAAGTAAACACCGCCACATTTTTTTCTCATTAGTAAGTTGACCACGTGACCTCTGTCACGATAGCTATAAATAGCGCGGTCAGAGAAAACTAAAAGATCGCTCGCAAACAGTCGTGGAATGCAAATGGGCAATTACTCAGGAACAAACTTGATAGACAGAAAACATGAGCCAGCAAGTTGGCAGATCCACAGCAGACATAGTGACATATTTATTTTCATCAAAATTGGCTTCATCAATCAATAACATATGTGGCTAAGAAGTACGTTTCAATAGTGTAGTTCTTCACAATAAATCGTCCATCCATACATGTCAGTTGTAGGCATCATAATACGTGGCAGTAAAATAAAGATACAATTCTCTCCTCTCCTTCAATTCTGGCCGTTGTGTCTAGAGGTTCATGTAGATCACGAGAACCCAAGCAATGCAGCAGAAATAACTTAGATGCATTATTCGTAATAAAAATGCTCCCTGGACATGGTAGTAACTTCTGGGCAAGTTAAGGTACCATCCGGCATAATACAAATACGTGGTGGCCTCCGAGATAACAATGCCACATATAAATCAGGATCAAAGTCTCCACTATCTTGGGAGCTTGAAAAAAAATGTACGTCTACTCCGTATGACTTAAAAAATACGAAAGGCCAAGACGGCTGACTGTTAGAATGCAAAACACGTGATATATTACGTCATTAGTGACCTGTGACGTAGTAAAATATGCGGCGTATCCATATAAGTGAAAAATCGTACATAATAAATGACTTTCACTACAGACAGCTATATCTCCTCAAATCAATGGATATATGCCTGCGTGTAGCAACATATTATAACATATTAATTCTATCCTTAACAGTAACCTTTTATTATCTTTTGTATCATCATCATTTTGCTTTGCGTGCCTTACGGAGCATAGATCCACCACTACAGCTGGTCCCTTTGCAGAAAGCTCGCACCAAGCAAACACATGCTCTTGCAGCAGTGGTTTATTTGCCAGTTTGTTTCACATGATGATGTTGCCAGCACCATGCACAATCTCATATTAGTTGCCTTGTATGACATGTTTGAGTATGCAGTAGTCCTTTTTTTTCTCTTCAGAGACCCCCTGGGAACTATTTTCTAATGTTTTCTACTATTTTCTGGGTATTATTTTCTAATGCACTTAACTAGTTCTGACTTTCTTTTCCCTTTTGTTTTCATACATTTGTTTTTTGATGAGGATCTTCTGATTGTAATAGACCTTTACTTTGTCCTTTTTCTCAGTAACATAACATGTCTACCTGTTATTGGTCAACTAACAATTTGTCAAGAAAGAATAGGACTCCTGCTCCCTCAGACACATATGAGGTCGTACAGTGCATAATGCTGACAACCTCATCATGTTCAATAAATTGTTACAGAAACCATCAGTGCAAGGTGCATAATGCTGACAACCTCATCATGTTCAATAAATTGTTACAGAAACAATCAGTGCAAGGTGCACATGAACATTTTTGTGTGAGTTTCGTATAAGGGGGACAATCTGCAGTGATTACTTCATGCTTCATCAGGAGCATAAAGAAGAATGAAGGTGAATCATTTATCATAGTCTTACTGCAGTCCTGGCCCATTGTCTTATAATATTGACTAATGTGGGCGACCTTACACTTATTGTCCATTTAGACAAATCTCACCCATTCAGGAATGTCTATATTGTCATAACCACATGTCTGTTGCATGCAGTGGAGTTTGAGTCAATTAATAATTCAATACAAATTATTACTAATAATTTGAACACTGGGCAAGTTTAAAAGAACTCAGTCTCGCTGCAACATTTAATCCACATTACTTTTCTTTACAAATAGGGATCCATATATATTAACACACGATTGTCCATCATTAATCCCGAATACTGAGCATCCCTACACTTAGATCATTGTTCAGTAAATGTTGTTTACATTTCATGAAACATGTCCACTGAAGGGCGTTATTTTAATATTTCTCAAATTATAATGACGCATTAATTCCTATTTTTCATCTATCCATATTCTGTTATACCTGCTTCCATATACTAAACACATTCAATTGACTCTATAGAACACTTTGGGATATTCCATACAGTAATCATACACTCCTTAAAAACATGACTGATCCTGCATGGCGCAGTGAATAGAATCCTAGATGCTACACCACACAGAAACATTTGCATCGATGCCTTTTTTTGCACACCATATAGCTTCAAATACAAGATCCTATGTAGTGTGCAAAAAGGGCCATAACAGTGTCTCTTATTGCTGTAGGTGGGGAGTGTTGGACATAGATGACTGTTGCTCGGGTGTGAAGTATCTAATTTCTATTTGGGAAGTTGATGCAGATAGAATCTGTATTGATGGTAGATCTGCTGGTGGGTACACCACTCTTGCATGCCTGACTTTCACGGACACCTTCAAAGTTGGTAAGCTCACTTGCAATACTTACTGATGTATTGGTGCTTTAAGTCATTTCATTGTTTATGCCATTTGCATGTGAGACAAATTTTAACCTTATTCACAATGGCATATGCAAATGGAAGCATCTGATTCAAAATGGTTGGACAATAGAGATGCTACATTTCTGCAATGATTGTGCATTTACTAACTTATTTACTTATTTATTTTTTTACACATATTACCTTACACTTATTAATTATTTTATATAAAGTATAATTGTTGACATAATAACCCGTAAGAGGCTGATTGTGGCAATAGAAAGAAAGCTTTATGAAGAAAACAAGTAGGTTTCTGACAAGAAACATAGATAGACATTATAGCAATAGTGCATGCAACAGTGAAACAAACATTAGAAAAGGGTGCCTTCTGGTCATTTGTACAATTTTTAACAGAGAAAACATTCAACAGCATATACAGGGAGTCTTTATGGAAGTTTCTTAAACATATCATGGAATAAGCATGTAAATTCATATCACTAATACACGTAGGGTTGGCCATGTCCTCAGAAGAGACCCTGATGCCATCACAAGAACAGCTATGCTATGGACCCCTGAAGGAAAACGAAAGAGAGGCCAACCAAAAACAATTTGGCAGAGGACTGTGGAGGCTGAGAAGCAAAGAATGAACCAGAGTTGGGGCACTGTACGAAGGGTGGCCACCGACCGAGCAAAGTGGAATCAATTTGTTGTTGCCCTACAAGACTCCATCAGGTGGGATGGCCACTGACTGCTTTGACGGTTGGCGGCTAAGGATCAAAGAAGAAGAGAAGAATACCTTGTACATGTAGTGCATCAGGGGATTTACTTTTAGGGATGTACATAAAGAGCAAATAAGAAAAGGTTTTGGGATTCAAAAAGAGGTTGATTAGATGTATGTTATCACTATTCATGTTTCTTGTGGTCACTGATTAGTATGAAAGAATTGAAAAACAGTGAGCAAAGTTGGTTCCATTTACACAAGTGGAGGAACACAGATGACCTGACTATGCTGTCTCACAATCATGAACCAGTGCAAGACAAAATAAATTCACTGGAGATGATGTCTTAACACTTGGTCTTTGTATGAATACTACAGAATCTAATGGAATTAAAGAACAGTAATGGCTACACTAATTCTGCCGAGAACAAGAGATTGAAGTCAGACTCCTTGAGGCAGTGTTAGCTTCTTTATATTGTTGCACAAGTCCTTCATATTGCCTTTGGCTGCAACTTCTGCCTCTTTTGCCACCTCATCTCTAAATTTTACTGTTGTTTCTTCTGATACATCTTTGCTCATGAGTTTTAGCAGTGGAACTTCTGGTTTTGCTTTTATTTAAATCTCCTTTCTTATTGTTCCTTTACTTTAACTTATTATTAGTGTCTGTGGTTTTCCATGTTTTGCTGGCATTCTTTGTTTTACCCAAGGATTTCTCATCATGTCTCATTCATATTTTTAAAAATCTATTCCCAGTAGTCTTCTGAACTTGCTTTACCTTCCAGTTGTTCAGTGACATGGTACTTCCTGGGTATTGTAACAGCAAATTTTTGTTTCTTCGTTTCTCAGATATCTTCTTCTTCTTCCTCCTCTTTCGTCCTGAAAAGGACGTTGGTTGCGTTGTGTCTGTTTACAGCGGAGCTGCGATATCTGCGCCTTTCGGCCGACAAATCCAACTTCCGCACTGCATTTTTTGGGACCGGGTTTGCCTTCCCTCTTCGATCCCTACTCCTCAGCCAGAGTGCAGTGATGCAGCCTGTTTCCAGGACCACCACGTGGAGGTGGAGTAGGGTCTTGGTCAGCTCTGGTTCGCTTACCTGACGCAGGGAGTCAAGCTATGGGTCGCTTACTGCATTCCTCACTTTTGATGCGTCTTGGGTCCCTCTCAGATATCTCACTTTTAAACTGTTGTCTGTTGCTATGTGGTGTCTTCAGCTGAGTTTCTCACAGAGATTGACAACTTTTTCCTGTGGGAAAATTATAATCAGTCCTTGGCACAATTAATTTTTAGTTATCCTTTATTTTTTATTCCTTGAGATGGTGTAGTGCTCATATGTAGACCAAGTGTTGAAGCATTCTCTCCAGTGAATTTATTGAAATGAACAAAAATAGAGAAATATTCATAAACTGTTGTGTTTCAAATCAGACAGAATCTGTATCGATTCTCACATGAAAATTCTTAAACCCACATCTCTTTGAACGTTTTATAAATTAAAACATTAATTAAAATAGCTTTAAAAAAATGATTCATAAGATAATATATATACCAGTTTGTATGAAGTAAAAGAGACCAGGTGATTTTTTTTCAGCCTGTGAAATGGTCACTGCTAACATATCAGTTCATTAAAGTTAAAATTAAATAGTGGAATACTGACTCTTACATGGCCACCCCAGCCCACTTAAGGGATAAACTGAACTGTGACTAGGGTAGCCTTAGTTAGATGGACTGCAGGTTTCATAACTGATAGATGTGACTGTGTGATTGAAAAAGTAATAAGAAAAAGTGTTCTAACATTTTTCTGTCGTAGTCTTTACCAGTAGGAGTACTACTTTACAGTAAAGTTACATTTGTTTTTACTTGTAGGAAGTAGTTCATAACTTTATCAAACCCGGGCGAATTTGAGGATTTTTGTTACTGGATTTTGTTTTTAGTGTCGTACCAGGGATTGGCGGCTCCTGAGCCGACCGTGCAATGGGTCCAGAGTAGTAGGGGCACTTTACAGTTACTCACGGTACAAAGGTTTACTTGTTGAGAAGTAAGCGGGCGTGCAAAAAAAAAAAAAAAAAAGAAAACATAAAAAAAAAAAAAAAAAACAAAAAAACTTGTAGGAAGTAGTTCATAACTTTATACGGTAATTTATTGTTCACAATGTTTGCTTTACTTAGTACCGTACTTTTCAGGAGTAGCACTCTCTTTACTTAATAATTTACTTGTAATAAGTAGTACTTGTAATAATAAGTAGTGAAGTATTGTTATATAATTGTTTGTTTTAATTACAATTTAAAAAGTGTATATAGGTAATACATTTTTCTAGCTCCTCACATAGTTCTACAGATGCATCAATCCTGTAATGATTTGTTATTCCCTGTTTGTCAGGAAATGATAAAACACTTGATGTCAGCAAGCACTTTTTAACAGTGGTTCTCAATGTTCTGTCACTTAGGTGTAAGTCATTTTGGAATAGGTGACTTGGAGGCATTGATGAGAGATACTCATAAGTTTGAGAGTAGGTACTTGGAAACTCTTCTAGCTCCACTTGACCAAGGAGGGAAAGAAATCTGCAAGCAGAGGTCTCCTATCCACAACATAGACAAGCTCAATACTGCCACTGGATTCTTTCAAGGAGATGAAGACAGAGTGAGAACATTTTTGTATTTTGTTTTTTTTTATGTTCTTACAAAATAAGTTTGCTCAGAAAAAAAAAATATTGGAATTATGAAAGCTGTAACCTGAATTGTTGTTGTTATATCTGAATCAGTTTGATCATTCCTCGCACCTCTGTTTACATAAGAATATAAAGAGTAGTTTTATAAAATGGATAAAAAGCAAAGTATGCAGTTTGCAGGCGAACATTCTTTTAATAAGGGAACAATCCAAACAGAAATCCTGTGTGGTCTTTATGGGTCTGCAGGAGACAAAGAATTGGACCACTTCTCCCACAAGAGTTAGTGACCAGGGCAAGAGATATAGAGCAAGACCCACAAAAAAATGTATGGGGTAGAGACTGGGGACAGACGTGAAAGGTATGAAGAAGACTTGAAAAGAGAGTAAATGGCACAGGACAAGAAGGCTTGTAATGTATTTGTTGATGACCTATGCTCCAGCGGGAGCTGATGGTGATGGTAATGGTGATGGTAATGGTGATGAATAGGTTTACATTCAATGAGCACAATTATCATTAATAATTTGGGATTGTCTTTACATTAATCAATCAATACACTTTAGCTCTCCAAAGAGCACATGACATCAACAAACACAAGCCATGACTTCCTGTCACGTGCCATCCGCTCAATTTCTTTCCGTGTTTTCCTCATCATTTTCATCTCTGTCTCCAGTTCTCTTCTCCATGTGTTTGTTGGTCTACCTCTACCTCTCTTTCCCTGGGGATTTTAGAACAAGGACTGCCTTGTTATTCTATCAACAGGTTTCCTCAGTGTATGTCCTATCCATCGCCAGCATCTTCTTCTCCTTATCTCTTGTCCCGCTGTGTGACGAAAGTACTGAGATTCTGTCTTTCAAAAGGCCCATGTCTTTTTCTCCTTGCATTTTGTTCACTATTTCTGGGAGGGATTACAGAAAGATCCTTCCCCATGTTTCTTCTCCTTCTATTTATTTACGTTTTTCAGAGAGATTACGGTGGAGTTTCATCTCATCTACATCTATGTTCCTTCTCTATGACTAGTAGTCTTGTTTAGTGTTGGTGTGTAGGGAACTGTTGCATTATTATTCTAGACGAAGGACTTTAGAGCCTAGATCAGATTGGCACCAGTTTTAGTCTTTTTAAAGATATGGCATGCGGCTAGGCGCATTTTCGGGATTTTATATATATATATATATATATATAATTCCGACATTGTTGCTTCATTTGCTACTAGAGGGTAGGGCTTAATCCCGTTTCTTTGTCTAAAACCCATGCACGTTGCATCAGAATGATCTGAGGTTCTGATTGGCTGAGAGCTAACTGCAGTTGAAATGCAGAGCTCCCATTGGCTTCGAACCACGCCGCGCATATGACGTCATGAAGTCGGCGCGTGGGGTCTGGATAATAAATACGCCCGAATTTCATAAGTTCGGTCTCTTTTAATGTAAATTGCCAAGCCGGGTGCCAGAGTCAAGTCGATTGCCTTTCAGGGGAAATTCGAGATTTGCAGGTACCGGCTTTTGTGGGGAAGAGCAGAATTTTGATACCTCAAAATTTCTCCCACGGCACAGTGGTGGCATTCGCAGACACCCAGTCTCGCGTTAATTGCCAGTGGTGGAAGGAGAGAAAGAAAAGACGTTTTCCCAGGCAGGGGAAGACATTTTCCAGCGACTAGGATTTTTATGGATAAATCCTGAGCTCTGACGCTCGTTCTGTTACACACGCAGATTTGGCATGCTGCCAGCGTTGTGGTAATTTTTATGTTCGCTTCGTCACGGCCATAATAACGCCGAAAGCCCATCGCCCAGTCATAGGTAATCGGGCCGGTAAATTCAGAGTGGTAGGAGAAGCCAGCTACAGTTCCAGTCTAGAATCCAGTGGGGTTCTGTTAAACCTTAGTCATCAATTCCAGAGTTCGTGGAGAGAGAGAGGGTAAACATTCTCTCTACTGAAGTCAGCACAGATAGGCAGAACTGATAGTTTTGGTGAATCATAGCAGAGGACCGCTGCTGAAGTTTAGAGGTGCAGTTAGTTGTGTTCAGGAGATTTCATGATAGGCTGTGTAGAACCGAAGTCTGTGCAGAGATTGTGTAGACACTTCGTAGTCGTTCCAGCTATCAGTGGAGTTAGAGTTAGAATTTAGAATAGCTAGTTGGAAGTGGAGGCTCGACTTGAGACCCCACCCAGTGCAGTGTAGTTCATTTAATTTAACTCTTACCTTCTTCCTCCATACAGGTGAAACTTGTGGGTGAAGGGTGGGGTTGGTTGTTTTGATGATACATCATTTGTCATTTTTTTCTTCCTGAATGTGTTTATTTCAGGAGTGCTTACACTGCATTTTGTTCTTTGACATGTATGAGATTAGTTGTGTATAGGTGTTAATAAACTTGTAAATTATAGCTGGAATCAGTCATTTCATTTACGTACAGTAGCTATCTGTTGTCTGTATTGTGGTGTATGTGAATCATAATTGAACCTTATCCCCTTAGGGTAGTTAGAGGTGGTTCGAGGCCATAGCAATTTATACGTCCGAAGTGGCGAGGAAAAGAATTAACCTCGGTTCTCAACCTCGGAGCCAATGGTCTCAACTTTCACATGTTGCACTATATTTCTATCGGAATCTATCATTTCAGTCTTTCTTCTCTCTAGGGTCTTGTCACTATATGTAGACAGTCTCTAGTCTAAAACCATTTCGTGACACGCTGGCACTAGTCTAAGTCTTGTCATCAGTTCCACATGGTGACTTTGTCATACCATTTCAATCCTTCTATTCTACACAAGCCCCCATTTATGAATGTCTGTAACTTTCTTCTTGTTGTTTTTGTTGTTCTAATGCAAATGAATATTTACATTAAGAAAAGTGTAAATTGTCCAGAATTTAGGATAAGAAAAGATAAGTTTAAAATATTATCATTACTCTTTTCTTTCTGTTTTAGAAGATGAACTGGATTGGAATTTTTGTTGTTGTTGTCAAAACAAAAATAAAAAAGTACATGAAAATTGCCATTAATCCATTTTTTTAGTAACTTGTCCCCGTTTGTCCTCAGAACTGAAAGATGTTCAAAGGCATTTGTCAGAAGACATGCTAAAAAGATGTAAATTGTCTTTGAGATTTGTATTTCTTTATAATAAACTCTACATTTCTAATTAAGAAAAAGCTTATTTCCTAAACCTTTTTAGTGTTATTAGTTTTATTATAGCTTGCTTATTTATTCATCAGCAAACTTAAGATGATGCTTATATTTTTCAGTGCATTTTAAAACATTTGCCAGGTTGTTTGCTTAAAGCTTATATAATTTTTAATTTATTGCACACAAAAGTGGCAAATTTTGCCAAAATTTAAAATTTTTAGATGCTAAGCTTTTAAGTCCTGAATCTCTGGAAGTTCTGAAAATATTTTAAAAATCTGCTTTGTATCATAGTTTTAAAATGTTATGGTGAGCTTTGAGTTCAGATTTGATCTTACAAATTAAATAATAAAAAATGCTGTATTAAATTGAAACGTCGTATAAAAATCCAATATGGCCACTGTTTCAGTGGCAATAAATAGCATAGTATCATACTATTTGTCATGCATAACCATTATGGTTTGCTTGTTAAACATATGCAGTTTAACTAAAGTCCTACAATTATTTCTGAAAATAGACTTTCACTGCAGCTGGCCCCTTTAAACTGTTCTTCTTAAAATGATATATCTGTACTCATTCATTTCATGATTTTTGAATTGTTCCTCTAAACTTATTTTTTTCAATCCAGATTGTTCCCCCTAATCAAGCAGAAATGATGTACAATGCTGTTAAAGCCAAGGGACTGCCTGCCATGTTTGTCCTATTCCCAGGTACTTTTCAGCAAATGCTTTAAGAGTACAATGTTTAAATCATCAGAATTACCTTATGAAGTTAAAATGTATTTTTCCAAATAATTATGAAACAAAGTTTTAATCATGAGGTAACAAGGAGTTGCTAGAAGTGATTCAATTAATAATTTTTTTGTTTTCATATAATTTTAACTAAGTTTGTCTGCTTTGGAAAAAAATGGATGGTAGTTAAATTTTTGTAATGAAGAAAAATGAAAGAAAAAGAGAAAGTCAGTGATCAAATAAACAGCTACCTAAGGGTAGAAGTTAACTGAAATTGTGCTGAGTATTCAATCCATTAGAGCAGGTTTTACCAAAGTGTGGTATACATATGGGGTTCAAGGCATACGTGGCCGAATTTTTAAATGTTACTTTATCATACTTGTACTATTTTTAAAATCCTTCATATACAGTCGGCCCTCCGTATCTGTGAGGGATTGGTTCCAGGACCCCCTGCAGATACCAAAATCCGCGGATGCTCAAGTCCCTTATATAAAATAGCAATGTATTTGCATCTCTAGATTACTTATATACCTAATACAATGTAAATAGTTGTTTTACTGTATTGTTTAGGGAATAATGACAAGAAAAAAAAAGTCACACATCACTTCATTCGCGTGGATTCCGCATAGAGCTCGGCGCTCAACAAATTCAAGGTTTGCTTTTTGGAACTTTCTGGAATTTTTTTTTTTTTTATGTTTTCGATCTGCGGTCGGTTGAATCCGCAGATGCGGAACCCACGGATACGGAGGGCCGACTGTATATCCAAAGTCCTGAAGAATATTTTTTTTTTTCTTATGTTATTTCAGTTAGTTATATTAATAATTATTTCAATATCTAGTATATATTGCATGGGACTGGTAACCTCATCATGTAAAACAAATTGCCAACTGCTACAAGATCATGTGACTGCTTGGTGCAGTATTCCTGCAAGGGAACCAGCTGCACTGGTGGCTCCATGCTCCTTAGGGAGTGCAAAGAAAAATGATGATGATGCCAGTATTTATTATTACACTGGAGAAAATGTCAGTGAGACAGGGGGAATGCTTGGGGGTGGCCTTTGACTGTTGCATACAAACAAGCCAAAAGTTTAGACTTTTGATTGATATTTACTATACTTTTCAGTGTGTATTGAATATTATTAGACCTTGATAAGTAAAAGTGATTTTTCTCACCAGGAGAGCAACATGGGTTCCGCAAGTCTGAGAATATTCAAACATCCCTGGATGGGGAATTCTACTTTTTTGGGAAGGTGCTTGGATTTGAACCAGCTGATAAAGGAATTGAAGTAAGCTCTTAGCCAATTAATGTGGGTTGATACAAGTTTATGAACGTGTTACAGTGTCTTTTTTTTTCCCTACTGAATTTGTATTGCAGCTTGTGTTTTAGGTCCACATTGTATTTATTTTCTTAATTTTTCATTCATTTATTCATCCATCACCCTTCAGCTCTCCAAGGAACATAGGCCTTCATCAAACTTATGCCAAGTCTCCCTGTCCAGTGCCATCAGCTCAAAATGGTTCCATGTCATCCTGATTCCTTTCATATCTGTCTCCAGTTCTCTTCTTCATGTGTTCTTCTGTCTCCTTGTAACTCTCTTACCCTGGGAATTCCAGAATAAGTACTGCCATGCAATAATATCAGCAGATTTCTCAGTGTGTGACCTATCCATTGCCAGCATCATCTTCTCATCTCTTGTTCTACTAACATTTGTCATCAGTTCCACATTAGTGATCTTGTCATACCGTTTCAATCCTTTTTCATTAGTGTTCTGATAATTCTCCCAAAAATTGAAACATTTAAAAATTGACTTTGTTGTAATAAGCATTCATATCCTTTGACATTTACTGAAGGAGACTAAGCACCTATAGGTTTGTGCAGAGTGCAGTGAAATAAATTATGATCAACAGTAACAATAACAGTGTTGTTGTAAAAAGTAACATGGATTGGACACTTGTTAGTGGCTTCCTTAATTATTTGTTTTATATATGTGCATTCACCAAGAAATGAATATGAATAGGTAAAAAAAGGTCACTTTACAGTATAGTCTCAAACTAGGTAGACTGGATGTTGCATCTAAACGACCTTCATTTGTGAACAATCACACAAGTATAAAGAAATATGAACAGAACTGATTAGATGAAGTCCACATAGTTGTAGTAAAATTAAAATAATAAACCCTATCTAGTTCTACAATAGCTACACACAACAACAACAAAATAGAGGGAGAGAGAGAGAGAGAGGGCATGTTTTACATAAATACAACTTTAAGTTAACTAAAAACGTAATATGGTTTTTTGTTATAAGTACAGACAAACATTTATTGTAAATGTGGATTACAGTTTTATATATATTTTTGTCGTGCATAAATGTAGTCCAGAAGGACTTGAACAATTAATTCTGTCCACCAAAAAACACAGCGAGGCCCAGAATCTATACCTAAACACCAAGAAGACCAAAGTATTGACAACAGACAAAGTAAAGACCAAACCAGAAATTGAAATTGATAACGAAGAACTGGAAAGTGTTAATGAATTCGAATACTTAGGATCAATCATCAACAGCTCTGGCGACTGTGCAGTAGAAATTAAAAGAAGACTTGCAATTGCTTCACATAAACTAATACAGATGAAAAACCTATGGCAAGGCACAAGCAAAGAAACAAAGTTACAACTGATCAGAGCATGTATATTCCCAGTAGCAACATACGGCTGCGAGACTTGGACACTCAATAAAACAGTTGCAAAAAAAGATTACATCATTCGAAATGAAATGCTACAGAAGGATGTTGAGAATACCCTGGACAGAAAAAAAGACCAACAGAGAAGTACTGCACTCACTAAACGTACAGGAACATTGGCTCCTAAATACCATCGCAATAAGGAAGCTGAAATTTTTCGGTCATATAAAAAGACATAGTAGTCCTGGAAAAAACAGTGATGGAAGGCATGGTCCCTGGAAAAAGGGGAAGGGGTCGACCTAGACGACGGTGGACCCAGGACATCACAGAGAGTCTGAACTTGTCTTTGGCTGATGCAGGTCGACTTGCCCAGAATCGTGATGCGTTCAGAGCAACTGTAATGGAGACAACGTTCTGGAAAGAATACGTCACATGATGATAAATGTAGTGCAAGTTTAAATCATTTCCAATACAGTAATAATAACCTCACACTCAGATGTCAAGTCAGTTCTTTTATATGGCTGTGAATTTATATAACAAGGCAAATTACAATCAAGAAGTTCAAGACTTTCATAAAAGGATGCTTGTTCAGAACACATTGACTGAAGAGGTCAGACAAGATCAGCTCAGAACACATTGACTGAAGAGGTCAGACAAGATCAGCTCAGAACACATTGACTGAAGAGGTCAGACAAGATCAGCTCTGGGAAACTGATGGAAGGAATCAGGCAGGTACCATTGGATAGGACATACATTGAGAAAACCAGCAGTAAAAGGGATCCCATTACATGCCCATTGAGGCATATTGGGATGATTGGTGTTAGGACCATATTTTCTTGACCATCAGCACACTAGGAGTGATGTGGTCAGCATCACGCCAACCACCTTAACCTTACCAGAATTGCTCTGGTACCCAATTTGTGAGGTTGGGTCGACCCCTGAGCCATTTGCGGTCTAAAAAAATGCCACCTCAACTGGAGATTAAATCATGGACCATCTAGCTAGAAAGCCAGTGCACTAACCACTGAGCTACCAGCAGTACTTGTTTATAAATCCTCATGGTAAGAGAAAAAGAGGGAAACCTATAATCAGAAGGGAGCAGGGAGCCAAAGGGTCATGATGATAATGAAAAAAAAAAACTTAAAAAAAACAGCTTTTATTAATGCCCAGGAGGTAACTGCTGTTTATATGAATGTTAATAGCACTCAGTCAAACCTTGGTTTACATAAAGTTTTCAGTACCAAAAAACAAATAAAAAAATTTAGCTTTTCATTCTGAATTATTAAAATGTGTGTTGTTTCCTTCTCAGTTACCAATTGACAATCTTTGAGATGACCTTACAAGAGACTCAGTGGATGTGCCTTTGCCTTTCTTATGTGTGCGTGTTTTGTTTTTAAATAAAAAGGGGAAAGGTGGGGTGGAAACACTGGGGTATATGGGTTTATATTTAATTTCATAATTGTTAGACAACTTCGGTTGGGCAAATTTTTTCTTTCTTTTAATATTGGTTTCCAGTTCATAAGTGGTAAATGAGCATATAATAACTTGAAAGACATTCTGGTAGTATGTGAGAATTATGTACATTCACATATGAAAAATGTTGATGTTTTCTTATAGTTTTGATTTCCAGTTGTCAGTTTTTGTTTCAAATGAAAAATAAAATGTTTAATGAATAAAATTATCCTTTTCAATCCCTCATGTTATAACTAGAATATATGATGTCTATAAATGCAGATAATGTACTAAGTGGTTGCTATTTGCTTACTGGCGTTTTCCTTTCTTCTCATTTCATTCCAGATTGTATACTAGTTAATTGAAAATGTCTAAATGTGAATGATTTCTTTTAAATCTTTTGTTATCATACTTCTTGTAGTAGTTAAACAAGAAAATGAATAGATTGTGTATGCACTTGTGTATGTGTGCGTGTGTCTCTGTATGTACTTATTTATGTGTGTCTGTGCATGTCTGTGTATGTACTTGTGTGTCTTTGTGCAGGCTTGCATGCTAGCATAACATGTTGATTTATATTAAATGTTATACTTTTGACTCATAACTTCAGATGTTGGTTTTTTCTTTTGTGACTCCATTATTTCATCATCATCATTTTCCTATGTGCTCCTTATGGAGCCACCACTGTTCTGGTTCTCCTTGCAGGAAGCCTGCACCAAGCATTCACATACTCATGCAGCATTGGTTTCTGTGGTAGTTTGTTTGACATGATGAGGTTGCTAGCTCCATGCACAACCTCATATTAGTTGCTACCGTGTACGACATGCTTGAGGTTGTAGTATTTCTATTATTTCATTGTTTCTTCAGAGACCCCCGGGAACTGCTCGGGGCATTCCTTATTTATGTTTGCTCTATTTCAGATTCTGATACTCTATTTCCTAACTGTTAGATGCTAATTGCCAGAGTATATTGTTATTAGCATCAACAGCACCCTTCTGCTTCCCATGGATCATAAGCCATTCATTCAAGGTATTTCAATGTCCTCTTTATTTGCTTCCCATGGATCATAGGCCATTCATTCAAGGTATTTTTTTTTCCCCCCCCTAACCAGCGGCACTTGGGCTTTCGGCCCAATGACATGTCATTGCGAGGCTGGGGAGCCTGTGGACTTTCCTTCCAACCCGGTCAGGAGCTTTGCTTCTTCCCATCCACAGAGTGTTTATCTCAGGAGCCATTCAGGTTATTCAGTCAAAATCCCGGTCGTTGACACTCCTTCAAATGCTGACGTTTCAATATCCTCTTTATTTGCTTTCCATAGATCATGGCCATTCATTCAAGGTGTTTCAATATCCTCTTTATCTCTTTCATATCTGTCTGACACCCTGTTCATAACATGTTTAAGTATTCCTGTTTATTTTTATTTACCCTGGGGATTCCAGAACAAGGAGTGCCTTGTTTGGCTATCAGTTTCTTTCTTCAATGCCTGTTCTATCTAATGTCCAGATTGTGCATGCCTGTCCTAATCTAATGTCCAGGTTGTGCATGCCTGTCTTATCTAATGTCCAGGTTGTGCATGCCTGTCCTATCTAATGTCCAGATTGTGAGAACCTTTTTCAGCAATTTATGTGCTTAAAAAAAATAGAATTCAAGTTAACTATATATCACTTGATCAGTGGAACAAGAGACGAGAAGATGATGCTGCTGGTGGTGGATATGACACATTGAGGAAACCTTTTGATAACATTACAAGGCAACCCTTGTTCTGGAATTCCCAGGGTAATTGAAGCAGAGGTAGTCCAAAAAATAAAAGCACATGGAGAAGAGAACTTAAGACAGAAATGAAAATTATAACTTCTTCTTCCTTCCTCGTTCGCCCTGAAAAGGACGGTGGTTGCGTTGTGTCTGTTTACACCGTAGCTGTCTTCTTCTTCTTCTTCTCGTTCGCTGTTGTTTAGAAATGTCTACACAAGAAGTCCGGTTTTCTGGATGTATGTTGCTGTGGTTGAAAGTTCTTCAAGACTCCCAAACAGCTTTGTGTGGATGTGCGTCTCTGTGGGCCAATGTTCAGTTCGCAATTGACTAAGCATGTGGCAGTCTTGCAGGATGTGTTCGGCTGTCTGTGCTGCCTGTCCACACGTACATAGGGGTGATGGGACCAATCTCAGTCTGTATAAGTGACTGTTCAGTCTGTTATGTCCTGTTCTCATACGGAACAGGATCACCTGTTTTGCTCGATCAAGATATTGATAGTTGTCTCTTTGTTGATCAATTTTCCTGATGGCCTTGATAAGGGTCTTCTTTTTGTTCCTGTGTTGCTCCCTCTTTTGCTAACATATCTGCTCTCTCATTTCCTGGTATGCCACAGTGTGATGGTATCCACTGTAGCACAACCCTTCTTTTGATATTTACTTCGCATAGGACTTTGTTTAATTCTGGCAGTTTATCACTGTTGAGGGCTTGCAGAACTGACATTGCATCGGTAAGGAATACAACCTGCTGACATTGGCTTATTGTGTTATTTATTATTCCTGCAGCAATGCTTATGGCCTGTACTTCAGCAGCATAGTTTGAACAGAATATTCCAGTAGGTGAACAGGTGGATTCATTTTCTTTGTCTGGATAGACCACATAAACTCCTGCGCCTCCGTTCTTCACTGCTCTGGTTGCAGATCCATCAGTATATACTTGGATCCATGCTTCTCTGGGGTATAGTTCTTCAATCATGTCACATGCTGCTATTTTCCTTTGGAGAGTATTTAGCTCTCCCATGGGGCAGGTGGTAGTTATGGAGGTCTTAATACTGAAATTTTGATGTTGTTCCCCTGGGGTTGGGAGGAGTGTGGGAGTTATTTCCTTAGTGATGTCTGGTAGTTCATCCTTGTATGTTCTAATTAGTTTTTTGGACCGATGCACAAAACTGCTTCTCTTCAACCTCCCACTGGCTAAATCTCCAAATCTAGTTTTCATTGGATGTGCGGGCATGTTCTTGTACTTTTCTGCTTGGATCAGGGTCTTAGTGTCTCGTCTGTATAATAAAGGTGGAATGCCTGTGATTTTTTCCATTTCATTTATTGGTGTGGTCTTCATGGCACCCGTGATCAACCGAAGCGCTTGATTTTGTACTTTATCTAAGGCTTGTAGGTGTGATTTGGCTGCTGTAGACCATGCTGCTGATCCGTACTCTAATATGGGTCTTATTGCACCTGTATACACTTTCTTTAGTGTTGTTTCGTTAGCTCCCCAACTTGATCCAGCTATTTTCCTCAGTATGGAAAGTTTTCTTCTCGCTTTAGCCTCTGTTCTCTCGATGTGGTGCCTCCATGTCATTCTCTTATCTAATGTAATGCCCAAGTACACCGGTTCCTCATCTGTTTGGACATGTATATTTCCAAGTCGTATCTCTCCTGCTTTGTCTTTGTTGGAGAGCGTGAAAAGTGTTGTTGATGATTTTTCAGCGTTGATCTGCACCATCCATTTCTCTGCCCATGCTGCTATGTTGTCTGCTGCCCTTTGTATTTGCTTATTAGCGATAGTTAGATGTTCTTCTACACACCACACCACCAAGTCGTCAGCGTATAGGGCAGCTCTCACACCTTTGTGGCAGATCGTGGATGAGGTCATTGATGAATACAAGGAACAGGGTGGGAGACAATACTGAGCCTTGAGGAACTCCATGTTTTAGGAGGATTTTCTTGCTGTTGTGACCTTCCATAGTGACTCTTGCTTTCCGATTGTGTAGGAACGACTGGATCCATTTTCTCATATTACCCTTGATTCCGTTCCTTTGCAGTTTTACTATTAACCCGTCTTTCCATACTTTGTCAAAAGCTTTTTGGAGATCTATCCATAGGGTAAAGACTTTTCTCTTTTCTTGGAAGGCATCTTCAACGATCTGTGACAGGTATGTGATTTGGTCTTCTGTGCTGCTGCACTCTCTAAACCCTGCTTGTTCTGGCACTAAAATTTTCTCGGATTCCAAGTACCATTTCAATCTTCTGTTGATCATCCTCTCCATTGTCTTACATACACAGCTTGTTAGGCTTATTGGTCTGTAGCTGGTGGCCTTCCTGTTGTCTTTTCCTTTCTTTATGATGGGACACATGAGCGCCTCTCTCCATATCTGTGGCACACTGCCTGTCATCCAACTGTAGTTGTATATTTGCAACAGTTTGCTCATTGCTGTATATCCTAGGTGTTTTAGCATTTCGTTGGTTATACCATCCGGGCCTGGTGATTTCCTGTCTTTAAGTTTCCACACGGCTGTTTTTAACTCGTCCATATTGAAAGGTTTGGACATAACGTCCGGACACCGTAGCTGTGATATCTGCACCTTTCAGTCGACACATCCGACTTAAGCACAGCATTTTTTAGAGACCGGGTTTGCCTTCCCATTGCGATCCATACTCGCTCAGCCAGACTGCACTGCTGCAGACTGTTTCCAGGACCACCACGTGGAGGTGGAGTACAGTCTTGACCAACTCTGGTTCGCTGATCCTGATGCAAGCAGTCAAGCTATGGGTCGCTGACTGCATTCACTATTGCTGCATCTTTGGGTCCTGAAAATGATAAGAAAGACATGGAAAGAACTAGAGTTAATGACATGTGACATGACGTGGCCTAATTTTGTTGAAAACATGTGCTCCTTATGGAGCTTAAAGGTCATTGACTGACTGATTTATCATTTGTTTCATAAAAATGGGAATAATCTATATATGGCTGAGTTATGAAAGATTTCTTTCGTGAATTCAAAAGTAATTTCTTTATTACCAGAACATTTCTGTTGTGAATCTACAAGGTGTCTATTACTTGAGATTTCTTTTAGGAATCCAAAAAACTTTGAAAGTAATCACATAGTTCTGATATGAAATGAGAGTGGTAAGTTTGCAACTGGCATTTCATTTTATTTGGCACCATAGACTAACTTCACAAAACACTTTCTCAAACAAAAGACACAGAATTAGGAATTCTTTCCTCTTTGCGCCAGGTGAAACCATATTTAAAGTAGCTGCCGCAAATATTTGTTAAGAACAGTTTTCTTTTCCACAGTCAAAGATGTAGCCTTTTCATACATAAAATAATAGCCAGAAAATGAAATTTCTCAAATCTTAGTAACGTCCAGTTAACTGGAACCTGAATTAAAATTTGATTCATCTATACCAGGTTTTTTTCTTAAAAGAAATGTGTCAATTATTTATATAATAGCCTATAACAGAAACTTTTAATCTGTGACGAACAGTGTTGAAAACGAACAAACTTTATTTTCAAAGGGTTGAGAATTGGGCACACAGGTCCGTCTGACATTCTGCCCTTCCTTTCTCTCACCTTTCATACTGAATTAATTTATTCTCACATGCATTTTACATATCAATGTCAAGGAATTCAACGTTGTAAAGTAAAATAAAATAGCACACTCATATAAACATTAACTACTTATAAGCATGACATAAAATATATTGAAAAGTACAAACATCATCATTAGAACCTACAGTTGACATTATAAGAAAGGACAATTCGATTAGGGAGGGGCATGTAATTAGAACACATAAAGTATTCGAAAAGTCTACGATTGTATGAACAGGGACTGAGGTTGTTTCTTAGGTTATGTGGAAGACAATTCCAAAGATGAGCAGCAGAGTACGCTCAGCTTTTCTTGAATAAGTCAAGCCTAGGCTTGGGTACGTGCAATTTGTTTAAGCGTTGACTGCGTTTTTCGTTGTATTTGAACATTGGCCACAGATATGCTGGAGCATTATGTGACAGGATTTTTTGAACAAATTTAGCTTTGTTAAATAGAAGGCACTTTCTTAAGGGCAGTATTTGGAGATTTTTAAATAGATCTATATGCTGAGTTAGGCAGTTGTCAGAGACTAGACGCACTGCATGCTTTTGTAGTGAACGGAGTCTCTTTGTGTTGGACATTGAGCAACCATCCCAGATTGTGGAGAAATAGTCAAGGTTTGCTTGTATGTGAGATATAGAACAATTTTCGTGTGTCTTCATCTAGGAAATGTTTGATTTTAGCTAACTGGTAAACTTTCTGTGCTGTTTGCTTGGTCAGTGCATGTACATGTGAGTTCCAATTTAGATGCTGGTCAACGACTATACCTAGAGTTTTATGTTCATTAACATTTTCAATTAGTGAGGTACCAATGTAGATCTGAAGTGTTGATTTCTCTGAATTTTGTAATTTTTGTCTAGTTGATATTAACATGCATTTTGTTTTAATGATATTTATTAGCATGCAATTTCCATTGCTCCACTTAATCAGATTATCTGTATCTTTCTGTAACGAAAGTTCGAGTGTGTTACAACTTCTATCATTCTTGTAAACAGTACAGTTGTCTGCAAACAGGTCACAGGAGGAGTGCTTGATGTGTAGTGGAAGGTCATTAATGTATATGGCAAAATGTAGAGGACCAAGTATAGAACCCTGAGGAACACTTGTATTTATTACTGCTGGGTTTGAATAGGAGTTATTGTAAGAAACTACATGTTTCCTGTCTGACAGGAATGATTTAATTATTGTCACCAGTTGAAAGTTTACTTTTGATGTTTCTAGTTTTCTAATTAAAATAGCGTGATCTATCATTTCAAATGCCTTTTTAAAGTCTACAAAGACTGCCCTACACATGTTATCGTTGTTAATATTTAGGTGCCAGTTGTCTATCATCTTAGTTAGATCAGTGTGACATGAATGTTTAGGTCTAAACCCCGACTGACTATCAATTAGCTGGTCATCGTTAACTAGGTGTTGTAGTGATATTTTATGTATGTGTTTTTCCAGTGGTTTGGATGGCGATGATAATAGAGAGATTGGCCTATAGTTACTAAAGTTACTATTATCGGAGGAACCAGGTTAGTCAGATGCCTAGCCTTCTCGGATAAGTGCTAAAAAAAAAGGAGGTCTTGTGTGCAAGTTGCGCACGTTAAAAATCCCACGGCAGTTGGAAATCGTAAAGAGTAGGCCTATCAGGCCGCTGCCCTGGCAAAATTTAAAAATTAGAAACCTACCCACAACAAAAATATTTATAGAATGTGTGATTCCTATATACACACACAATGAGATTCTCGCCGGTGTTACGGAGTTCGTGCACTGTGTTGAGATCCTCCTTGTGTGATCTATAGGAGGAGATCTGAGCACTGATGGAGTTGTCCGTGTGCAATGAAGATAGTCCTTAAAACCAAACCAAACCTGAGAAATTATCAAAATGTAGAAAATATAAACATCAGTAATAAGATCTAAGAATAATGAAGAGTTTGTACTAGCTACATCAGCTATAAGAACTGGCAGCCAAATAGGAATGTTTCAGCAAATATAACAGCGTGTTCAGCTGGGATATGTACTGTTATCTGATCTGTACAGTGAATGTACAATGAAATCCATGGAAAGAAGCCAGAGAGTGAAAGAAACTTATTAATCATATTAGAAACAATGTTGTCAAAGTAATCCACTTTCTTTGGACATGGTATGAGAAGAAGAAAGCTTGAAAATATAATGAAAACAGGAAAGAATGAAGGAGAAATATATAGAAAGTGACGCACAGTGTAGATGCCAGCCAGTCTGACATTATGGCAAGGAAAGATATCAACAACAGAACTGATAAAAAGGCCTGAAAACATACAATTTTAGAGAGACACCTAGGCCACCTGACATGCACTTGAAAAAGAGAGGACTTTGTGACAAGAGGTTGATAATTTCTGTATTGGGAGGCAAATCACAAATCAAAAAATGTTATGCTATAATATAAAGTATGTATGAAATTTTATCAAATATTGTCTCTTTGTAGTTGTACCTTACTTTTATGTAATTATGTTATAAACAGTAATTTTTTTTGTTTACAAAAAATAATATGTTTTGAGTTACTGCATAATAAAACTATCATGTTGTCACATTTTTTTCAAAATTCGTTATTTTGTTTTTTAATTGTCTAAAATATGTGTAAATAAAGGGATGGGGGGTTATCATTCTGAAGTATCGCCACTCCCTTGGACAATTCCTAGATCTGCCAGTGATGGATGCTCTTGAAGTTGGTCTGCCAGCTCTTTTGTTGCCGCATATCCCTGCATGACCAGGTCAGTAGATCTACACCAGTTCCTGAAGATTCGAGGTTTCTATGGAGGTTATCCATTTATGCCGGGGCCATCCACTTTGGACCTTCTGAAGCATGGATTGTGAGTCTGATATTGCTGCGAGGTCAAAGGTAATGACAAAACAAAAACAAGTGCCACAATTTATAAAGTAAACAAAAAACTGCAATGATGTTGGCAGTAATAATGTTAAAAAAAAAAAACACTTCATGAACTGTGTCAGTAATTGAAAAGCATCCTTCCAACAAACTGTTCTGTGAGAAATTATGACAGTGATTCCTGTTACACTTTGAGTACCAAGGCTTCTCAGTAGCAATTACCTTCAAGTACCACGGGTTTTTAGCAAAAATTTCCCATTTGGGGTGATGACATTTAAAAAATCACTGAGACCGATTGAGTCAACAGATTGACATGAAACTATCAGGATGATATGGGAAGTGGATAAGGTGTTGCGTGGTGACCTAGTTTTGTGTTCAGGTCATGTGATGCTGGCAGCCATTTTGAATATTAATGAGGCAATAGACACATGTTGGAATGCACTATTGAAAAATGTATAAAAAATATTATAATCAACTCAAAAGTTATAAGACTTTCCAAGATATAATATTATTGAACATTCTTTCTAAAAAAAGCAAGGATAATATGCTCTTAAAATGATACTGGGGTTAAAATGGTATTTGAAATGGACACAACATTTCCAGGGTCTGTAATGGCAAAATAGAAATATTCATGAGGTACTGACATGGTTTCATGCAAAAAGAATTTTTTTAAATCCACACTTATCAAATTGCTTTAGCTGGGTGTGTTAGTCTAACATAAAATATGGTCACAGATGCAATTATTATTGCTTTTTTCTCTGGCCTTGGGGGCCTATTTCCTTCTTGGCGGCAGCATTGTCCTCACAGTTATAAAAAAATTGAAAAGCAGGGCACAATGCAGAGTGGTTTTTCACATCCAATACAAAAGAATCTTTTCTGGACTCTCAGTCCAGCAGAATTACAAACAATGCATCTTGGTCGCTGTCAATTGTCTTCATACTGCTGTCAGTAACATTGTTTGCGTGGACTGTGCTGAACAAATTCTATAATGCCACGTACAAGCAACCATGTTTCCCGACCTAGCAAAAACAGATGAACGGCCACGCTTCATGTTATGTTTTGTTTTTCTCAAAATTACAGGAAACCCTCTTCTACTGTCTGTAACAGTCTAACCCTAATCATAACGCTCACATAGGGGTCATCAAAGCCATACAAGTACCACTGAAACTAATCAGCTGCTTCTCTGCCACACCCCCTCCTAGTAGCAGGTCTTTTTCTACGCCCCTGATTCTCACTATGGCCCTGAAAATCGCTATCAACACCTCTGACAGCTTCACGAATGCTGGAACTAGGGCTGTTGCTGTCTGTTTCGGTAATTTCAGGCTGCCCTGCATCAAAACTAGACCAACTGTAGTCACTTTCAAAGGTCAACCGAGAGCCAGAATCCAAATCATTGCAACATTCACTAGTTTCACTCATTTTTAAAGAAATTTCCACCTAAAGATTAATCAAAACACGTGAAAAAATTTTCCGGCCGCCATTGACCATTTCTCAATAAAATTGAGTTACTTCCCTTGATATGCGTTATGTTCAGACACTTGCCGTGATAACATTTTATGCTGATACTATACTTACGCCAAAAGGCGACATTGGTACTCTACGGAAAATAAGGCTTGTCGCCAATAGGCGCCCGTGGTACTCAAAGTGTTTAAAAAAAATAATTCTAAATTGCGAACTGGTATTTGAGTGGAATAAAAAAGATATCATCAAATGTTAAGACATGCAATTCCGCACGATTTTTCAGACTAGAAGAACCTTACTCTGCACAGTGTCTAGAAAAAAATAACAAAGCATTTCCTACTAAAATGTAGGAAGTATGAACAACAGAGAAAACCAATATTAGATTATTTACTGGCATGCAGTTCATCCATAACTGTGGAGCAGATGTTGAGACCTAGAGAATTGCACATTATAAAAAAACAGTATATAACAAGAACTAAAGTTAATATCTTGTATATGAGGATCAAAGATGGTGTGAGGATAAGGGGTAGTCTGATGGGGTGCTCATGTTGATGATGGCAGATAATTGGGTGTCATCCCGAACACCCCTGGGCTTTCTCACCCCTTTTCACTTTGTTAACAACAGGGCAGTTTTGAGAGACTATTTTTTTCCTCTTCTTTTTGTTGTTATTGTTTCTATTTGTTTTTTATTTTAATAGTTTTCTTTTTTGGAAAGTGGAGAGCACACACACACATACATTCACACAATTTTACAGTTTTGATTTACTCTATTTGGACTGAGTGGAGGGAGGAAGAAGATACTATATTCAGATATTGGAAATCAGATTTTATTATCTTGAATTTACAACACTATATATCCTAGTTGAATGATATACTTTATCTGTTAAAAAAACAAAACAAATTATAATAAATTAGAGTCTGAGTCCCTAAGACAGTCTACTATTGATTCGACATTATTATGACAACTCCTGTGACGTGACTGGTACCAAACTGTATCGGCTACTGCTGTTCCTTTAGACCTACCAGCTACGTGGAGAGAGTGAACATGCTGCTTGTGCACAAGCTTGATCTTCACCTGCGAGTGCCTGATAACATACCTTTATATTTGTTTCATATTAATTTACTGTTTACAGGCCTCAGGTTTCCCTCCCTTATTTGATCTTCACACAACTGCCCAAGCTCGCGCCCTGGAGAGGACATTCCAGCTTCACCCAATGGTGTCGGTACAACACTGGAAGCAGCAGTTACCGGAAAGGGGGCTACTACTAGAACAGAGAGAGTTAATTAAATTGTGTATAATTTTCATTGAAAAAAAAAATTTGTATAACCAAGCGTAATCCAGAGGTAACTTGCAGCTAAAAATAACCTGATCAATTAACAAAGGGGAAATAACCAAGTTATACAGACAGGTTTCAAAATATGTTTGGTAGCTTTTCTTACAACACAGTTTTGTAAGGCAAACGGGACCTGTTAGCCCCCGGAAGGGGGGGGGGGGGGGAGGAACTCGTTAGAAACGAATGAAGAACAGAACCACTCCGCCCTGAGGCTTGTTATTAGAGGCGACTTATGTGAAGTTGTGCATGAAGGTGACAATATCATGTCAAAATAAAATGTCTACTGACACTACCACTGTTAGAGCACGTGACATATGTTGACTCGGGCTTCTTTCAAAGGAGCCAGCTGCAGTGCAGGGCCCTTGCTCCTTACAAAGCGAAAGAGCAGAATGATGATGATGATGATGATGGAGATGATGATGATGATGGAGATGACGATGATGAACTCCGGTTCAAGAATAAGACACAGAGAACCAAAGTGGTGCCTAAAACAAAAGAAAAGATGGAAATTGTTTATTCGATCACGGGTGTTTACAACCTTTCATAAATTACTTACGTCAAGTTGTCATTATTATCAACATAATCAGCTGCCATCTGCACAATGAAGGTCGACTTCAATGGATCTCCAACGTCTTCTGTCTCCTGTCTTGATTATGCCCTCTGATAGACTCTTTTCTGTCTCCTGTCTTGATTATGCCCTCTGATAGACTCTTTTCTGTCTCCTGTCTTGATTGTGCACTCTGATAGACTCTTTTCTGTCTCCTGTCTTGGTGTTTTCTTCCCAATTATAGAGCTGTCTTCCTCATGCACGTTTGCTCTCAATTTTTCCTTCTATTATGATCGTCTGCGAGATGTTGGTCTTCTTACGTGGCTAAAACATTTTAGTTTTTTAATTTTGACTAAAGTAGTCAGAGGACTGTAATTTAAAATAGGTCTCTTGTAAACATTTCTTTCTGCCAGCTGTGAATTGAAATCATCAATAAGATATAGAAGACAGTGAACGTTGACACAGAAACTGACAGCCGCATTGGCAAAGCCTTCTCTATCTTTGCCCGCCTCGCAACGCGTGTTTGGGGAAACTCCTAATTCACAATAAAGACATAAGCTGCAGTATATAATGCCTACGTCGCCAGCACGCTTCTATATGGCATCGAGACATGGGCAACCTATGTTAAGCAAGAAAGAAGGATCAATACCTTCGATCTAAGTTGTCTACGCTACATCCTTGGTATTTCGTGCACGGGCAAAGTGACAAATGCTGGTGTTGTTCAAAGCACTGTTTAGACAGCGCAGACTACTCTGGCCTGGCTTTGTCAGCCACATGGAAGATGGCCGCATGCCCAAAGAAATTTTCTATAAGAGCATTCTTTTCTACGGACCAGGGCCGTAGATACGGGAAGGGTTTGGGAGTTCAACCCCCCCCCCCCCCTCCCTTCCTCTTAGGGGTTGGTGAAAAACAATTGTGGGGAAATTATACTGTACCCAACATGTTTTGTGCCGAAATTTGTTTAATAACATTCCCCCCCATTAAGTCCTATCTACGGCCCTACCTACGGATATTTGGCAGATGGTAAAAGAACAGTTGGGCGACCACAGCTTAGATTCAAAGATGTGCGTAAGAGAAACATCAAGGCACTGAACATAAATCCAGCAATCTGGGATGATGAAGCTGCCGATCACACCAAGTGGCGATGCTCTCTACTGCTCATTCTCAGATTGGTAGAAAAGAAGCTCATAACAAAGTTAAAAAAAAAGTTAGTTGCTTATCCTTTACAGGACGTGGCAATCAACCCCAGCTTTTATTGGCTGTTTGTGATTTGTCTAGGCAATTTTTTTTCATTCAGTAGTTTGCCATTGCTTTCTGAACGGTACGGCGCTTATACCATTGTTAAAAATCCACACAAAGCGATCTGCTACCAAACCGCCTGCAGCAGGTTTCGAACCTGGTATATCTGGATTATGAAACTGCGTTTTTATCCATTAGGCCACAGACGCCGACAGCTCATAACAAGCAGAAGATAAAAGAAAACGCCGAAAGGAACATCAGGAAAAAATCAACTGAGGGCTATCACCTAGGGGCGCATTTCCATAGTCAGTCATGACTGAATAGGGCTACAACTAAAATGTTGACGAACCACTTCGACTGTTCGAATTTTTCTGATAACTTTATCATTCTATCGCGCAATAAAAACCGGATAACGCTTGCCGGACGAAATGACAATAATAATAAATAATAAATTCTTTAAGCACCAAACACGGCGCATAAGGCAGAAACCAGTGCTCTACAGGTTGTTCGTTGTGACGCCACTCCTCTTAGCTCTTGCACATTATTTAGGCCCAACGTTCTTCCTTCTCTTATTATTGTTCTTCTGAGTGTTTCTTTTGGTCTTCCTTTTTTCCTCTTACCCTCAGGAACCCAAGTGAGCGCCTGTAGTGGTATTCTGTTGTTTTGCATTCGTAGGACATGACCGATATATGACCATCGTCTTTTCCTTATATAGTCGGAGACATATTTCTGCCTAGAGTCTTCTCTTATTTGTCGATTAGTCTTGAATTCTTTCCAACTGATGTTCATGAGTTTTCTAAGACATTTGTTCTCGAATGTATTCAGCTTGTTCTCCAATGATTTTGTTATTTTCCAACTCTCACAGCCGTATGTTAACACTGAGATAACATTTGAATTAAACAGACGAAGCTTGGTATGCATATTCAATGATCGTAATTTCCAAATGTTAGATAATCTATTGAAGGCGCTAGCTGCCAAAGCAATTCTAGTATGGATTTCTCTTGTTGTGTCACCATCCTGAGTCATTTTACTGCCTAAATAATTGAAACTTTCAACTTTCTGTAGTTTTTCCCCGTTCAAGATGATATCAAAGGTCTCGTTAGAAAAGTTCATAGCTTTAGTTTTAGAGGCATTTATTTGGAGTCCTATTTTAACCGAGAGATGACACAAATTATTTATTGCTTCTTGGGATTGTCTTGGTGTTGAACTTAAGAATGCTACATCATCTGCGAAATCCAGGTCCCCCAGGAATTTTCCATTTGTCCATTTTATACCTAATTGTTCATTGTGGGTATAGTTTCTCATAACCCAATCAATAGCTATTCCAAAAAGTAGTGGTGACATAATACAGCCTTGTTTCACCCAAGTACTGTCAACCATTCTGTATTCCCTTTATTTGTTCTAACACAACATCTTGCATTGTCATATAGCGCTTTGATTATATTCACATATTTTGTTGGAAAACCATAGATTGTAAGTATCTTCCACAATGATGGGCGGTGTAGACTATCAAAGGCTTTTTGAAAATCGACGAAGGTGATAATAAGTGGCGATTGCCTTTCCACTGATTCTTCTATAATTGTTCTTAGTGTGAATATTTGATCAATACATGATCGTTTCGAAATGACAATATCCGTTGAGAAGTTGCAAACATTAGTTCTGAAAAATCTACAGAAATAAGACGCAACTGACAGCCAGATTCCAGGGGCGTCTGCGGAGATAAAGGAAGAATACGGACACTGCAGTATCAGACTTATCTTAAGAGACGACTAGTATGAGATTGTTGATGAGGCGGGCATACTCATTATGTAAAATAAAGCGGCACAGAAACCTCTGCTTCAAGAACACATACTTGATTTATTGCATACTTCTTGCAACTGGTTTGACTGCATGCTATACGAGGAGCGAAAAGTGAAATCGTCATAACTTTCTTTGTCGCTCCCTAAGGGGCATGAAGCCACCACTGTAACTGGTTCCCCCGTGTAGAAACTTTTGTAGCAACAATTTGTGTTAAATGATGAAGTTCCCAGCCAAAATCATATTCTTTCTTTGTCTCATAGGAGGCCCCAGGGGGCACTACGTGGGGCCACAAGTAAAATGATGATGGTACATGAGTGTCTGCGGAGAAGGAATTAAAATGGTATAACAGGGTCGCCAATATGAAATTTTGTAAGCAAGTGCCGGACAAATGTAAGCGGGTGCAGGAGGTTAAGAAAAAGATATTAGAGGTGAATAGGACATATGGCAGTTATTGTTCAGGAATTCACGGGGTGAGTGAAATAGATGGAGAAGCAAAAACACAAGGAAATGGAGAGAACTGATGAAAGTCATAAGAAGGTTAAACGCGAGGTGGAAAGAGCTTGAATAGTGTGCAACTTGTTGTTGTTTTGATGAGGTGATGGGTGGAGAGCGGGCACTTAACATCTGACTGTTATTGCCTCTTTTCGTTCCATCTTGGTCTACCCTGTTCAACCTGGAATTTGGTTATAATTGGGGTATTTAGTTGTCATTTTATTTTTTAATTTTGTATTCAATTTAAATAGCTATTGTCTTTAGCAGTTGCTGATTTTAATTTATATTAGTATTTGTCCATTTTATTTTCTCTTTTGTATTGTTTCTTGATAACTATTGTTCTTTACACTTGGTTTTACTTTGTATTAGTATTTGTTCTTTGTGAGTTGTTTTTTTTTAATACCTTGTCTTTCCTTGTCCTATGAGTAGTTAGTAGGTTTTTTTTTTTTTTAATATTTTGTGTTTTTTTTGTTTGTTTTCGTTTTTGTTACTACCTTATATGTGTTCCTTTGTTTTATGTATATATCTTTTAAGTATTGATTGGGCATCTCTTGGGGAATCTATACTTAAAACCTTATCACCTGTCAGGTCTATATTGTGATTTCTATAGTAAGTTTTTAATTCTAACCTTTGTTGTTCATACTTTTTACAGTCGATCAGGTAGTGGTTTATGTCATTCTCTTCCTGACATTCATGGCAGTGTGTTGTTGTTGTTGTTGTTTTGATGGGTTGATGGGTGGAGATCGGGCACTTAACATCTGACCGTTATTGCCTCTTCTCGTTCCATCTTGGTCTACCCTGTTCAACCTGAAAGTTGGTTATAATTGGGGTATTTAGTATCATTTTATTTACTAATTTGTATTCAATTTAATTAGCTATTGTCTTTTGCAGTTGCTGATTTTTATGTCAATTTTATTTACTTTTTTGTATTGTTAATAGATAACTATTGTCCTTTACGCTTGGTTTTAATTTGTATTAGTATTTGTTCATTTTGAGTTGTTGCCCTTTTTTTTAATACCTTGTTGTCTTTCCTTGTCCTATGAGTAGTTAGTTTTTTGTTAATGCTTTGTTAGTTCTTGCTGCTTAATTTCTATTTAGTTGGATGTTTTTCCTGAAGTACTAACCTTATATGTGTTCCTTTGTTTTATGTATATATCTTTTAAGTATTGATTGGGCATCTCTTGGGGCATCTATACTTAAAACCGTATCACCTGTTAAGTCTATATTGTGATTTCTATAGTAAGTTTTTAATTCAAGCCTTTGTTGTTCATACTTTTTTACAGTGGATCAGGTAGTGGTCTATGTCATTCTCTTCCTGACATTCTTGGCAGTGTGGTTCTTCTACCATAAAGTATGCTGCACCGAGACGGAGACGCTACAGTTTTTTGTTCGATGGTATCTTTAATTCTTCTCTGACCTGGCACGTCCTTGTTGGTTCTTTCAGCAGTTTGAACGCGTGTCTGCCTTTTCTACTTTTCTTCCATGTTGTCTTCCATTCCTCGTTTATAGTTATCTTCACTTGGCTCTTGATCTCCGACCTTCCTAGTCCTGCTTTTATATTGTTTTTACTTGTTCTTCCATTCTTGGCGTTCTGGTGTGCCAACTCGTTGCCAGCAATACCTATGTGTGCTGGAACCCACACTACATCCTCTGTTCCCTAGTGATGTATTAATTGCTAGAATTTCTTCCTTTATGTCTGGCCGGCTACATTTACCTGGGTGTTCTAGTGCTTGTAGTGATGATAGTGAGTCTGTAAATATCGTAACAGCTTCTGGTGGGTTATCTTCGATTATTTCTGAACTTTTAAGAATTGCTACCATCTCTGCGGTAAAAATCGAAGGATGGGTCTTGGATGTGAGACAAGGGGAAGTAAATATGTGTTTGCTACTTTTCTTCTTATTTTTGTTTTTTTAATTTTAATGCCCCTTCTGGGGTTCAAAATGAGGTCTAATGACTTTATTAGGTTTAATGTGTTAAGGTGTGTGATCCCGGCCCTGGCTAAGACCCGGCATACTCTAGAAATGATCCCTAAAAGTATGACACTGTGATCTTAGTGCTACTTTTCTTATTTTTTTTTTATTTTTTTAACTTAATGCCCCTTCTGGGGTTCAAAATGAGGTCTTATGACTTTATTAGGTTTAATGTGTTTGATCCCGGCCCTGGCTAAGCCTCTTCATCCAATAGAAATGATCCCTAAAAGTATGACACTTTGATCTTAGCCAAAATGCCTTTTTTTTTTTTTTTTTTTTTCCTCGCATGAGGTCGCATATTTTTTTCCTCGCATGAGGTCGCTTATTTTTTGCCTCGCATGAGGTTGCATGGCACACGCTCAACCCGGCCCTGGTCAAGACCCTTTTTTTTTTTTTCCCTCGCTTGAGGTCGCATATTTTTTCCTCGCATGAGGTCGCATTGTCCCCGCCCAAAACCCGGCTCTGGTCAAGACCACATGTCCCAACACTAGAAGACCCAGTGACAAAATGTGTCACCTAGTGATCCTCTGTGTTCTCACACAAGGGACCTAATGACACATGAATGTCACTGTATTGGTCCCTGTGCTTAGACACTTTGATCTTAGCCAAAATGCCGAGAAGCGAATTTTTTTTTTTTTTTTTTTTTTTTTTTTCCTCGCTTGAGGTCGCATATTTTTTTCCTCGCATGAGGTCGCATTGTCCCCGCCCAAACCCGGCCCTGGTCAAGACCACATGTCCCAACACAAGAAGACCCAATGACAAACTGTGTCACTGTAGTGATCTTCTGTGTTCTCACACAAGAGACCTAATGACACATGAATGTCACTGTATTGGTCCCTGTGCTTAGACACTTTGATCTTAGCCAAAATGCCGAGAAGCGAAGCACGCCACTTTTAACCGTCTAACATTAACATTCAACTGTTGGTTAGAAATCGGGGATTTATGTTATGAGATAAGATCAGTTCCTAAAAATGGGTTAACTGTTTTGCATAAGCATGATGTAAGTTATGGTAGTAAAGAAGAGACGGGGACTTTTAGTATTATTAAACAAAGGGAGACGACTTGTAATTGTGTCCCTCCAGGGTTGTGAGTTGTTTTGAAAATAGTACGAACTAAGCTAGTTCGGCACGGGAGTTAGTGCGTGGAGTAGGTAAACTATCCATGACAAATAATCGTAATTGTAATTCGAGGTTGGAAGGTTAGGGCTGTTGAGATTGAGACGCCCTAGGCGTAGGTAGAGAAAAAGGTTTTCTCCCAAGTATTAAAGTTGTTCATGGCGAGGATCTTGGAGGGGTGCAAACGAGATAGCAAGCCTGAATCGGGTAGCTTTCCGTGATCACAGAATTATGCACTGCTATCTAGCTCCCCAAGTATGCCATGTTGATAGTGAAAATGCTGATTGAACGAAAACTAGATGTAGAATTAATCAAGGTTTTTCTCAAGCTGTGTGGCTTTTCCAGATTTTGGAGCAATACAGGTTTTCGCAAGACATAGTGCAAGGCAGAGCCTCACCCTGAGCAGGTATGATTGCAGTATTTATTTCAAGGTAGACTTTTAGATAAAACAGAGACAGACGTAGTGATCAGGTAGACTCTGGTAGAAAATCAACCTCCCTGGTAGTCAGGGCCGGATTAAGCTAGTGCGGGGCCTGTAGCATATGTTGAGAAAGGGGCCCTATATTTAAAAAAAAACAATAAAACAACACAAACATATTTGAACACATACATTTTTAATTTGCATAGTAATTATCATTATCAATTAATTCGTGCTTGTAATCCTATAAACTTGCCACTCATGTTGCTGGCGTTGTCATAACTTTGACCACGGTGTGACAGACGAACTCAGCTGACCCTGAATTGTTGTATGATATGGTACGACCCTTTGTAACGACCCCTTCGGATAACATCAGTGCCCCCGAATATTGTGGTAACTTTTCGTCAAACAGGTTTTTTTTCCACCTGGACTCATTTGCATGCAACCTTTCCACGCAGATTATCAACACGTTTGCTGATGAATATGTGGACAGTTATCTACCATACATTCTGGTCATCGCATTGATTTAAGGAGAGGTTAAATCACGCCCACGGATATCTCTTGAGCAATCATATGCAGTTATTTTCATTAACTTGGCCCAGTGGGGGCGGTGCCAGAATCAAACAGAAAGTAGCGGCACACGATCAAACAGGCACTGAGGGATCTCAGGAAAGACCAGCGGCGCTATCAAAGGCAGTAGTGGTCCCTGAAACGAGCGACGCAAGTTTCTTGCCGGTATTTCGCATCTCGGTGTTAACCACAGAACCGATCGCAGTGGACGCGAACGGGAAAGCCGACGCGGACGCAGCGAGCGGAGATACGGAAGACCCGGGGCGGCATCTCTCTTTAGTCTGGCGGTCAGATCCCCGAAAGTCTCCTGAGATCTAAAAAGGTGTCAAATTCTAACATGTCCCCCCAATCTTGCATTCCAATTAGATATATACAGAGCACGAAGAAAGCCATTTTATCATTCGGTCGCCAGAGATTTAAGATTCACTAGCTATAGTAGAAATTTTGCTAGATTTCCATCTGAATTGGTGGCTACATTGGAGTGTTTCTTTTTTCTGTGCACGGTATAATATATTTGTTAAAGTGATCACTGGTCTAGTGTTTTCATTTTATTTCACTGGATTTTGTGTTTATTTAAATCTATTAAATTAAACTCATCCCAAAAGTTCCAGTGGTAAATTTAATGATATATCTATTATAATATTTCCAAAAATAATAGATGCTTAAATGTTAAAGTAACGTTTAAAGTCGCGAAGGAATTTATAATTAATAAATTTGGTACTTGTGCGTTAATTCACCGTCAAATTAATATTTTGGCAATTTATTACCCAAACCGAGAACCGTACTATTTCTTACATTTGTTTTCTTACAATTTTTTTAAATTTTTTTCTCGCCTTAATCCAATCGCAGTCTAGGCCGTGGAGTTGTGACATTTACCCAGTCCGTCCTTTCTTTTTTTTTTTTGTAATCCGGAAAAAATACAACTTACTCGAATTTTTTTTTTTTTAACACTTTTTGTCTCGTTTTGGTGAGGCCGTCCCGTTCAACCTAGTCGGTTATATTAGGGCGCATGTCCAAATATAAAAGACCCTTAAGTCTAGGGAATTGCTAGTCATCATAATCATCATCATCATCAGCTTTCAAGTCCCTATCAGAGTCAGGTATCCATTTACAGCTGGTTAGACTGATGCGTGACACTACCAAGCTCGAGAGGTGGGGCCTACGTAGCTATAAATGCGTGACACCTGTTCCCTTCCTCGCTGCCGTTGCCTTCTCTAACTCAAGATCAAAGTCAGGTACCCATTTACAGCTGGTTAGACTGATGCGTGACACTACCAAGCTTTGAACCAAAAACCCGGTAACTTATTGCGGTAGTGGAGCGTTAGAGACTTCACTATAATAGGTCCAGCATCGAGAGGTGGGGCTTATCTAGCTATAAATGGGTACTTAACTTTGAGTTAGGGAAGGAAAAGACAGCGAGGAAGGAAACTGGTCTCCCCACCTCTCGATGCTGAACCTAGTGTAGTGAAGTCTCTAACGCTCCACTACCGCAATAAGTTACCGGGTTTGGGGTTCAAAGCTTGGTAGTGTCACGCATCAGTCAAACCAGCTGTAAATGGGTACCTGACTCTGATCTTGAGTTAGAGAAGGCAACGGCAGCGAGGAAGGGAACAGGTGTCACGCATTTATAGCTAGGTAGGCCCCACCTCTCGAGCTTGGTAGTGTCACGCATCAGTCTAACCAGCTGTAAATGGGTACCTGACTCTGATCTTGAGTTAGAGAAGGCAACGGCAGCGACTTCCCTTGTTTCCTGTGTACCGTTAACTTGTAGAACTGATTCAATACCGTTTTATTGGTTTATAAACTTAAAATACGCGGGAGGGGGGAGAGGGGGGGTTGAGGGCGGGTCTGTCGTAAGCGTGTCAACTATGAATGCACGAGGAACGTTTTTTTTTTTAACTTGCCCTCCCAAACCACAATGTGAAATCAACCTTTTTCAGTCAAGAAAAAGTACGGTTCTCAGTTTGGGTAATAAATTTCCACAATTTGATTTTAGCGGTGAATTAACGCACAAGAACCTGATATTTTATTTACTGCTCTACTGTGAGAGAGTACCTATTTACCTGAACTGTGACTGAGCCTAGTTTTTCCTCACTGGATTTAAAATCTACCGGTCAGTTGCTATCATCACGCCTTGAAGGAATTTTACCTCCAGCAGCGAAATTAAAGAGACCACTCCATCCTCACCCCTGTATTGAATTGTGTCAGTGCCATCCCATAGACTCCTTTTTATATAATAAAACACAAGAACTCTTAGGCTTCAAGTCCGGTGATAAGTGGGAATATTTTCTATCAGCTAACCTCGCTACATCTGGGGCGGGACATCGAAGTACCCGACATTTTCATATGTCAGGCCTGTAATTGCTGTTTATATAATTCTATGGATTGTCTGATGCTGCAATCGGTAAGTGTGTGTGAGTATATGAGTGTGGGCCCTCACAAGCGTGCATGAATGACAGGAGATTCAATTTTTGCAAACCATTTGTTAACTTGCCTACCGGGTAATACATTTTCTGTATACCCTGCATTGTTCCTTTAAGTGGGATATTTTGTTAACTCTGTTTAAACCCCCCCCCCCCCCCTTTTCATTTTTCTTAGTAAAGGGAAGAACAATTGGGAATAACAGGATTTTTGTTTACCACCCATACCTAATATTGTAACACCTCTTTCAGAGTAATTAAATCCACTGTTGGGTTACCTTACCTATGTTCCCGATAAATATCTATCTTTGGACTGGGTTTATCTTTGTCTAATAAGCAGGAAGGGCTTAGTCGTTACTAATCTTCTTCGCCCCCTCCCCACCTTGTTATTTGTATTTTCTGTACTTATGATATTTTTTCTGTAACACATGATTATCGTTGTGATTGATTTTAATGTTAATAAACAGCATAAACTTATTTAGGACTGTGTTGGAATACCCAAAGCCCAAATTTCCCCTATCTGTTTAATACAGTTTGTATTCACGTGCGTCTGTGTGTTTGAAGCACGAAATCGGTGTGAGCGCAGGTGTGTGTCTGGAAACTGGCAAATAATTGTTTGACCAGGAGAGTTTGAAGAGAAGATTGAGAGGAACGATTTGTCGTAAATAAGTCTGTCCTTACTCTCCCCAGCTTTTTGTGAAGCAACTATTTACGCTCTAACCTTTCCTATCACTGAGCTTTCACCATCATTCTCCACTCTAAACAGGACCACTATTTCTAAGACTCTTTCTCTCAAAATAAATTTACGACACACGGCAGTCTTTAATATCAATGTCATTTGCCTTTAAAAAATTAAGTAGACTTTTAGTAAGCTGTTCAGCACTATGAACTTCCATATCCAAAAATGTCACAAATCTTTCAACTGGTTCAGATGGCAAAACAGCGCAGAGTCAAAGTCAGCTGGTCCATATTACATATATCTGGAGTAGAATCCAATGAAACGGAATAATACTTGTATTTCTTCACTTCACAGAGAATGTGATCCAGTATGCTGGATCCAATCAGATTGATGAATTCCTCACACGTTGTTTTAGATAGATATGATGTATGTACACATTATACACATGGAAAAGCCCAGGAGATGTAACACGTAATCAAATCGACTATATCATGATAAAACATAGATTTAAGAACAGTGTCACAAGTGCAAAGACACATCCTGGCGCCGACATAAATTCAGATCACAATCCAGTTGTCATCAAAGTAAATATAAAGCTGAAAAGAGCAGGAAACAGAAGACAGGAGGAACCCCAGATAGAAATATCAGCGCTGAAACAACCAGATATAAAACAGAAATATTTAATCGAAGTCAAAAATAAATACCAACAGTTATTGACAGAAAGCATGGAGCAGTATAGAAGAGAAAACCCAGAAGAAAAAGCAACCGCAAAATGGGAATGCTTAAAAACAAGCATACAATCAGCAAATGCAAATTTAAATAAAAAGGAGTCTAAGAAAAATCAAATTTGGATGACAGATGACATCTTGAATAAAATGGCAGAAAGAAAGAAAGCAAAAAATACTCCAGAATATAAAACAATAGACAATGACATACGTACTATGTGTAGAGAAGCAAAAGAACGGTGGATAGAAACAAAATGTAAGGAAATAGAAGACTTGGAAGCGAAGCACATGACAAGAGATATGCATGAAGAAATAAAGAAATTATCAAATCGGTCGCGGTTTGCACAAGGAGGAAGCTGTATCAAGAACAAAAATGGTGTAATATTACTTGATGAGAAAGACATATCAAACAGATGGGCAGAATACGTAAAAGAACTATTCGAGGACAACAGAGGTAAAAAACCATCACCAGATTCTAATGAAGGCCCACACATTCTCAGATCAGAAGTAGAGAATGCCATTCATATGATACAAAAAGGAAGATCAGCAGGCATGGATAACATAAACATTGAAATGATAGAAGCTCTGGAGAGCTTTGGTATAGATACAATCACAGAAATATGCAATGATATATACAATACAGGATATTTACCACACGACATGAAGACATCAGTTTTTTTATAACATTGCCCAAAAAACCAAATGCAACAGAATGTTCAGACTTCAGAACAATCAGCCTGATGAGTCATGCAATTAAGATACTGCTCAAAATCATACAGGAAAGAATAAAAAGTAAAGTAGACAGCGAAATCCAAGAAGAACAGTTTGGTTTTAGACGGAACAGTGGAACAAGAGAGGCAATATTTTGCCTAAGAAGATTAGCAGAAAAATATACAGAGGTCCAAAAAAGTATGTATATGTGCTTCATTGACTATAAGAAGGCTTTTGACAGAATCCATCATGAGAAAATAATTGAATGCCTCAAAGACATAGGTATTGATGGAAAAGATATAAGAATACTCAGTAACCTTTATTGGGAGCAAACTGCCACAGTAAGATCGGGAAGGAATTATTCACCATACATAGACATAAAAAGAGGTGTCAGACAAGGTTGTGTGCTGTCCCCCTGCCTATTTAATTTATACACTGAAAAAAATTTTCAAACAGATACAGGAAATACCAGGACTGAACATCAGTGGAAGATCAATAAACAACCTTAGATATGCAGATGATACCGTGTTGTTAGCTGAAAGCGAACAGGAGTTACAAGAACTAGTGAAGCAAGTGAACAGTATAAGTCATGAATATGGACTCGACATTAATATTGAGAAAACTAAAACTATGATAATTAGCAAAACAGACGATAAACCCACATTAAAGATAAGCGTAAATGGGAAAATCCTGGAACAAGTCAAGAGCTACGTATATCTTGGTCATATAATAACAGAAGATGGCAGATGTGAAACAGAAATCAAGAAGAGAATAGGAATGGCCAAAGCTACATTCAACAACATGAAACATATACTGACATCCAAACAGTTATCTCATAAATTAAAACTGAGAATCATAAAGTGTTATATATATTCTGCATTTCTGTATGGTGCAGAAACATGGACGATGAATAAGCATTTGGAAGAAAGAATTGAGGCTCTTGAAATGTGGATATATAGAAGAATGGGGCGTATCTCATGGAAAGAGATGAAAACAAATAAGGAGGTCCTAGAAAATCTAGGTATGAAAAGAGAACTAATGAGAGAGGTCAAAGTTCGGCAGCTAAAATACTTTGGCCACATAAAAAGGCATAACACCTTGCAGAAGACCATAACAGAAGGGAGAGTTGAAGGTAAACGTGCAAGGGGAAGACAGCGCTATAAGTGGGAAGATAACATCAAGAGATGGACGGGAAAGAGTCTATCAGAGTGTACCACCAAGACAAGAGACAGAAGACGTTGGAGATCCATTACAGCCAACCTCCGTTGTGGAGATGGCAACTGATGATGATGATGTATGTCCAAATCCTTTGTTTGCATGAGTACTTATATGCTCTGTCAGAAAAGGGTCAAACTTGGCCAGTAATTCTAACAACCCTAAGTAATTCCCGTTATAAGGGTACCCAACAATTTCATCACTGCCTCGAAATGAAAGGCCTTTCAGTGTCATACAATCGCACGGATGAAGAGAAGGCACTATCAACATTTTTCACTTCCCTTGGATATGCAATATTCACCCTCACAGTCATCTATATTGTTCGGCCAGTCACCAATATCATTAAAGTACTTCTTCGTTTCACTTATTCTTTCACATTCAGACTCAGTGTATACTGGGTTTTGCTGTATGTTTTCTGCTGTACAGCCTGCACTAGTACAAGTTGTTCCTGTACTTCCAGCTTCAGCGGTTAGAGTACAACCACCATGAACATAAAAATATTCTGTCAGCTTACGTGTTTTTTGATATCACAAGTTGATCTCTTCTTTCTTTTTCTTCCTTCGCTTTACGTTTTTCACTTCCAGAAGCATAATTACGTCCAATATGTCTGTGTCCACTGCTCATTTTTTGAGTTTTCTAACCTTACAAATCAAGAAATTTTAATCAAGATCGAAAGAGAGTGCGAGCACGCCGTATACCTCAATTAAAACAGGAAGTTTCCGTTTCCTAAATTCTAGTTTTTATTGTTAATGCAAATTCATTTAACAAAGAACAAAACAAAATGAGAGGGGCAGTCGCCTAGAGCCAAAAAAGTGGCTTCCGTCCAAACGTGACCAAATTTGCAACGCCACTTAAATGCTTCCGTCCGCAAACAGTTAAGATTAAAATAATGAAGAGTCACACTAAGTCACCCTCTTATGCTCTTTCTCTCACAATTTCGTGACACCAAATGAAAAGGCGTTAAAGATGGCATAAATCACAAGATCATTGGTTTAACGCTCGCATTTTTTTTCTTCTCTCTAACCAGCGGCACTCGAGCTTTCCAGCTCTTTTGGCCCAATGACATATCATTGCGAGGCTGGGGGTCAGTGGACTTTCCTTCCAACCCGGTCAGGAGCTTCGCTCCTTCCCATCAACGCTCGTATTAGAAGATGACCAAAAAATTATGTACATATTTATTGGCGCGGGGCCCCTAAAAGCGCGAAGCCCGTAGCATATGCTACTTGTGCTACTACGTTAATCCGGCTCTGCTGGTAGTTTTAGGCCAGTCTTCTAGCAAGATACACCAGAAGGTCACTAGGTGAAACGCTATAAAGATAAACTAACTTTATTAGAAGATTACCCAGACGACACGACAGTGGAGAAACTAGACGAGAGTAAAAGCAGTGACAGAAATGTGCCAGAATATATGATTTACAGATGTCGCTGATTGAGAAAATGTACGAACTGGAAGTATATCAAGTTGAATGTAAAATCTGTGAGATAAATCCGCAGAAAAGTGAAGCGGATTCTACTGAATGTAAATAAACCTTGAAGTTTCATTTTACTGCTGTTGGGGTAAAGTGTGTCAACAGAGTTTAGAAATCATCAACCATCTGTACGTCTTGTCTGGCAGTGCATTCATCACATTGTTTCATCAAAGTGTTTACGTTGTCTACACTCACATACTACCCACTGGTTAGGGCAGTCATCTGAACCTCTATACGAACACATACTATCCACTGGTTAGGGCAGTGATCTGAACCTCTATACGAACACATATGCAGAGCACGGTCACAATAGAGTGCCCATGACTGGAAGGTTTGGAGACAACTGATTCAAGGTATGTGATCCTCGCGGAGTTGATTGGCAAAAGAGAAGAATAAGAGAAATGAAATGAAGAGGATTGATAGACAAGCACAAACAATGAAAGAGTATTTCTGCCGCAGTTTGTTTTACCTTTACATTGTATATCTCCCATAATACACCTGTACTATGTGATAGTATTGTAGAAATGTGATCCTTCTCCCATCAAATGCAACCATAATTCGACCTTCACCCTTTCTCTCATTTTCTGCAACTATAACTCGAACTTCCCACTTCTCCCATTTTCTGCCACCAAAAGCTTTGCGTTTCTCTCATGTTTTACTATCAGAACTCTAGCTAATAGTAGAATGTCATTCTCCAATTACTTTTATCATAAACTTATCTTTCACCGGACTGTCTTTCTCCTATTACAAACCTTCATTATTTGAACTCATTGTAGACTTCTTGTTCCCGAGAGAGTCAGAGAGAGAGAGAGAGATAGAGAGAGAGAGAGAGAGAGAGAGAGAGAGAGAGAGAGAGAGAGAGAGAGAGAGAGAGACAGACAGACAGACAGACAAGACAGACGGACGGACAGACAGACAGACAGACAGGCAGACAGAGAGATAGATAGATAGATAGATAGATAGATAGATAGATAGATAGATAGATAGATAGATGGATGGATGGATAGATAGATAGATAGATAGATAGATAGATAGATAGATAGATAGATAGATAGATAGAACGAACGAACGAACGAACGAACGAACGAAAGAACTAATTGTATCTTCAAATGTTTGAGAATTGGGCACGCAGGCCTGTCTAACCTCCTTCCCTACCTTTCTCTCGTCTTTTATACTAAATTCATTTATTCTCTCATACATTTTACAAATTATTTGAGAGAGAGAGAGAGAGAGAGAGAGAGAGAGAGAGAGAGAGAGAGAGAGAGAGAGAGAGAGAGAGAGAGAGAGAGAGAGAGAGAGAGAGAGAGAGAGAGAGAGAGAGAGGGAGAGAGAGAGAGAGAGAGAGAGAGAGAGAGAGAGAGAGAGAGAGAGAGAGAGAGAGAGAGAGAGAGAGAGAGAGAGAGAGAGAGAGAGAGAGAGAGAGAGATCTGAATTCAAGATATTTTTCAAGGACCTAGAACGTGATTGTAGGTGGTTATCATACTGTTCCAGACAAATTTCCGAAGAGCTACTCGGGAACCAAAGGTCACTGATAAATATTTGAAGAAGAATCGTCACATGTTGACTAAAATCTCAACCATTGCCACGAAGTTGCATTTCTTGCTCTATAGTCCATGCTCGTGCGACATCATATCTGTATATGAAGGGGAGATGTGTCATGAATAGGAGATCAGGCGCTGCAGCGTCAAAGTACAAGCTCGCGCAGAATTTAGAACAGTTTCGTCTGAGAGTGTGTATGTGTGTGTCTGTATACGTGTGTGTTTTTTTTTTTTGGTTTTTTTTTTTTTAATCGTAGTGTGCTGTCAAAGATACCTGCCTTTAATAACATCACTGAATGATCTGACATGCTCGGTACCTTAAACCCTTCTTTATCTAATGTAAAAAGAATAATTCCTTTTTTTTTCATGTTTATTTATTTATTTTCTGGGGATCTTCAATTGTCCAGTATTCAGCACCAGACTGGTTCGTCCAGTTATAGTTCTACCCCTTCGTCAGCCACAAATGGGATATAAAGATGAGAAAGATTTGAGAAATATAGACAGGTTCTTCTTCGTTCACTTTCAGGCGTCGACTAGAATAAGTTCACATATAGACAGGTTCTTCATCGTTCACTTTCAGACGTCGACTAGAATAAGTTCACATATAGACAGGTTCTTCTTCGTTCACTTTCAGACGTCGATTTGAATAAGTTCACATATAGACAGGTTCTTCTTCGTTCACTTTCAGACGTCGACTTGAATACGTTCACATATAGACAGGTTCTTCTTCGTTCACTTTCAGACGTCGACTTGAATAAGTTCACATATAGACAGGTTCTTCTTCGATCACTTTCAGACGTCGACTTGAATACGTTCACATATAGACAGGTTCTTCTTCGTTCACTTTCAGACGTCGACTTGAATACGTTCACATATAGACAGGTTCTTCTTCGTTCACTTTCAGACGTCGACTTGAATAAGTTCACATATAGACAGGTTCTTCTTCGTTCACTTTCAGACGTCGACTTGAATAAGTTCACATATAGACAGGTTCTTCTTCGTTCACTTTCAGACGTCGACTTGAATAAGTTCACATAAAGCAGTGGTCAGCTTGTGGCTGTTGGCATCTCCGTAACGTTTTTCTAGGAATGGCACTGGTGATGGCCATATGCGCTTTCTCTTCTCCTCATATGTTGGGTACCTTTGAAGTATATGCTCAGCAGTAATTTTATCAGCGCTACAGTTACATTCACCAGTAGTTCATATCTTTAACTTGCTGAATAGATGGTATCTCATCTGTTGTGGCCTGTGCGAAGTTTGAAGATTAGCACTTGCTCACGTCTGCTGAGCGGGTAATATGCATCTGGGTGCTATGTGTTGCGTTTACTTTCTTCTTGGTGTTAGTAATTGTTGGCCAAAGTAATATCTAGGGTTATCAAACAGGCATCAGGACGGAACGTTCACTAAACTCAATAACTGCGCCACCTTTGAGGACGAAGACATCATTTATTTTCGTACACAACATAACAGCTCCTCTTGTAGAACCAATAGTATAATTGCATATCACCCACCACAGGGTCATACCGTCACTAGAATATCAAATGCTCGCTAGACAGTCCGTCTAAGTCCAGAAACACTGTCGTCTCTTTCGACTTCTTTATTGTAACACCACTACTCAAATATACTACTGGACAAAAGTTAGGGCCACCAAGAAAAACTCCTCTATGGACCAATTAAATGCAACCAGGTGTAAACAATTTATTACAAAATAAAGTTGATTCATCCGTGGAAAAGATCAGTCAAGCGTTTTTTAATAATGTGTGACTTACTAACAAAAAGAAATTCAACTCACTTTTTCACCTTTTGAACTAGTGGGGCGTGTTGCAAAAACCACGAGTTTTTGCAGCAATAATGGCAATTTTCACGTGCGGGTTAAAGTGACCCAGTTTTTGGACATTTAAAAAAAAATTAACCTAGTGCAACATTTTTTATTTTTGTTTATCTTCATATCGGTCATGGTTTCTGTTGTAGCAATTTCTTACACCACGCTATATTTGTTTATTCAGTCTACCCAGCTGTAAATGGGTACCTGAATCCGCTCTTGAGTTAGGGAAGGTAATGGCAGCGTGGAAGGGAACTGGTCATCTCACCTAAAACAAAGATGGACAATACAGTGAAGTCTCTAACATTTAACTCCCCTACGATAGTATCTGCTATGGGACTACCTTTATCTTTAGGACTTTCCTTATTTATTGCTAGCTTTCATTTTGTGCACATACCCTAACCATCTCCATTCGATCTCATGATGATGACAACAGATGCGATCTGCTTTCTTGTAGTTGGTTAATTCCTCTATTGTTCGTAGTCTAGATCAGTCTGTATTAATAACTTTAATTGGTGTATAGATCTTCGAAGTATTCTAGCTTCAAAAAGAAATACTTCTGTTATATTTTGACTTGTTTCGTTCCGCGTATATGGCCATACAGTAACATAATTCCATTATAGACTACGAAGTTACAATGTTACACGGATTTGGTAGGAATTAATGGTGATTAGCTTTTAATTCGTAAATGAAAGGGGACACCAAGACATTGTCCTTACCACAGCAAGAATGATAAAGTTGGCATTATCAATCTGACAGGATGGCTTACACATGGATTAGGGAGATATTTTTGTCACTGTCACACTGGCAAACACTATATGGAGTGACGGTAAGACAGCTAGCTCTATGTGGCTATATTTTTTTAATTGGTTGGCAACTCAGAAGTGCATTTTCCTGGCTTTGTCATTTAAATAAAATGTTATACAAATAAACGTTACGTACACAACACTGTCGTTATCATCATCAGTATTCGTCTTTTCGCTCCTAATGGATTATGGAGCCACCATTGTAGTTGGGACTTTGCAGGAAGATTGCTCCAAAACATTTATATACTCTTGCAGTGGTAGTATCTACAGCATTGTATTTCAAATGATGAGTATGCCAGCCTAATGCACTACCCCAATATCAGTCGTCTATTACGACATGCGTGAGAAATCGGTAGCTCTATTCGTTCTATGTCTACTCAGAGACACCAAAAAACTAGGCCAGGCATGTCAAGTTATGCCCCGTTACATTTTCACAGGAAGCCTGCACCAAAACAACCAGGTGTTCTTGTACCAGTGATTTTTGTTGCACCATGGCGAGTTTACAAGCCACATAGGCATTCATTCTCATGTTATTCGCCTTTTATAACATTATGATTCATATTAAGAGTGCAATAATGGACCAATCAAACCGTGTCCCTGGAGATAGACATAGTTGATGAGTTCAGTCTCTAAACTTCTTTTCTTCTTTCTTTTTTCCTTTTTGTCATACCACTTTTATTTAACTCTACATGAGGCTTAATATATTTGTGGCGTTTCAAATCGTTTATCTTCGACTGTCATCCTTGATAGTTGAAAATTTACACGAAGCTCCTTTTCACGATACATTTCAATCTCTTATGTTATACCGGCATGGACACAGCTCAGTTTATAATAATGACAACTATGTACATTAAATAAAGTGGACATAACTTAATTAAAGTATTTCATGGAATTGTATCATTATCAGGACATACAATTTTTCAACAAAGATACATGGAAGAGCACTGCCACACTAAGGAGGGAACCGCAGGATGTATGGACAGACAGAAAGGATGACCTCTCTGTACCATAGCGACCCAGATGAGGTCCCTCTTGGGCAGTAGCAAGCCCATACATGGTTGGAGTAAATGTATCTGTGGGTGGAACAAACACCGTTTTGATGAATACCACACCAATAATACTTCCATTCAAAGAATAAAGTTAATGGTGGTAGGACAGTGTCCCGTGTAGTTGCCGGGTGTCCATGAAGAGATAAAGAAGGAATAAGAACTACTGCACCCTCAAGGCATGTCGTACAAGCCAACTAATGTGTGGTTGTGCATGAGGCTGGCAACCTCATCACCAAAAACAAATTGCCACAGAAACCATCTTTTCAGGAGAATGTAAATTGCAGAGGGATCAGCTGTAGTTGTGGCTTCATGATCCGTAAGGAGCGCAAAGGAAAAATAATGATGATGATAATGATGATGGTGGTGGTGATGATGATGATGGTGATGATAATGATGATGATGGTGGTGATAATGATGATGATGGTGGTGATGATGATGATGGTGATGATAATGATGATGGTGGTGGTGATGATGATGATGGTGGTGATAATGATGATGACGATGATGTTGCAGTACATATTTTTATTTCAGAGCTTAAACAAATCACAGTGATATACTTGTAATGTGTTCTACTGTGTCGTTGGTAAAAGCACATTCATACCCATGACAGAGCATCCGATTGACAGAGTGGGTAGAGCGCTGGCCTCTCTCGGCAAAGGTACCGGGTTCGAAACATGGTGGTGTCAAGCTCCAGTCTTCCCAGCTGTAAATGGGTACCTTACTCTGCTCTTCAGTTACAGAAGGCAAATCCAGAAAGGAATGCAACTGGTCACAACACCTCTCGAAGTTGGACCTAGTATAGTGAAGCCTCTAACACTTCACTCCCCTACGACAATCTTTGCTACGGAACTACCTTTTTTACCAATGACATTTATTCAGCTTTCTTTTTTCTTTCTTATTTGTAAACGAGTTAAATAAAGTTCGACTAAAAAATTTACTGAATGCACCATTTTCGAGGCACAGACAAAGATAACAATGTTATTTTTTGAATATTATTCTCCTAACAGTCTCCTGCAGTCTGTGGTAAAGTGGGATGGTATAAATATTTATAGGAGACTTAGTGTACTGACTGAGATCAGCTGTGAAGGTATCTGTATCTAATAAGTGTGGTGTATTACAGATAACCTTACTTGCTACCACATTTATACCTCAGTCAGAATTATTCTGGAATATTGTGGTGACTACGTTGAATGTCTAGGGTGATGAAAGTGATGAAGTGTATGTTCACAACAACCAACAGACAGATAAACAATTTAGTTTAATCCACAACTCTTTACAACACTGGGACACTCACACACATAGAACACTCTATAAGACTATCTTAATAAGTCAATTTTTAACTTTAAAAAATATGTATTAATTTCTTTCAATAATAGATATCCTGATTCAACTACAAAGTGAACCAGGAATCACAATCAAATGTAATTACAAGTTGTATGTACACTATTTATAGATATGATCTTTGTATTGACATATATTATTATTATTACAATATGTGTGTAAGTTGTGATGTAGTACTATGAGGTAATACTGGCTTTTTCAAGCTAGGTTGTTGTTAGTCATCATGACTTCAAGTGTCTGTTTCTGGTGGAAATAGTATTGGAAAAGTTCACAGTTCCTGTCATTTGAAACAATTACTTGTCCCTCTTTATTTAATATACTGTCAATTTTAGAGGGGGGTACATAAGATTGAGCTGCTCTGGCCACACACTCTTAACTTCTGTGTGAGCGGCAGGAAACAGTCTCCACTGCTCGCTTGCTTCACCGTTTCCTTGAGAAACAATACTGGTCGCTATCTTGACCAAGGAGTATGCTGCCAGCCTCTGGATTCAGCAAAACTCAGACCAGGTGCTGCTTCAACACGTTAGGACCACGGTCCCTGAAACAAGAAGGTCGTACCTCCTACTTCAGAACTAATTTATAATCTATTTCCACACTGACGCACAATACATAACAAACACCGAGTTCAGCATGTAGGCCAACTGTTAGCTTCTCATGTAACAACATTCACCAGTATTCCTCTCCCTAATGGTTACAACGCCTCTGCAATTCCAGCATTATTTCCTTCTATTCAATAAGATAGGTGTCATCGTACTATTTGGCAATCCCATGCAGTTTCACTCCTCTGCGACAAGTTTTGTTCATGTTGGAGCAATATCTAGGTTTTGCCTTTTGGTTATTACTGAACCACACACATACAGACATACATTATCAATTCACATTCAATTTTCATCAAAAAGATCTAGCTTACCACACTTCATGGAAATAATAAACAAATACGTTGACTGGCGATGAATTATGGCACAATTCCGATCTGCCTCTGTCCCAGGCTTTTATTTAGAAAAATATGAGCGGGATTTGAACGCACTTGTTTCTTAGTAAGTTTATTTTCAAAATGTGGCACTGAACTGACGCTCCTAATTGACTATATCAAATGGTCTAGCCAATGGGACCATGTTTACAAAAGCATGTGAAAAAAATGTACTCTTTCTATCGTTTCTATTAACAACCAAAAATAGTATTTGCAATCGACTAATCATGTTTAGCCTTACATATTATTCTAGCCAATCAAATCGGATTTAACTTGTTGGCCTATTTCCTGTAAAATAGTGGTTTTAAAACATGCCACTGAGCAAATATGATTTGGTGGTGTCAGACAGCACCCCTATAATATTTTGGCTATAATTTGTTAATTCCTAGACTAATTGCTTAACACCTAACATATTCTTTGTCAGCAAGTCCTAAGGAACCCAAATATATATGTTTTAATGGAGCTAAGTGGCTGCGTTCAAAATATGTATTTTCTTCTAGGATAGTCGTGCTGTTACCACCTCCTCACTTCCAAACTATGATGTGTCTTCTGTAATGTCAGGATTTCAGACGTAAAACAGTAGAATGTCATGTTTCCTAATAAGCATTAAATATGTTTTTTAAAACATAACCGTGTATTGGTAGTGTTTTTTGTCACTGTTTATTTGAAAAAAAGTTAGTGCTTCATGCCTTTCGCGTTGGGGGTGGCATTAATATTAATCGCGAGACTGTGGTAGTATTGCATGCGTTCCTCCTTCTCTCTCTCTCTCTCTCTCTCTCTCTCTCTCTCTCTCTCTCTCTCTCTCTCTCTCTCTCTCTCTCTTCTAAGCTCGTCTGTCTTTTCTTTACGCAGTGTATATAATGACATTAATGCTAGTATTAATCTAGGTCATTAAGCAGTGTGCGTATCTCAAGGTTTTCTAAGAAACACAGTACCGGTTTTATTTTTTTTTTGGAAACGCGTGTATGCTGCTGTAGGCTTTACTATCAAACGTGAAAGCGTTACAATTATGCAGACGAAGTAGAAAAAGGGGGATTTTTGTAAGCCATTGTGACAGCGCTGGTCTTTTACCATTCTTCTTTCCTTTTATTGAATTAATTCGTTAGGCTTTACATTTACTTTTTAATTTAGATATGTGGATTTAGAATGTTTCACGACAAATTCTCCCCACTTAAAACAGACGTTATATGTCAGTCTATAATTCTATATACACATAGAGAAATTTATTATTCTTGGTGCTTTCTTTGATTTTCATCGCACGGATGGCGGCTTAGAAAATCTGCATCAACGTTTCTCTGATTTTATTTTGATCATGGATTAATGCAGGTGGGTCAATTCAAAGTAAGCACTACTGACGAAGGTTGCCTCAGACCTCTGCAATCCAAGAATCCATTTCAGTTATATTACTGAACAGCGGCAAGTGTTACTGCTTGTCTTAATGCTGCTAAGCAATCAATATTCACCATTTCTCTTCTCTGAGTCTGCTCGAAGACATGTCCCGAGAATATTAGATGTTCCTCAATTTGTACGTTATGAGGAGTTGATCTATATGGTGATATCTGAGTTGTGTAGGGAATCCAATAATTTCCTGATCAGCCTTAATAAACACTCGGACTATCCTCAATTCAAAAAGGCAACAATGGAGACACTCTGCTCCTCCGAAATGTTCACAGCCAACAATTGGTCTGATCTCAGGCGTGATTGAATGTGGAAACACCCTTCTAATAATATATTTATAATGTTCTATAATGTGCCACTCACATGGAGGCCATATTCACCAACCATAGTTCCGCCTACCGGCAATCTGGTGAATTAAGATAATATGTGGGGAAATGAGTTTCTGCATCAGAAATCAATTCGCCCTTAGCATTGCTATAAGATGTGTGGGTTATCTCCATCCAGGGTCCGAACACTACTTCCCCTTGAACGGTGTAGGGTCGGGTGACTACCAATGTCACCAGTGCCCTTTTAAGGCTAAGTTAATAGCCATATTGTGAAGCGCTGTGAGCATTTTCCGAATTGCTCACTCGTCCACTGCCCACTGTTTTTCTGTTAACAATTTGTTTCGGTTTTAACTTAGGCGGATCACCTTCAATGTCAATGTCAGCCAGCTCCCTAACTGCGGCTTCAAACTGTTCCTGGGTTGACTGGTCTGAGTTTCTATTTTCTCTGGATGCCCTTCTCAGAGTTGCGAATCTAATTATTTTTGGTGAACACTGTTGGGGGGAAGGTGGATACCTATCCTCTATGTCAACCTTATTATTTTTATTTTCCTTGTTATTGTTAGGCCCATATGTTTCAGAATGCTTGGCTGGCATCTGATTATGATTTTTCCAACTTGGGGACTGTACCTTGCTACATTTTTCACAGGCCCCCACAAATTGTGCAATATCAGCAGCTACTTGGGGCCAGTAGAATTTTTCCGATGTCCTTTGACGGGTGGTCCCAGTTCTCTGGTGTCTACCGTCTGGTACAACATGAGCTTGTGCCATCACTTTTTCCCTGTAGGGGGTTGGTAATACCAATTGTCCCTGTTCTTTGGATCCTGCTCTAGCTTTCCTGAAGAGCAGTCCTTCCTTCAAATAAAATTGTCCTTTCTTAGGGTGTGCATGGCTTGTTGGCAATTTACCAAAGCAAGGTTTTAATGTTTTATCTTTTTCCTGGGCCTTTCTCATCTGCTTATGAGAATAAACTAGTGGTGGTTCCTCCTCCGTTCTACAAGGGGTCGACCTGACCTGAAGCGTGGCCATTACCACAGGTTTTACAGGGCTTCCTAGAAAAACATATTTGCTTCCTAACACCAGCGGGTAATTAGGATCGTCACACACGGCTGCTCTAATCACTCCTTCCACGTACCTTGTCTCTACATTGATCTCGGCTACGGGAAGTGTCATGGTGGATATTCCCTTTACGGCCCCCTGTATCTCCACTTTCTCTGTGGTATACTGTTCAGGGTGCACTAGGGTTGCACTCACAACTGAGTCATATTCTAAACCTGAATCGTAAAGGCACCTAACCTTGGCACTATTACAGGAACTTTCCTACCACATTCACTAGTATTATGATTATGCATCCTGCATATTTGACAATATTTTCCTTCCTGTCTGAAGGTTTTCCTGTTATCATATTTCCTTTCATTGAATTGTGGGGTTTTATTTTTATTATCATAACGTGGCCTATCAAACTGATGCTTACCTTTGTTTTGATCTCTATGATCAAATTCATTAAAGTTTTGTGGTGCCTGATAATTGTCTACCTGTTTCTTTTTATTACCTGTTACTTCTGCTTGAGCTGCTTGATATCTTTCAGCAACATTTAGTAACTCACCCAGTCTCTCTGCACCTTGTTCCGTGAGAAACTTTCTCAGGTCTGGAGCCATGGACTCTCTTAATTGTTTGTAGAGCCCTTTTCGTAGGCCTTTACAGTCGTTTACAGATGAGGGTAGTCGCATATTTTATTAATATGTGGTCCTACCTCTGTAATAAACTTTACGCACCGACTTACAGGATAGTAAGTATTATTGGTGAGTTTGATTTTTGTAGCGCACGATTGTGCACTTATGCGAGTATTGGGTTACCCCGCCCGCATGTGTTGCCAAAGACCAGTCTACGTCATAGCTGGGGTTGAGAAGTTGAGTGCCCAAGAATCAGTCCATTGATTCGTGGCGTTCGAACCCGTGTTGCGGGTATATTTTATTCTTGTGTATGACCGTCCGTCTGTTAAGAAGATGAGGACTCAGGTCAACAGTATTCTGGTGATTTTTCTTGGGAAGAGAAGCAAGTATGATTTAGATAATAATGTATTTCGTTCTCATGTAGACGTCTAGTTGTACCAATGATGTATTGGTTCAAAATGGAGTCCTACTTGAACTTATTGTATGAATTTTAAAGCCGACGGATTCCGACGTTAGGATTATCCAGGATTGGCTTGGTATATTTTTATGATATGAATCAGTATTCGGCCGTTACAAATACGTACCCCGCAAAGCAGAGGTGATTCAAGTATTTGCTATATCTGAGCTATGATGCCACGAAGGTCGTTGGCAGGAAATTGTATTATTGTTATTTCACATTGATTGAAGTAAGAGGCCAGTACTAAAAGGAGATACGTAGTATCGGAACATTATATGATATAGAAGACCTGACAAGGTTCTCCGTCATTGCCAAGGTCATAGGACAGTGGAAGATTGACATATCGTATATAACTGCCTCATTTGTTTACTTGGATGCCATGTTATGAACACTGTATAACTAGTCTGACGTTACCTAAGAGATTATCTTACGGAACGAATTAACTGTAATTTTAAATATGAAACTTACGTTGTGTGCTGTCTGGTGGAACGTCAACCATCCGTCGTCAAAATTAAAATGTTCGTCTAGTCAACCGTATGATGTCAAATAAATTGAATGAACTATATACCGTCTTGGCATTAGTTGATGTGCCCCTGGTTGGAAGTTCAAGTTGACTTATTACTACATTGTTCAGAAATTGAATCCATTCGCGTTATATCAAAAGTAGACAGATTCAACAAACCCACTTTCAAAAAAAAAGCATCTAACATTGTTCTATAAGGATCATTTCCTTAAGATCTTGGGTTTCCCCAGAGAAGTACATTTCTCCAAGTATGTCTCTAACCGTGCAGAGAACTGGTGATAGGTTTCACCTGACAGTAGTTTAGCATTCCTGAACTTTTTTCTATAAAATTCTCCATTCTTTTCATATCTTAACAAAAGAGCCTGCTTTAGCATGTCATAATTTTCTTGATCATTTCTGCTCATTTTGGCAAAAACTTCATAAGCTGCACCACGAAGCCCTTGAGATAACTTTAAGCTCCACCTTTCTCTCTCTAACCCATACGTGGTAGCTAACAGTTCATATCTATTTAGATAGCTCTCGATATCATCTTCTTTCTCAACAAAATGATCTAAATGAAAGTTCATAGCTGAGGTTGAGGCTCCCTGACTAGCAGTGGCATCAGAGGTAAAGGGACTGGCACCATTTTCAGGAGCATGGCCTTGAAATTCCAACTCCCTAAGTCGTAACTCATGTTCCCTTTGTAATCTCTTCTCCTCTTTTTCTGCTTCCCTTTCTGCAGCCTGTCTTCTTTCCTCTGCTTCCCTTTCTGACTTTTTTTCTTCTAATTGGAGCCTTTTAATCTCCCTATCTGCCTCCAATGCCTTAGCCTCAGCCTCAATCTGCAACCTCTTAATTTCTTTTTCAGCCTCTAACCTTTTTTCAGCCTCTTTTTCTAATCTTTCAGATTCTAATTTTCTTTCTGCTTCAAATTTTATTTCTTCACGTTCAATATATTTGTCACATTCAGTAGTGACATAGGCAATCATAATTTGCCCGTCCATTCCTAACTCTTTAGCAGTCTGCGCAGCAGCAGATCGAAATTTTGCCAAGTCGGCCATTTTCTTAACAGGCAAATTTATACAAAGTCTAAGTTAAACAAGTTAATCTATACTAATTATCTAAGGACAACCACAAGCACTGAGAGCTCAACCTTATTTATTTCCACCCAAAAATACCTTTTTAATTTTTATTATTTCCAGAAGTGAATTACTCCCAATATATATGCTAGGGGAAGGTTCAATATCCCGGGAGCGAGACCCCAATATATGTGGTAAAGTGGGATGGTATAAATATTTATAGGGGACTTAGTGTACTGACTGAGATCAGCTGTGAAGGTATCTGTATCTAATAAGTGTGGTGTATTACAGATAACCTTACTTGCTACCACATTTATACCTCAGTCAGAATTATTCTGGAATATTGTGGTGACTACTTTGAATGTCTAGGGTGATGAAAGTGATGAAGTGTATGTTCACAACAACCAACAGACAGATAAACAATTTAGTTTAATCCACAACTCTTTACAACACTGTGACACTCACACACATAGAACACTCTATAAGACTATCTTAATAAGTCAATTTTTAACTTTAAAAAATATGTATTAATTTCTTTCAATAATAGATATCCTGATTCAACTACAAAGTGAACCAGGAATCACAATCAAATGTAATTACAAGTTGTATGTACACTATTTATAGATATGATCTTTGTATTGACATATATTATTATTATTACAATGTGTGTGTAAGTTGTGATGTAGTACTATGAGTGTAGCGGGAGGTTATTTAAAATTATTTATTATGTAAAAGTATGCCAGTAAAGAGTTCTGGTCTTACACGTAATACCCCAGTCTTAGAAATAAGCACTGGTGTATTGTTATCATAAAAATAGTCAGACTGTAAAAACCCTGGTCCAGTTGGTAAGAAGTAGTACCAGGATTTAAGGTGTCTCCTCCCTATGACTATCTTATGATTACTTATATTCTAGGGGATAAGTATAATGTACATTCACTGAAACCACAAATGGAAGAAGTGAATAAATCCTCAGGTACAGTTAAAATAGTTTAATAATTACACTAATATTCTATTTCTACTAGTTGGAAAAGAGTATACACATATATATAAAAATATTCACACAATTACTATTATTGTCTGTTTAGACTTCAAGATCTTAACTAATAAAGTTACTGAAATCACTGTTATTAGTCCTTTGAATTTAAGGATAACTGTCATCAGTTGACTGAGTTTATGTATGGTTACTTATTGTTTTCAACTATTGGCTGTTTCACATGTATAGGTGGTCAGTGTCAAACAGGACACTTATCTTTCCAACTTGATTCTGCTGAAACTGTCCTTTGCTGATATCAGACTTGGTAGGCCCAACAGTAGGGATGCCAATGACCAGTTGAAGTTCACTCTTTGGGGTCCTGCACTTTGGTGGGATTGCCTCGGGTAAACTGCACCGGCTTCTGATACTGGACAGTCTGGTTTGAGTTATTTCATGGAACCTGCAACATATCAGCCTTGGCTAGTATCTGGCTAGACTTGTAGCTGACTAGCACAGATGTCAGACCAGTCAGTCATCAGATGTCACCGTTATACAATCATAGTAAGTAAGGACATCATTTCAGTGATATAGCATTAATATTAACATTTCAATTAAGTATAACTGACTAGCACATAAGTCAGACAAGTCAGTCATCAGGTGTCAGAGTTATACAGTCATAGCAAGTAACATCATTTCAATGATACAGAATTAATATTAACATATCAGTAATAAACATCATCTGGTTTAATCCGCTCCTATACATCCCTTCATATTCTATAACTTGATCCTTCCAAATCATATCAAGTACAAATTCAAATCTGATGCTATCTTAGCAACTACCCAAAATTAATACATAAAATAAATAGAGTGAGTGACCACGTGATCAGGTTGCTTTCTACTGAAACTGGCTGTAGAACACTCCAGTTTACCAGCTGTAAATGGGTACAAAGTTGTGCGCTCGAACTAGGGAAGGCAAAGGCAGCGAGGAAGGGGACTAGTCACCTTAGCCTCGTAACTGGGATCTTCCATGATGAAGTTTCTAACAATTTATTTCCCTAAGATAATCTCTGGTCATGGGACTGCCTTTATCTTCGTAAGCGATAATGCATTTAATATCGACGAGATACAGCATTAAATATAATAAATATTTTCTATTTGGCTGTGGGGCTAGTTTTGATACGTTTTTGTACAAGCAACCATCTTCCACTAAGCACATGAATAAATCATATTAAAATAATAATACGTTATATCAATGAATATTATACAGGCATATTTTGTGAATTCTAAATGAACCTGTAATACAAAATAAAAGAAATTATTATACAGGATAGCTATCGTAAATTCGCTTACCCTCAGACTCCAGACACTTAGACTGAAATTTTCTGGCGATCCGCTCACACTTCAGATGGATTTAGAGTCGTGGCGTTATCTGCCCTCAGTCTTGTCTCAACCTCTTGCGTTGTGTATCTCTCTCAGTTTACCGATCCGCTTTAAATACGTATAGCGCGGACGTATCGGAGAGTACCGACGTCACAGCTTAAACCTAACCTGAAAAAAATCCTTCCCGAACCGTGATTTCAGCCGATCTGTGCGTCGACTGAAATTTTGCCTTCTCATTCTCAGCATATATAATATCCATATTGTTCCATCTTATCTAGTTTTATTCAGCTGATAAAACTCTATCTTCCTATCCATGTAAATTCCCAAACTGTTATTTGTTGATTTTAATATTTAGAACAGAAGTGAGTTTACATGCTTTTAGCGTAACTGTGGGCAGCCGAAATACGCATATATCTCCGTAAATGAGAACTTCCTACCGTTCCATCTTATATGCAGTTATACACCATCCTTCCCTGTACTGAAATGTAAAATCCTTTTCATACGGATTCCCTTCGTTTTATTTTATCGTTGGCGATTTCCTCTGTCCGATACACATTTCGCTGATACGCCGCCATTTTGAAAGCGGTCACTCGATCGTAGATGGGTTTATAAATCTAACTGAACTCATTTGCAATGACTTGAAACCAATTTTGCGACAATGAGGTAATACTGGCTTTTTCAAGCTAGGTGGTTGTTAGTCATCATGACTTCAAGTGTCTGTTTCTGGTGGAAATAGTATTGGAAAAGTTCACAGTTCCTGTCATTTGAAACAATTACTTGTCCCTCTTTATTTAATATACTGTCAATTTTAGAGGGGGGTACATAAGATTGAGCTGCTCTGGCCACACACTCTTAACTTCTGTGTGAGCGGCAGGAAACAGTCTCCACTGCTCGCTTACTTCACCGTTTCCTTGAGAAACAATACTGGTCGCTATCTTGACCAAGGAGTATGCTGCCAGCCTCTGGATTCAGCAAAACTCAGACCAGGTGCTGCTTCAACGCGTTAGGACCACGGTCCCTGAAACAAGAAGGTCGTACCTCCTACTTCAGAACTAATTTATAATCTATTTCCACACTGACGCACAATACATAACAAACACCGAGTTCAGCATGTAGGCCAACTGTTAGCTTCTCATGTAACAACATTCACCAGTATTCCTCTCCCTAATGGTTACAACGCCTCTGCAATTCCAGCATTATTTCCTTCTATTCAATAAGATAGGTGTCATCGTACTATTTGGCAATCCCATGCAGTTTCACTCCTCTGCGACAAGTTTTGTTCATGTTGGAGCAATATCTAGGTTTTGCCTTTTGGTTATTACTGAACCACACACATACAGACATACATTATCAATTCACATTCAATTTTCATCAAAAAGATCTAGCTTACCACACTTCATGGAAATAATAAACAAATACGTTGACTGGCGATGAATTATGGCACAATTCCGATCTGCCTCTGTCCCAGGCTTTTATTTAGAAAAATATGAGCGGGATCTCAACGCACTTGTTTCTTAGTAAGTTTATTTTCAAAATGTGGCACTGAACTGACGCTCCTAATTGACTATATCAAATGGTCTAGCCAATGGGACCATGTTTAAAAAAGCATTTGAAAAAAATGTACTCTTTCTATCGTTTCTATTAACAACCAAAAATAGTATTTGCAATCGACTAATCATGTTTAGCCTTACATATTATTCTAGCCAATCAAATCGGATTTAACTTGTTGGCCTATTTCCTGTAAAATAGTGGTTTTAAAACATACCACTGAGCAAATATGATTTGGTGGTGTCAGACAGCACCCCTATAATATTTTGGCTATAATTTGTTAATTCCTAGACTAATTGCTTAACACCTAACATATTCTTTGTCAGCAAGTCCTAAGGAACCCAAATATATAAGTTTTAATGGAGCTAAGTGGCTGCGTTCAAAATATGTATTTTCTTCTAGGATAGTCGTGCTGTTACCACCTCCTCACTTCCAAACTATGGGGTGTCTTCTGTAATGTCAGGATTTCAGACGTAAAACAGTAGAATGTCATGTTTCCTAATAAGCATTAAACATGTTTTTTAAAACCTAACCGTATATTGGTAGTGTTTTTTGTCACTGTTTATTTGAAAAAAAGTTAGTGCTTCATGCCTTTCGCGTTGGGGGTGGCATTAATATTAATCGCGAGACTGTGGTAGTATTGCATGCGTTCCTCCTTCTCTCTCTCTCTCTCTCTCTCTCTCTCTCTCTCTCTTCTAAGCTCGTCTGTCTTTTCTTTACGCAGTGTATATAATGACATTAATGCTAGTATTAATCTAGGTCATTAAGCAGTGTGCGTATCTCAAGGTTTTCTAAGAAACACAGTAGCGGTTTTATTTTTTTTTTTGAAACGCGTGTATGCTGCTGTACTATCAAACGTGAAAGCGTTACAATTATGCAGACGAAGTAGAAAAAGGGGGATTTTTGTAAGCCATTGTGACAGCGCTGGTCTTTTACCATTCTTCTTTCCTTTTATTGAATTAATTCGTTAGGCTTTACATTTACTTTTTAATTTAGATATGTGGATTTAGAATGTTTCACGACACAGTCATAACCTACTATGTGAGTGATGCGCCCTTGAGGTGATAACCCGCGTGCTCTTTTCTCTGCGGCTTTGCTGTAGAGCTTCTTTTCGCTCAGTCTGAGGTGGGAGCGTCGCCAGTTGGTGTGATCAGCCCTATCCAGGGCGCGAGTTTGGGCACAGTTACATGGAGATCAACCCGTTGCCCATGCAGCATGTTCCCCCTCTCCACGTAGCTGGTAGGTCCAAGGGATCGAGAGTACCCGGTACAGTTTGGTGCCAGCGACGTTGCAGGAGTTGCCAGAATATTGTTGAATCAACATTAGACTGCCTTAGGAAGCTGACTCGGGATTTTGTCTTCAAAGGTTACTCCCTGTGCTTTTCTCGGGTATTTCCGCAAGGTAGCGGAGGTTTGAAGAGTTATACCTTCTAGATAGGTTACCAGCCAAGGATCACGAGCCCTGTCTACCCGAAGCTGCTGGTTTTAAGGCGTCAGTGACTCGACTTTACCCCTTCTCCTGTCAGTGGAAACAGTTCTGCCGAGCTCAGATTGAGCCACACGTGAAGCCCAAGAGCTGGACTTGGTTGTCAGAGGCTATTTGAGGCGCGAACCTTAGAAGTATTTATCAGCAGTGGGAGCTTATCCCACCTTCAACTCCCGGATATGACAACCTGTAGAACTATATTATTCTAATGGCTCCATTTACTGCTAATGTGCCATCAGAGCGTGTATTGCTATAGGGTAGTCATCATGTAGCATATACTCCCATAGGAGAGTGAAGGGTTAGAGACTTCATCATACTAGGTCCAGCTTTCTGAGATGGGATGATCAGTTCCCTTTCTCGCTGCCTTTGCCTTTCCTAATTCAAGAGTAGAGGCAAGTAGTTATTTACAACTAGATAGAATGGAGCGGGACGCTACCAGGTTTTGAACTCGGAACCCAGTAAATTTGCTTCGGGAGGCAAGCTCTCTAATTATTGTGCCAATCGGACTGATTGCTGTAGACACCTCAAATATGTGGAAAAACAACTTCAAAACAGTGTCAGTATAGTAAGTTACATCCAAAATGAAGAAAATAAACACAAAATAACAACATAATACAAATTATTCATGGAAATGTTATGCAGTAAGTTAATACACCACACAGATTCGCACTTAAGAAAGAACAAAATGGAGAAATTGTTAAGGAAAAATACATAAATATATTGGAAGACTTTGATCGAGGAGAGATTCTTCAAGATTCGGAAGAACAAAATAAGCCGCAAGGATAAGTAGTATGGTTTTGTAAGGCAGGGTTGCTGACTGAACTGTTAGGTAGAAACTTCTGGAATGTTATGACTTAAAACATGTAACATAGAATCAGTTTTAACTTTATTCTTTGGTGAAAACAAACAAATTGTCTGGTGCGGAATTCAACAAGGCAGTGATTATGTTACACATGATCATACTGTCTTATCTAAGTGTATTGTTTGAATCCTTAATAGGAACCTGTCTTAGCTATTATCATCATTTTGTCTTATCTAAGTCTGTTGTTTCAGTCCTTAATAGGAACCTGTCTAAGCAATTATCATCATTGTGTCTTACCTAAGTCTGTTGTTTCAGTCCTTAATAGGAACCTGTCTAAGTAATTATCATCATTTTGTCTTACCAAAGTGTGTTTTGTATGAATCCTTAAAAGGAACCTGTCTAAGCAATTATCATCATTTTGTCTTATCTAAGTGTGTTGTTCGAGTACTTAATAGGAACCTGTTTAAGCAATTATCATCATTTTGTCTTATCTAAGTGTGTTGTTTGAATCATTAATATGAACCTGTCTAAGCAATTATCATCATTTTGTCTTATCTAAGTGTGTTGTTTGAATCCTTAATAGGAACCTGTTAAAGCAATTATCATCATTTTGTCTTATCTAAGTGTGTTGTTGGAGTACTTAATAGGAACCTGTCTAAGCAATTATCATCATTTTGTGTTATCTAAGTCTGTTGTTCGAGTACTTAACAGGAGCCTGTCTAAGCAATTATCATCATTTTGTCTTATCTAAGTCTGTTGTTCGAGTACTTAACAGGAGCCTGTCTAAGCAATTATCATCATTTTGTCTTATCTAAGTGTGTTGTTCGAGTACTTAATAGGAACCTGTTTAAGCAATTATCATCATTTTGTCTTATCTAAGTGTGTTGTTCGAATACTTAATAGTAACCTGTGTAAGCAATTATCATCATTTTGTCTTATCTAAGTGTGTTGTTCGAATACTTAATAGTAACCTGTCTAAGCAATTATCATCATTTTGTCTTATCTAAGTGTGTTGTTCGAATACTTAATAATAGCAAATTATCAATCATTTTGTCTTATCTGATTTATAGCTGTCTAAGCAATTATCATCATTTTGTCTTATCTAAGTGGAAGGAAATGACTGCTGTCAAAAACAAAAAACACAAGCCAAACTGCGTGGTTTTCTGTGCACGACAATAATCAGACAAACCTTGTCTGTAGTTTTACATATTTATTTGTTATGGCTATTTCTGGCTAAGAAATGAAATGCTAGTCTTTGTTAAGGAGAGGATAACGAGAAGTTGAATGTCCTAATTTCGTGGCTAAAGTTTGGAATACATGAGGACTGACAAGTTTCCACTGACAGTAACAGAAATGGGCAGGCATATTATTCTTCCAACAATGAGTGATATCTCTCCTAATCTCTTAGTGGCCAACAAGAGCTAGCACCATCGTCTTACAGAAACCCTTCTCGTGTTTCGCTACAATAGATCTTTTGTTACAGTCACAGTCCAAGTCAAGTGTCCCCTACTTATCTGACCACTACTTAAGACACCCGAGCTGGCCAAAAAATGAACAGGGGACAATTTTCCTAGTACGCCGCCCGCCGGTATCTCCTAGTCTTTGGTCGCCATCAAAAATAGTGTCTGGTCGGGGATAGTTTGACATGTGATACTTTTCCTTTCTATATTTACCCGTAGCGATCACAATCATGAATGCACGAAGTGGAACTGTATTCACAATCAGTGCTCTTTTTGTGCTTCGACTTGATAAGGACGGAGATAAGCGACGTCATGGAGTCGCCAGAAAAGATACATACATACGACGTACTTAAATAGTATTTAATTTCATGATAAGTCCAAAAAAAAAAAATACTCACATAAAAGGCTTTCGTGTATCAGATCTCTGCATGAATTTGCACCTGCAGGGCTTGCCCGAGCTTTGTGGTTTAAGTTGAACGACTGTGCCTTTATACAGGGTGATTCTTCTTCTTCTTCGTACACTCTCAGATGTGTACTTGAATGTGTTCACAGAAAGCACTGGTCAGCTTTAGGTTATTTGCATCTCCATCGAGTTTTTCCGAACATGATACTGGTGACGTCATATGTGCTGCATATGTGCTGCATATGTTGAGCATTTTTGAAGTAGATGGTGAGCAGTCATTTTATCAGTGCCACATTTACATTCATCGGTAGTTCCTATCTTTAGCTTGTTGAATAGATGATATTCCTAATTGACATACCGATATCAGACCAACAGGTCTTTTATATGTGGACATGCGCCCTAATATAACCGATAAGGTTGAATTGGCCGCGCCTCGATAAAACGAGGCAACATTTTTTTAAATAAAAAAAAAAAGAACAGGGGACACTTCAATCAGTTGTGGCCTGTGCGGAGTCTGAAGATTATAACTTGTTCTCGTCTGCTGAGCTGGTAGTAGGCATCATTGTTTGTCTGTCCTGTATGCTCTGCATCCCATTTGTTTCTATATCTGGTTGTGATAAAACTCTTTGCCTCTTTGAAAGTTAGGCTTGTATCAGGTTGATTGAAAATAATTATGATCGAAAAATCACTCCAAATTTTTAAGCTATTCTATCCTTACATGTATCTATCTATTCGATATATACGAAACAAATGTTAAAACAAAGAAGAATACCTGCCATTTCACTGATAATTTTTCTTTTAGCTTTTTATTTCCAGAAACAAAATAAAATAAAATATGAAAAGGCCAAGAAACTGACGTTACTAGAGAACGAGAGAGAGAGAGAGAGAGAGAGAGAGAGAGAGAGAGAGAGAGAGAGAGAGAATGAGAAAGAGAGAGAGAAAGGGAGAGAGACAGAGAGAGCAAAAATTGCTGTCAGCTATGAAGTCTTGTGTTGAAACGTGCCGGATCTCCTGTTGAGTTGTAATGGTAATGTGAAAAAAAACATTGTATTTAGTAAAATAATAGTTAATTTGATTTATTTTGGCTTCGGTTTATATCATTTTGTTGGGTAGGAGTGAAGAAATAAACATCCCAACTAACATAATTACCAATGTATGTTACGTCGGTCGGTCTCACTCAAAATGTAGTAACTCGCGCCAGAAAAAAAAGTGCGCAACGCACGGTGTGCAACTTGCGCGGCGTGGGTGTTATATAAAACAAATAAATAAATATTAGACAAACATAAAGGTATGTTTTCAGGCACTCGTAAGAAATAAAGAAGTAGAACACTAGACAACAGAAATACAACAGACGTGAGTGGCTTACCCAGGACTCGAACCCAGGACCTTCCGTTATTTACTGTTTACAGGCCTCGGGTTTCCCTTCCTTATGTGTTATAAATTTTTATACAATACCAAAAACCTACCCTCTGTCCTGTACTTTCTGTTCTTAGTCTTCTATCATTTACTAGACACAGTATTAAGGTCTTTGTCTTGTGTAGTCTGACCTATACTGTATAATAGGGGAACAACAGAAATGATTGCGTCATTAATAGGCTGGACTGCCCATGGTAAATTTCCGGTGTTATGTCTTGCGGGTCGCACTAATGACCCGTCATCGCAGCATCATTTTTTTGGGTGATGCCTAGATGGCAGGGAGGATAGTGTGATTCGCTTGCATAGCTAGGCGGGGTTGTTGCACGGAAGGTCCTGGGTTGGAGTCCTGGGTAAGCCACTCACGTCTATTGTTTTTCTGTTGTCTAGTGTTCTACTTCTTTATTTCTTACGGGTGCCTGAAAACATACCTTTATGTTTGTGTAATATTTATTTACTGTTTAGCTGAGGAATGCAACCGTGTTGAAAAATTGTATTGTTTCCATTATATATACTCTCCGGAAAATAGTTACAATCAACAAAGAAAAGTGTTCAAATGACGGTGTTTATGAACAGTTTGATTACACTGTATAATGGAAAGAAACCAAAAACACTCTAAGAATGTACTATCTGCTCATCTGGGAACGGAAACAGCACACTATAATTAAAAACCCATCAAGTTTGACGGTTTATTGCTGGTTTGAAAATAAGAAGTGACGTTTTAATCTCTCTGAAGATTTCTTAGTGTGAAGATCTTGGTCTGAGTGTTACTTTAAGACACGTCATTATCACATATGGTGAAGATAGAGACAACAAAAGACAAATACAGGATGTATTATAATTTCTAATGACACGATTAACAAAATCATCGTTGTTTATCAGCGCCCCAAGGAGCTTAGGCCTGCAACAATGTATGCCAAGTCTTCCTCTCATTTGTCGTTCGCTCAAGCTGTTCCCATGTCTTGTTTCTCCCTTGTATTTCTCTAGCCCGTTCTATTCTACTTGTGTTGTCCGGTATGCACTAGTAGAAGTTTCCATTTCAGTCATTACTGACCATATGAACGAGCCCCCATGACAATGTATCGGCCGACGGGAGGTTGGGCGCTTAGGTAAAGAGGTAAAACTGTTGCCGATGCAGTATGACCCACGAAGCTGGTGAATCCAGAGAAACAGCGAAGCCGATAGAGTCTGGCACCAGAAGACATATAAACAATAACTCATGTCCAAATGTATGCTATACCGCATATCCTTAGACATTTTAGGGTAGAAAATATCGACTTGCTCGAGAGCATAATCCGATCGACACTGGCACCACCCTTGCCCTCCAATAGATCATCGCAGAGGCGTACCTAAAGCATTTGGCACCCGGGGCGGATCCTATTATAATAGTAAATACTATTGTAATAGTGCCCGACGGCACCTCTTCCTGGCTGTCACCCGGGCCGGACCACCCCCTCCTCCTTTAGTACGCCACTAGATTCTCGTTAAAGGATGTAACGTGTACTCAGTATTCGGTATGCACTATTAGCAAATATATAAATCTAGACTAATGTCAAACAACCCCGTATAACTGCGTAGGGTCTCTGATGAAATAATAAAAGCTTCAGGACTACTGCTACTATATGCATGTCGTAAAAGGCGACTAATATGAGACTGTACATGCGGTTGGTATTCTCATCGTGTAAAACAAAATGCTACAAAAAACACTGGTACAAAATCATGTGACTGGTTGGTGCAGGTTTTCTGCAGCGAGGACCAGCTATAGTGATAGATCTATGTTTCACGAGAGATGACAAGGTAAATGAATGTCAAACAGAAAGCAGACAACATGGAAGAGCAGATGCTACTCACTCTTAAAAGAAAGGAAATGAACTAAATGAGGATTTAAAATAGAAATATGCGTCTTCAATATTTTCTGTGGCGTGTCGCAATTTTTTGGGGTCACCACACATGCTAACAATGATGGGGAAATAATAATGTTCTCTACTGCCACATAAAATCGCCGCTGAGAAAATTAGATTGATTTAATTAATAACAAGACATGGAAAACAGGACATATCCTTCGTCTAAGATTACATTGTCGTGTGGATCGGCTTTGGGACCAGTGCTCGTCGTAGGAGAAACAACAGCCAGGAAGAGCCGGGTGTGGTTGATAGTTTGCGCCCTCGGGTGATCTGGTCGCGTACCCATTTAGACACGAGCGGAGATTTTTGTGAAGAAACCCACTCGTTCTTTCAGCAAAAATGCTCGTTGATGACGATTGTAGCACCATGACCCAAATTCGCTGAGCTTTTATCACTTAAAATCGCGGTGTCACAGGGATCAAAGTTACTTTTCCTGCATTCCCAATGAAAACTATCAAGCTGGCTACTGAAATATATTTGTTTCGTGAACTGTATGAGATAGGAACGTGATCTTTTCTTTGTAATGTTCACAATCCCCCATCCCCCGTTTAAAATTACACACAAACACACGCATGTAATCTCTCTCTATCTCTGTCTGTCTGTCTGTCTGTCTATCTGTCTGTCTGTCTGTCTGTCTCTCTCTCTCTCTCTCTCTCTCTCTCTCTCTCTCTCTCTCTATATATATATATATATATATATATATATATATATAGATATATATATATATATATATATATATATATATATATATAATGTATTTATTTATATATATGTATAGTGCATATATCCAGAGTCACAGTGTGGGTTCCGAGCTGGTAGATCAACAACAGACATGATCTTTTCTCTCCGCCAGCTTCAGGAAAAAATCAAGATAGCAGAAAAGACCCTTATAGACCTCACAATGGCATATGGCGTGGTTATTAGGTATTGACTCTTCAAAATCCTCCTGAAAATAGGCTGTGCTGCTAAATTGCTGGAAATGATAAAGTCATTCCATGAGGACATGATGGGAACAGTCTAGTATGCTAGAAGCACATCACAGCTCTTTGACATACGCAGTGGCGTTAAACAAGGCTGCGTTCTGGCTCCAACCCTCTTCGGGATCTTGTTTGCCTTACTCTTGAAACATGCATTCAGAGATGCAACTGAAGGAATATGCCTTCACACTACGTCAGATGTCCGTCTGTTTAATCTCGCAAGGCTGAAGGCAAAAACAGAAATCAGAAGGGTCAGTATAAAAGACTTGTTATTCTCTGATTGTGACGTAGAATGGAAATATTGATACAGTAATCTGACAGCCTTTGCTTTCCCATTTAGTGTCTACCATTGGCTAAGCCAAACCACGCAATTTTCTGTTTGTATGACTCACCTTTGAATCCACACCCTTTTTCTGGGAACATAACAACAGAGTTGTTCACCAACTTCTCGCAACCTGCCAGTCTTAACAACCACCCAAAAATATAGATCAGAAGTTGCCAGGGGCAAACGGACGATTTTTACAAGAAGCTACCGACGGAAAATATAGATCAGAAGTTACCAAGTAACGAACGATTCTACAGCCAGCGCAAACGCACAATAAGGAAAACCGAAGTTGCCATTTTATTGGAGCATGTCAGTAAAGAGCCGCCCTCACAAATTATTGAGATCCTAAATTACCAGGGGTAATGGACAGATTCTCCAAGTAAACCTGTCGCCCCAAAACACATATATATATATATTTATCTCAAGTGCCACTTTCCCAACGCTATCACCGCAAGCGGACCACTACTGCAACACGAAGATTCTGTCGCCTAGTTATTTCGTGCAAGTCACTACGGACCCGACCAACAAGCTTTGGGTTACATTGCAAAATCTCGCATGGTGAAGAACAAAAGATCCGTCCGTCCACACCTGAAGGACTGTGCGGGCCGGACAGTGTTATTATAATCTCCACGAATACAGACAACAGACATGCTCATTGTGTACGAACGACCAAAAGCCTCAGTGACGGTCAGAAATAGGTCAGGAAACAAGATATACTTTTTGTTCAGGCAGTAGATAACTAAGTTAGTAGTTAGTATCAGAATTCATTCATCATCACCTAGTATAGAATTAAGATTAGATTGCGTATTTTAAGTTTTAATTACCACCTTTTTTTACAGGTATATTTATATTTAGTTGTCATTGTATTTGTATTATTTTATTTGGTTGTTGTGCAACATATAAGTAATTCAATAAATGTTGTAATTGTGTTTGCGTTACCAACACACGTTACTTATATAAATAGAAAAGGAAAGAAAGTGTGCGAGAGAGACATACAGTTCGTCTTTTCTTACTCTTCTGTTCACTCAGGGTGAAAGAGGGGTTGGGGGCTAACGAGCTATAGGAGAGGACAGATAGATTATTAGAGGTGATAATGTCACGGGATTCTGAATCACTGAGTCTGTATCATGGGAACTTATCCCACTTTCTCAAATTCGCCTTCCTCTGCCTTTACAGTCTGTCTTTACCCGGTTGCCAGGCAAGTCCGAGCCATTGATAAATCCTGTGAAACTCTCGTAGATTTGTGATAGGTGAATTAAGACTTGGTTTGGTCCCTTCTGAATAGCAATAGAAACAAGTGATAGCTCAGTGGGAGATGATAAAATAGAAATAGATTTCACGAGTGAGATGGAGGAAATATATTAGAGTCGGTCTCTGACCCTCGAGATGATTTCTCTCAATCAGCCTATCATCTACAACAGATTAAGATTTGTCAGACCGTCTAGTATAATATATAGTAATATATATATATATCCCTCACATACACACACACCTAAGTGACTACAATAGACACACAGACGTGAAACTATGACAATGGAAATATATGATAATTGGGAACGAACAGACCGACACACTGGAATAAGTTCAAGGGAGTTTTAATTATCATAATAAAATTCCATCACAACACATAAAATTACATCAAACATATACAAATAGTCATAAGTCAATGAATTGCTACAAGAATGATAGACCCATAGGTATAAACTTTTCCCTCGATGTATAGCCCACAGTCCTGTTAGAAGAAAAGTGATAGCCCCAAAGAGTCACGGATGCATACGCTATAGTCTAAGATTTCTTTTTTAAAAAAGTAGGAACAGACTTTGATACTCTAATCTATCCTAAGAAAAATATTGTTAGCAACAACAAAAAAACTTGCATAAAGAAATTTAAGACAGCAAAATGGGTGCCAAAAATACAACAATAAAAGAATCACTCAGTCCTGCATTCACTCTATTCAGACAGCCGTGATCACTAGCTTGCATTCGTACTTACAGCTTTGGTAGCAACTTCTGGAAAAACAATTTTTAGGACATGCACATACAGAATCTCCAGTGGTAGTCTTGGCTAAGGGAACCCCAGTCCCGCAAAGTCAGGTTGAGTTCACTACTTCAGGGAACGTTTCCTTGGTTATTATTACTTTTGGATGTCTGTTTAGGTCACATTAAAATTGTCCAGGCACGAACATTAACAGTGAGCGCAGTGTCTATAGCTTAGGTATCTAGTAACTAGGAATGTCAGGTCGGTGCCTTCTCTCAGTATAGGACTTTATTTGGCCACACCACAACTAGTCAGAACTCCGTCGGAATGTTACTGATAGTAATATTTTACTTGCCACAAGGGCTGAAATGTACTTGAGGTTTTTCTCAGGAAGAATTAAATCTGGCTCGATGGGCCCGTTACTTCATTTAATCTTAAAGTTCATGTAATGGGTACTCTGTCGTTCTGGATGCCAGCGCAATGCCAGACAGGTTTTACTTTATACACCCAAGTCTTTAAGAAAAAAATGTTTTTGTTCTTCACAGATGTTTCTCAGTACTAAAACCGTTGGTAAAGTTGGGCTACCCCAGTTTCACTGAATAAAGAAAAACAACATATAAAATACTTATACATACTATTTACTCGGTTATAACTTACATTATAAACTGCAAGCGTAGAGCTTGTCTTATCGTTTAAACTCCCGTGAAATAATTTATATTCCTAAAAAGATCAGTCATCATGAATTAGAAATACATACGTATTTCGTCAATACTCAATGATGAATCAGTGCAGTTATAAGTTAGTTTAAAATATTCTCGACTGATTTATTAACAGTTTAATTAAATTCATTTATAGCTGCATGAGTTTAAGCTAGAAATTATAATTTATTTTGCTATCCACTGAAACACGTCAACTAGAGAATATAACAGACTTACAATTTAATTACTTCTGCACAGAAATCTAGCTAGTGAAATGAAATAACCGATTATCACTGAATCACTCAACACTACTAGATATATAATATATTTACCTCCAGTCAAAACTACAGGCGATCGCACAAACTTAGAATTTATTCACTCATATAGTTAGTCTAGAAGCTCGGCAAAATGTCGAGTCAAACTAAGAACTTCGCTATGCAAGCTTATTTCCTTAGCACGAGCAACCTGTCTACTGCAAAATTTGGAGAACTAAATGAATAGTCTAAGCTACTCGTGTAGATATATGAAAACGGACAAAGGATCCCACGCTATTACGAAAACCCGAAATAGCGCCGGTTTCTCTCTTCCCCCCCCCCCTCCTCTCTCTCTCTGTCTTAACACTTCACATTTACTTAGACGCTGGCCATAACTGCCAAAACGCGTCTTCACACCTACTACGACATGTCTCATTTCTGAGCGATGCAGATTGGCGCCTTCCACACCTCACGCCGAGAATCTAGCCGAAGAAAAACTCGTGTCAGATGAAAATGTAGACACATGTCTGCTCTCTATGTCTGTCGAGACGAATTCTCACACTATTTCGTTCACATCCAAGGACTGACATATTACGCAATAAAATGCGTTACTAGTATGAGAAAAGAAACGGCAAAAGTCAGAATGGGAAATTTATATTTTGTCGCAAACGAACGAATGCGAAAAACAGGAAAAGGATAAAAGAGCGATAATAAAGTAGAGGACACGGGTAGAAAAGAAAAGAATATAAAAAAATTATTGATCATAAATCTCTATGCGACAGTAACCAAGATCAACTCTCCCTGGTTAATCCTTGGGTTAACCATGTGACAGTCTTAATGAAAATTAGTTCTAGAAATTCTAATAATCTTCGTATTCTGCTGCAGATAAAGTTGATGAATATAAATGAGTTGCATCACATCATCATCATCATCGTCATCGTCATCATCATCATCATCATCGTCATCACCATTGTCGTAGATTTTGATAGCTGATTAAGAACAATGTTAGGTCCCTTCTGAATAGAACTGACAAAGGTGATGACTCAGTGCGAGATAAGGTAAACAGATAGATTTCACTAGTGAGGTGGTGAAAAGATAAGTCTGTCCCTGGATTTGAGAAAACTTCTCTAGCCCAGCCTATCGGTTACGACTAAAAATATTGTTGTTCGTGGCCACGTTCATTCGTTCTTACCTAATACTTGATTTGCAACTTCTGGAACAATCTTTAGGACACACGCACACAGCAAATCCAGTGTTATTTTGGCAAAGAAAACCCCAGCTCCTCAAAGACAGATTAGATCCACTTCTCCGGGGAACGTTCACTTTGTTACTTTTATTTAGGATTTCTGTTTATGTCACATTAATTAGTCCAGGTAAGAAATTTTACCGTGCTCACAGTGTCAGTAGCTTGAAATTTCCAGCACATAGGAACGTCAGGTCGGTAACTTCTCTCAGTATAAAAATTCCTTGTCACACCACAAATGGTCAAACGTCGGGAAATGTTAATGTTGGTTATGTCACCACAACGGCTGAATGTAAATGAAATAGGGAAAAAGAAATCTGTATCTATAAGCCCAGTTACAAAGTCACTCTTAGTGTTCTTTGGGTTGGTACTCTGTCTCTTTCTGGGTGTAAACACAAATCCAGACAGGTTTACCTTGAAGACCCAGATACTAAGTAAAAAATGTTCTTTATATGGTTATTCTCAGATTTATATGGAAGCCGTAGGCTTAGGCCGCTGGTAGGTTTTGGGTTTGACCCAGTACTGTGTAAAGGAGAAAAAAATACAAATACTTAACCATAATATAGTATTCACAATCCTATTCTAACTCGCGAAAAATATGATATTTTTTATCCATTTCGGTTATTCAACTTTAATTGGAACTACATGCCTAGAGCTTATATGATCGTTTTTAAAAACTCCCATGAAATAAATTCTATTCATTTAAAAAAATTAATCATCATGAATTAAAAATAAATATATATTTCGTCAATACTCATAATGAACAGTGCATTTACTATTCGATTAAATATCTTTTACTGGTTAAATCAGTTAGTTAGATTAACGCTACAGCCGGAACAACTTAGCTATAGATTATATTTAGTTCGCTAGTCAATAAGCACAAAAGAAAAAAATCCTAGTGAAATAAAATGTTGGACTCGGAGGTAAGGGGAGATAACCGTGATTATCCGCCCTTGGTTTCAGATTATTCCCCCTGACCAATTACTAACAAAAGTACGTCCTATAGACTAAACGCTCTAGATTTCTCTTCATAAGCGTATCTCCCCCGGAGCCAAAAGTACAAATTTTTGAAATAGTCGCCTCTTTGGTCTCTACAAATCCACCATCCCGTCCCCTCTCTATGCGTTCCGTTTACCTGTCTGATTGCAAACGTTCCTAGTGCCTATTAGACCGTAGAGAAAGACAAAAAATATATGCGTGGCTAAATTAAGAGAGAGACAGATATCTAAGTGTAGGAGGGTTTTACGTTAACAAACCGTGCATGGCTCATAAGGAAGTCGGTGAAAGACAGGTGGAAGAAAAATGTAGATGTATAAAATCAATTTTCATAATATCCTCTGCCACAACCATCATCATCATCGTCGCCATGGTCATCATCATCATTATCGTCATCATCATCGCCATCATCGTCGTCATCATCATCGTCATCATCGTCATCGTCATCATCATCGCCATCATCGTCGTCATCATCATTATCGTCATCGTCATCATCATCGTCATCATCATCGTCATCATCATCATCGTCGTCGTCATCTTCATCGTCACCATCATCATCATCATCGCCATCATCATCATCGTCATCGTCATCATCGTCATCGTCATCATCATCGGCATCATCGTCGTCATCATCATTCTCATCGTCATCATCATCATCGTCATCGTCATCATCATCATCGTCGTCATCATCATCATCGCCATCATCGTCATCATCATCATCATCATCATCGTCATCATCATCGTCGTCGTCATCGTCATCATCATCGTCATCATCATCATCGTCATCATCATCATCGTCCTAATTTACCTGTGCGCTCCTTACAGAGTCTGGAGCCATCACTACACCTGGTCTCCTTGCCTGAAGCCTGCACTAAACAGTCACATGCTCTTGCAGTGGTAATTTCGGTGGCGATTTCTTTTACATAATGAGGCAGCCAGACCTTTGCTGAACCTCACGTTACTCGTGCTTAAAAGAGCAGTAGCCTATTCTCTCTTTGTCTCATCAGAGACCCCCGGGAACTACACGAGGCACATCTTGAGCTGGTGTTAAATAAACGAAGGACTAAATGTCAGGTTTCCAGCATCTCACATAAAATACGTGTCGTACACACAATTCTCTGTGGCAAAACTGCGCCACAACCACTCATTCCCTCAAACTCTCAGGTTTACCGAAGTTCTTTTGATCTAGTAAGATTAATAACACAACACACTAATTGTTGAAACCTGATGATAGCAATACAAGACAGTACGTGTTCTGGAATCCCCAGGGAAAGAGAGGTAGCGGAAGACCAAAGAACACGGAGAAAAGAACTGGAAAGAGATATAAAGGAGGGTGAAGAGATAGAAAGATCTCCAAATGATGGCAAAAGGGACAGAAAGACTTGGCATACGTTTGTTGAAGACCTGTGCTCCTTTGCGAAGTTGAAAGGTGAGGTGAAACTTGATAACTTATTAAAGTTTATGAACTGCAAACTTCTCGTGATATTTCCGGCATTGTAGTATTTTTTATCTCAGTTCTGCAACATTTTACATCCGAGCTGCTGCACGAGTGAGTCACAATAGCTTGTCAACCGGCGATATTTACAACTGGTTTGTAACATTATATTTGTCAACTGCAACATTCGTGAAGGATGTCTAATTTACATATTGTTTAGAATATGTTAAACTAATTAACAAAACGCAACGTGTTCAAACAAAACGGAAAATGGACACGGTATATGCCCTCGCTGTGTGTGCCGTAGACACTTGGTCGGTAACATTTGTGAGCGCCCCAAAAGTCATGACTACATCCGCGCTCACATAAAGGTGGCATGAGTTATTGAAATAAAGCAACAGCTTTGGAGTGTATACAGCATAAAATATATCAGCATTTCAGACAGGAAGATTTAGAACAATGCCGCACGATATAATATAAATAACAAAAAGGTGATTAGATATCACCTGAAAAGACCAAGGCAGGGTCTAATTTCTCATTAATTATTATTGTTTCGCACGAGTAAGTAGCGCGAGGGATGGAGATCTGTGTTCCAGAACATGTGTTTCAAAACTAAGCTGATATCATTAAAAAAAAAAAAAAATTGTTTGAAAGACTTAAAAAATACTCGTGAGCAGTTCGAATGTGACATTTTCATGGTGTTTAAAGAGCTGTGGCGTGGGAGGTGATGGCACGTGTCAGATGGCCAAGAACGTTGCCAATTTGGCCCATAGAAAAAATGTTACGATTTTTGGTCTTGACTTTTCTTTTATTATGTGACTGATGCACAGAAAAGCTGATTATTTGAGGTCACAAGTTCTTTACATTTGAGGTTTTTAAAAAATGGCATTATTCTCTCACAAAAATCTGATTTATTGTCTGTTGTGGTTTTTTGTTGCGACTGAGAAAACGTCTCGTGAAAAAAATAAAGAAGTAAATGGTGAAAAAACAGATAATTATTCATTTAAAGTAATTGTTTAAACTCCCCCCTCCCCCTTTCTCCCCCCCCCCATTCCCCCCCCCCACACCCAAAAAAAGCTAATGATGGAGTATAGAATTATTCGTTTGCAGTAAATGTTTTAAATAACTGAAGGAATTATGAATTAATCATTTGAAGTACATGATGAAAACAAATGAAGGAATCGAGAATGATTGATATGAAGTAAATGTTCAAAAAACAAAAGAAGGAATCGAGAATTATTGATTTGACATGAAAGTTCCTTACAAAAAAAAAAAAAAAATTATATATATATATATATATATATATATATATATAATATATATATATATATATTATATATATATATATATATATATATATATATATATATATATATATATATATATATATATATATATATATATATATATATATATATATATATATATATATATATATTAAAAGGAATAGAGAATTATTCATTTAAAGTAAATATTTAAAAACAAAAATGAAAGAATTGAGGAATATTAATTTCATATTTTTAAAATGTTTAAAATATTGAAGGAATATATGAAAGGAATATATGAAAGCGTAAAGCAAGTTACTTTTGATTACCAAAATTAAAATTGTCAAAACATTTGAAAGTTTAAATGTCATAACTGGCTGATTTCAAATACTCTACTAATGTCAGAGTTTAAAATGATTACTAGAAAATTTGCATCATTTCGTTCGAGTATACAGTTGCAAAAGAGAAAGTAATTTATAGCACAGGTAGGCCATTTGTAAGAGTTATCCACCCCTGACCCAAGGCCTCTGAAGGTTTCTCTGATATTAACAGCGTTAACCAGTGCCTTCTGATCTTTCCCAACGGGCTTTTCTCGAAATGTCTTTTTTCCCGATATCGTCGTCCACTGTGACGAATTTAGCATTGAAGTCTACAGCTACGTATAATTTCGTGCGTACGGCCACGTTGACTTAGCCATGAAGGCAGAACCTTCTATTTAAACGAATCCACGTTTGCGTTGGAACAGAAATAATACCTCGTCTTATACAAAAACTATGTTTTACAGAAGTCGACGTAACCGAACCTTTTTTTTTTTTTTAAACAGAACGGTGAAGAAAACTTTTGGGCGGGACTTCCAGAATTGCTTCGTGTTAAACGACAACAGACTTACGCGAGTTCGAGTTAATGGACTCCACTGTATATCCAGGAGCGTCAGGATATCCAGGAGCTGTGGGGATGTATTTTGAAACACCGTGCTCTCTACAGATCTACCTTGATAAAATCATGTCTGTTTTCAGGCTTTAGAGTATTTAGAATTTTGGAAAAGTGCAGCCTAATTTTAACTTTTATCTCTGTCCAACTAGCTGGTTCCTGCAGTTCCGTTAACAGAGCGGTGGAAAATTTAAACTACATGATATTTTACCAAATGTTAACTTCTCTTCTGAGACAAGATATTGTTCCATTCTAGTGCAGTTTACGATTAAAGTGAATTTTTGAAAGGTAAAAAAGTGAGTTTTCGCTGGGAATGCTGAACAAGTGCCTTTAATCCTGTGGATACGGCTCTTTTAAATGGCAGAGGTATGCATGGAGGCGTATGTGGAGTCATCCTTATATGATTACGAGCTAAGCACAATGATATAGTATACATGTGTGGAAGTGAACCCCTGTCTGCGAGGCTAATTATCCCCTCATTGACTCTTGAAATCATCCACATACTTCCAGGGATTCCCCGTGAGGTGAAACATGTTGAAACCCAGCATTGCACATTAAGCTTGGGTGAATCATTTGAGCCCCAGATGTAACTCTGGCTTTTAACCTGGTTTGCTGCATGCAGGAAGATCTCACTATGGTCCCATGATAGGCGGGGGGGGGGGGGGGGGGGGCTGAGAAGTGGCTCTGTGTATGACGTAACAATTCCTTGGGAGAGCCCAGAACTAGAGCACACTATTGTAGCTCTGCATATCTGGAGAACACCCTTGGATGATGGGGATACACACTATGCCACGCACTCCTTCCTCCTAGATTGGGACTAGATGTGATGATCCTTTAAATGTCAGCCAAGCTGGAGAAACTTGGGCTCATGACTTCAACTCAACACATTTCAGAACCACACAGGAAAAGCCTAGATCTACAGTGTAGATAATACCAAAGAGTTTTCAATTTGGTATTGGCTGCAAATGAGCGAGAAGCTCGGCAGCCCTAGCTAAACAACAGCAACAATAACAACAACAAATGGTGACTGCCGAGAGCTAGTCCAAAAGACATCTAATTTTAAAATTATTTATCCTTTCCTCCTCACCAAAAGATCTATCAAATTATCCACCCCCTATGATCTACAGGTAGATCGGAATCTACCTGACCTGATGCCGACCCCTCAATGTACTAATTTAGGACTGTGAGGAGAAGAAAAAGAACAAAAAACAATGCCTCTATTTCTGACACCTCATTTTAATAGCCGTCCAATCGAAATATTTTTCATTTTAAGAAGGAAAAACATTGACCTAGTTATTTTCGAGAACCTGACGCGTCATCTAAACCTGTGACTGATATAACGTTTCTGGTGGGCCACACAATGGCGCGTGTCGTTTCCCGCACGTGCACACAGAGGTCAACGTTCTTAGGTCATATTTCATCATCTTTTCATGGCCACGAGTGGACGCGCTTGATTTCGTACGACAGGTGACTGCTTAGAATGTCGGCTGCCTGCTTACCATTTTAATAGATGGAATCTGTTATCCGTTTTTTTAACTTCTATTATTTATTGTTTCCTCTTATTCCACTCATATTGTAACAGTTGCTATATTAAAGGAAAAAAATAATAGATGGGCTGAGGAAGGGTTAAAGGTCACTCTTCGGCCACATATAGAAAATGATAATTATCTTGAAGTTACAATAGAATAAATAAAAGTCGTAACATTAACATTTATCAAGTCCCTTGCATGGCTCTGAAACGTGTAGAACAACAAAGACAACAACCGTAAAGCTACAAACTTTCATAAAGGAAGCTTGCGGAGAATAAAAGGATGGAAGTGGTATGACAAGATCACTCATGTGGAACTAATGACAAGAACTAGACAAGCGCCAGTAGAACAAGAAATGAGAAGAAGAAGCTGGGGATAGATAGGACACACATTGAGCAAAGATATTAATAGCTTTACCAGACAGTATCTGTTCTGGAATCCCCAGGTACTAGGTGTAGAGGACGACCAAAGAACACGTGGAACAGAGAACTGGAGATAGACGTGAAGGTGATGATGAAGACATGGACAGTCCTTGAGATGATGGCACGTGACAAGAAGACTTTACATTTTGTTGAAGGCCTATGCTCCTATGGGAGATTAAAAGTGAAAGAAGAATTATATATATATATATTTGTTTCTGTTAGAACATTTAATACCCATAAGCAGTGTACAAGACATCAGCTACAACTAAATGGGGTCTATATATTGTAGGAAGCCAACTGTATGACATATGGCATGGATGCATGCTGTGGAACACAGCAGCACATACTGACATCTCACTGTTAGTAGATCCAGATATGCGATGGCCCAGTCAAAAGCATATGTGCGGGTAACAAAGAGGGGGATGTCATGGATGGCACAGACAGAGGCTACGATTTATCAGGTGACCAGGGTTTAAAATATGTCCAAAGGGGAAGAGTGGAGTAAGTCAGGGGAGAACTGGATAAACTACCAGCAGGTCATCATTAGCCTTGGCAAAGAGTGCAGATCTTGGGGCAATGGAAAAGCAGAGCTGGAGATTAATCAGCTGATAAGTGATCATGCTGGGGATGATGATGCCATTGTGTAAACTGATGGGTCTGTAGTGCGTGGTGAGAAATCAGGATGGGGCTTCTCTGCGAGAATAAAGGGCAGGGTCGTTGCTGAACAGAGTGGAGTCTACATGTCAACAACCTCCAGCATGAGAATGAAGGTAGAGGCAGTTACTGCAGCACTGAGGTGGCTGTCTGAAACTCTATCAACCAGGGCAGTTATATTGTCAGACTCTCAAGCCATGCTTCGGAAAGTTCAGAACGGATGGCTGCGGCAAGAATGGAAAACATCAATAGAATCCTCACGTCTTCAAGAACTAGTGTGGATCTACTGTCCTGGTCATGCAGGGGTACGTGTCAATGAGAGAACTGACAGACTGGCCTCGGGAGCACCCATAGTGGGGACACTGGACATGGATAAGGGAGAGATACTAAGGGCAATTAATGATCGCCTGCTAGATAATGACACTGCAATGGATGAATCAACAAGGCTGAGACTGTTGGAGTTTGGCATCAAACGTGGGACTAGCAGAAATGGACGTGAGAGAGGATGCATCCGTCGTATGTACAACCAGCGTGTTACAGGTACAATTGGCATTCATACTCTTCGACATTTGCTGAGGGAGACTGAGCACCTATGGGTTTGCCCGGAGTGCAGTGAAGTCGATTCTGATTAACAATAACACTGATGGCCACATGGGCAGCTGAACAAGTGGCTGCAGCCTAGTAGTCAGCTAACATAAAACAACACGAACTTCATCTGGCTTTGAGGATGTTTACTTGGATCCTGAAGCCTCCACTTCTTTCTCCACTTAGCTCTCATTCTTTTTCAAAGGCCTCTCCCTCACTAACCAAGACGAACATCATCTTTACATTATAATTCAATCTTTGTCTCTATTTCTTTCATGATACAAAATTATTATTTCTCTTTGAGTTAGTGCCCTTCATTTTTTGCATTGACATTCTCCCCCCTTTAATTTTGCACAGCTTTACTTCCCTTCAATCGTTTTCTTCAAGTAAAGAAACAAGCTATTGTGAACTCACACAGCGGAGTGGAGGCTTCTGTCACGTGTGAAAGGAGTCTCTCTTGTGAGCGACTTGTCACCTAAGTTGCCTCCCTTCTGGATTTTCAGATGAAAAAGGTCACGGTGAAGAAGAAAACAAGGTCATCGCACATGAAGCTGGTGGCTGATCCAATAAAGGTTGGTGTTAACCACACGAGCCAGCTTCAAGATGGGACAAGTTCTTTCAGAATGAGCAGGGGGGTTCATTAGGATGCCCTCTCGGAACCCTTCGCGACCTCCAAGTCATTTGTTCCATAAATGTCGGCGTTTCTCATAAGGATCTTTTGTGTCGACACTTCTCTGAAATGTTAGGGTCCCCAGAGATTACGAATAAGAAACGCTGTAATCAAGCCCAGGCTTGGAACAGAAGGTTAAGAGGGTGGTTAAGGGTAGCATACTAATGTCGTCACACAGAAGGCCACTCTATTAAGCCCTCATGGGGTCATGTTTGTCTTGAGAGCTTTAAGGAGAAAGATACTTTATCTCTGTGGGTTTTCAGTGTCATGTGTTTATGACCAAGATAGTAATTTATGAACCTCGTGGCTGAAATTTCTGATATGAGCTTTTTTTTTTGTAGTTTGCAATCTCATTTGCTGAGGGAAATGCGTGGAATGTCCTTGCGATGTTGTCCTTTGTGGGTTCTCACGTGCTTATTTCTATGGAAACCGCTCAATCTACTTTCTTTTTTTGTTTTGTTTAGATCTTGCTAAGAATTACGAAGACGATAACCTCTTTAGATTTTGTTGTTGTTGTAAATGAGCGGTTTATTTACGATCTCTTTGTTACTTAATTCTGGACGTAGACACTAAGTAAGCACTGATGTACAAACGTAGGCATACACACATTACTGAATAAAACCATTCATCTTCTCCTGCGTTGTTCAGCTCTCAGTAATACAGAGGCTTTCAATTAATTCATGACAAATTTCATGTAGTTCCCGAGCTTCATTGACAAACAAAGAAGGAACACAACTAATATTCCCCGAGGTATGTCGCAAGAGGCGACTAATAAACGGTTCTGCATGTAAGTGGCATCCTCATCATGCACAACAAACTGTTACAGAAATCACCATTTAAGAGCATGTGTTTTGACGTATGCATTTTCAAGTGCGCCATTCGTGGTAGTGCATCCATGCTCGTTAAGGAGCTGAAGAAAGAAGATGATGGTGAAGCCCTCTGTGGTGCGGTCAGTTTCTGGGATATACGTTTCAGTCAATACGGTTCGATGTCTAGAGTTCCCAGGTTTACAAGCTTTGAACATTAACTTATGAAATGGCTTTTAACCGAGCCAACGGTAAGGACTTTGACCAGAACTCCTTGGTAATACATGACAATATTTATTCGCAAAACACTGATGCATTTATGGTTCGGTAATTTCATGACACATCCTCAAAGACATTTTGATAATAAGGTACTTCTAGTACACTAATGATTTCCATTCACGTCATATACATAATCTCAAATAGGTTCCAACTCGGAACACGTTCAAACGCAGTTATCCCTTAGAGGGAAAATATAAACAATGATCTCCGTCGCTCGGTCAAACAAATCGACGCCACATGCGAACTATGCATAGCGACAATAAAAGACTGCCGCACTTGCTAGCACCACAATCATCTTTATTATCACTCATTTCCGGTGCCACTGGTTCCAGTTTTTTTCCATTATTTCTTTCTATATTCATCGTGAGTCTTCAGTTCGCCTCTCTCTGTGTGTTCTCTACTTCTTTCTTCTTTGCTCCTTGGCCTCCGACTGACAAAGCAATTAGTGACCATCACGCCTGGTGGCGTATTGTAGGGCAGCAACAAACTGTCTCCACTTTGCTCGGTCGACAACCATCCTTCATGTGGTGCCCCAGCTCTGGTTCATGCTTTGCATTTCTCTTGTAATGTTAGCTGATTTTCTGAATGTGTGTCGTATCCAACTCCAGAGTCTTCTTCTCATCTCCTCTTGCACTTACCATGTCTAGTTCCTGTAATCAGTTCCTCATTGGTAATCTTTCATACCATTTCAGTCGTTCTGTTCAACGCAAGCACCCATTTATGAAAGTCTGTAACTTTGTGATTGTTGTTTTTGTTGTTCACTATCTTTCAGAGCAAAACGTTAGGACAACATAATCATTTGATTCCATGATTCTTACTGGTGCTGAACTATTTCGTTTTATTTCCATATATTTCACAAAATAATGAAAGCTTTTCGATTGTTTTTTTTTTCTTCCCCTCTTGCTCAACTAATATTTGCCAAGTTCGTTTCGTTAATTCCCACATTCGTGACCCTGTAATACTATTTTATCATTTTACACTGTTCTACCACCCACTGACAAAAGTCTGTTACGTCTTGTAACACATGTGGACCAAAACACTGGTAGAGATAACATCAAAATAATCACTATAAGACCATAAGCTTTTGAAATTAGGCCACGCTTGCTAAACATACAAAGTACAGAGAATAAAATGGGTATTTGATACTATTAGGAAATCTAAGAAAATAAGGAGAACTGAAGAAGTTTTCATGAAAGAAGAGTACGCGGGCGAATGGAGTAAGATTGAACAAAATATGATCTGATTGTTTGAAAGATTGGTAGAGCTGGTACGTGAAAGATGCCATTCGCTCACTTGAAATTCTACTCTTCTTGAATCACTGGGATATCATTTTGCACATGGCACTTGTTCCCGCTGCAGGCTAGCAGTCCTTCTCCGGACTAGCCCGTTTCAGGGCTTCATTATGCTAGCTGATGGATCTTCTGCAGATGCTATTATTTAGATTGCGCAACTTAAAGCGTACTGAATTAATTGACATAAAATTGTGTGTTAATCTTTGGTTTAGTAAGACAATTTACACTAACCTGACATTAGTAATGTTACCATTTCGTTCCGGTTAGAGATTCAGGTTAACAAGCAGTGGTAGACGGAGCGTTTTTCATTTCGAGGGCTGCCCGACGACCCACAGCTAGTATTTAGACGTTTAGTACCAGTAATCAATATGGAATCAGTTATCAAGTTCCAATGGCCCTTGATTTTTACCAAGGGGCTCCGGCCATTGTCAGTCCACCCATGCTAACAGCAAATCCGTTTTTCTTTCATGTTTGTTGAAAATGCGGAATACGGGGCACTTAAGTATATATATTTAATTTATGTACATGTAGTTCCTCGTTTACGCGATTTATGGGTTCCCGAGATCCTCGCGTAAATAGAACATGGTTTTCTAATTGAAGTACATGTACAGTAAGAGCGTTGTGTGTCATAAATAATAATATAAATAAATATATGGAACAATAAACAGTTAAAATTACTAGTTACCATTCATATTAAATACATGAAAAGAAAAAAACATTGATAAATTATTCAACATTGACAGGGTCAGTACCATTACCGTCTTCACCTTCATCAGCTTCTAATTCAATGAGGGGTGAGGTGGTGAGTCATCTGAATGACAAGCAGGCGATGCAGCGATGAACTGTTTCCTGAAGAATGTGTCCAGGGTTGAGTTTGTGACTTTCTGTGCTCCCGGAGGATTTCTTGGTAGGGAGCAGCACATTCCATCACTTTCTTACTGACTATACAGGTCCAGTCCATGTTATGATCATTTTCTTCAAAGATCACAAGGCAGGATTTTAAAAGTTAGAGGGCTTCCTTTAATACTTTCACCGTAAGTTGTCGGAGGGTGATTATTGCTAGCTGGTGCAAGTTGCTGGGACTTCTTCTTCCGTAGTGATCTTCTTCAGCGCCAACAGTTCTTCATTGCTCAGTTCTACTTTCTGAGATTCAAGCACATTTACAATGTCGTTTTCGTCAACTCCGTCTAAGCCAGCTCTTGAGGCCACTCTGATACCGTCTTTTGTCATCAATGATAAAGCCTTTAAAGTCATGAAAGAATTGCGTGTACAGTTTTTTTGTCCACACCGTGGAACTTTATTTCATGCAGTCTTGATTAGAGAAAGTGCATCTTTAATAGTGAATTGCCTTTCAAAAATCCCCCAAAGAAACATTCAGATTGTCATCATCTTCCTCTCGCATTCCCGTCGTCACGCAGATAAATTACGGTAAAAATGTCCAAATATCGGGTCGCGTGACTTCGAGTTTGGAGCGTCAATTAAACAAAAAATACCTGAAATTTGGTGTGCGCGTTTGATAGCGCTCAACTTAACATTACTCACTTTTGTCACGCGCGATTTAATAACAGCCGTGCGCATGCGTTGTCCTGGCTCCAAATAAGTCCACGCTTGCGCCCTAACGTCACACGCATCTGGGGGTGTCCCCTTGTTTTTGTGTTCCAGTATCTTGACGGTTTCTCTTCTGTGTATGATTTAAAAACCTGCGTGGATACTTCTTGAGTAAAATCACATCTTCGCAGGTGAATACACACTTTTCACACGTGACCTAAACAACGCACGTGCGCTGTAGCTATTGCACGTGAAACATTAGGGTAGTAAAAAAAAAAAATGAATGACACGTATAATTTGCGATTCGCTATACAATCTGAGGTTTTTCGGTGCCCCCAGTGACTGCTATCAATAAATCTTTCTTGGAAATGAAAAGGCTTAAATTGGTCATCCCATAGCTGTTTTACCTCACTCTGTGTTTTATGATGCCGACCACGTCAGATCCGCCTTTTTGTCGTTTCCAGGAGTAAGGCTCGTGCAGACGATGCGTGCGTGAGAGGTTTACAGGTGACTTGACCCGACAACAAACTTTTAATTGATTATTTATACTCGGAAATGGAGAGATCAAATATAAAAGACGCAGTAGTACTTTCTTTCATCTTTTGCTACCAAAACTAGAATATTTTCACCAACGTCCTTGACTTAACTGATGTTTACTGTACAATCATGCCGTCCGTTGCACGTCGTAAAGAAAAGCACTTTTCGAAATTGTATGAGCTGTGTTGCTTTGGTTAGCGTTGTGCCATGTTTCTACGGGATCTTTTTTCATATTGTCTTTCAATGTTCAAACTGTAAATGGGTACCTGAGTCTGCTCTTGGGTTAAGGAAGGCAAAGGCAGCAAGGAAGAGAACTAGTCACCCCACTTCTCGATGCTGGATCTAGAATAGTGAAGTCTCTAACACATCACTCCCTTACAGCAGTATCTGCTATGGGACTACCTTTACCTTTCTATCTTTTCAAGACCTTAGCCCCTTGCTGTTAGAACTACAAAGACAGACAGCAACTTTCACTGCGGTCTTTGGAAGTGTCTTAATTAGTTCTCTTGTGTGACGAAATTATCTTTGTACTTTTTCATAACTTTCGTTCTTTCCTGCAGTATCAGTTCATTTCTTCATTTTCCTTACCGATCGTCCTATTATTTGAAATATTTTATGCCCTACATTTTTTGCTCTGACCACTCCCTAAACTTGTTTACGTTTCACCAGGTGAATCGTAGTATTACAAGGCTAATTAGACAGGTCATCGGATAATACTTTTATCACTTAATTCGTCTAGCAACCTTTGATAGAGACGATCTTTGTTGACACAAGGTGGTCGCGCACGATCGATGGAAAGAAAGCTAGATTCGCTGTCTAAGAAAACCTTCTGAGGGATGTATGCAAACACAGGTGATAATATGTAATCGCTTCCGCTGGGCCTTCTCTGTGGCAATAGTACGGATAACCTATCAGAGGAGACATTATGGGCGGAAAGTATTAACCAGGAAATACGTTCACCGATGCGTTTGTGAGTTTGTACAAATGCAATCGGAAGTATTACTGCCATATTTGACAGAGGTCACGAGTTTAAATTTTAAAATTGATATTTTAAGACACGCGGGGGATAGAAATTATTTAACACCCCGACGCACAAAGTTCTAAAGAGCTTACCATTGGTTTAATTTGAGAGCCGGAATAGACTTTGGCTTTCAATGGAAAGTTTGTCGGAAATACAATCTAGGACTTGAACTGAGAAATGGAAATATAATCTAGTGAAATCGGAGACAGAAACCGGACTGGATTTTTCAACAACGACAAGTGACAACTCCTAGTAGCCAGAGAGAAGGATCGGACAAAGAATTCCTAAATTTAAAGAGCCAGATTGAAGTATTTGGGCGTCTTTATAACTTAAAGAGAACCCGCAATTTTAAATACCAAGACTGGAAACTTAAGGAATCAGAGCGCCCGCCATAAGAGGAATACTAAAATTTCCCCAACTAAGTGTTCGAAGCATCTAATAAAAGTTGCTGTGTCCATTCATCGGTGCCAGGAGATTGTGTTCCCAAGTAATTTGGGTTCCTGGTTCGAAGCTACAACACGGTTCTTAGTACCAGACCAGTCTGAAGTAAAAATCTTCGCCACTATCTTGTAATTCAATCAGTTGGTTCGACACCAACTACCTACAGTGGACACGTTGTGAAGACACCCACCTTGACATTAGGAGTGAAGTTCATCTAGACGCCTCTAGAGAAGAGTCCTCATCACAAACGACCTGACAACGACCCATTGCAGTACTCCGCCAGTTAAGTCTTTTTGTAACAGGCTCACGCAACGGACAGTAATAGCCATCGGTCCCCAATTAAGTCTCAGTGAAGACACATTTTAAAAACCTCTAAAGTCACTTTCATCCATATTTATTTAAATTTGTTACAGACTAATTGATTATTAAATTTGTTATATGTTATTTTTACAAATTCATAGTCTATTCAGTACTTATAGATAAGAGAGCGCATGTATGATCGAAAATCTTTAATATATATACATATATTTACAACCATAGAGCCAGAAATACTTATAAAAGGTATTCCGCTAGATTAAATAAGCTGGGGTCTTGAACAAGCCAAACCATTGCTTAAAACTTCACAAAAGGTGTCGGATCAGATGTAAGTTAATAGTGCTTTGCCCTAAGCAGCATTGGTCTTGACTTCTGAATTATCTTGTGGAAACTGCCTTAAGATAGAAGCGTCATTATCCTTCTATCTACAACTCTGCCAAGAGTAATCTTGTGCGAAAGTAGACACCTTTGAAGACCCATTTTAGATACTCTTGAGTTGTTGCCACTGGTGCGCCACTACTGCAGAGCTAAGGGGAGGCAAATCCCGTGACCTCTTGGGAGCAAACAGTTAATTTTTTTCCTAAGAAAGTTAGTAAACTTAGCCTACTACAAAGAGTGAAAAGATAAATGTTGATGAAAAAGGGACATAAGCAATGAACGTGGAAATGAGCGTCCCTTGAGATACGTTTTGGAATGAGGGGAGCTTATAACAATAATTACTTATCCTGTAACAAAATCTGGGATAACTTAGTGTTGACTTATATTGTGTGGTCACCTGATACACTGTTGGATTTGTGAAAGACAACTTTCTCGTTAATAATGAGAGCCCGTGGCAGATCTGGCATGTGGAGACTTTTGAAGAGTTTCAACAGTATTTGGAATTTTCGTGCTTCGAATATTTAAATTGCCCATTTTTAGGCATTCATTCATGAACGTAATTTCCTTCAGTTGTCCAAAGGAGCATGAGCGTTTAGGTCATTCATACTATGTCCTCTTGTTCAGTGCCGTCTGCTTAAGGTCTTACCGTGACGTCTTTATCCCTTTCATTTCTGTCTGCAGGTCTCTTCTCTATATGTCTTTCGGTCTGCCTCTATCTCTCATACCCTGGAGATTTCATTACAAGAGCTGCCTTGTAATGTTAGCAACGCATTTTCTCAGTATGTGTCTAATCCATAGCTAGCTTTTCTTCTCATCTCCACTTTCACGAACACCTGTTTAGTTCTTGTCGTCAGTTTCAAATGTTAACTATGAAATTGCTTTAATGCTCACTTATTCCTTCAACTAGGGACGATAATTAAATCATTCCTGTCAGACAGAAAACATGTAGTTTCTTACAATAACTCTTGCTCAACCCCAACCGCATAAAACTCTAGGAATAGTCGTTGACCAGCATATAAATTGGAACTCACATGTTCATGCACTGACCAAGCAAACGGCACAGAAAGTTTACCAGTTAGCTAAAATCAAACATTTCCTAGATGAAGATGCACGAAAACTTGCCTATATATCTCACATACATACAAACCTTGACTATTGCTCCACAATCTGGGATGGTTGCTCAATGTAAAACACAAAGAGACTCCATTCACTACAAAAGCGTGCAGTGCTTCTAGTTTCTGACATCTGCCAAACACAGTGTTTGGATCTATATAAAGATCTCAAAATACTGCCTCTAAGAAGAAAGCGCTTTCTGTTCAACAAAGCTAAATTTGTTCACAAAATCCTGTCACAGAATGCTCCAATATATCTGTGGCCAATGTTCAAATACAATGAAAGACGCAGTCAACGCCTTAACAAAATACAAGTGCCGAAGCCTAGGCTTGACTTATTCAAGAAAAGCTTAGCTTACTCTGCTGCTCATCTTTGGAACTATCTTCCACATTATCTAAAACATAACAACCTCAGTCCCTATTCATACAATCGTAAACTTTTCGAATACTTTATGAGTTCTGATTATCTGCCCCCTAATGTGATTATTTTTCCGAACAAATGGTATAATATCGAGTGTAGGTTTAATGATGATGTTAGTGCTTTTCAACATATTTTGTTTCATGGTAATACTTAGTTTGTACTTTTCAACATATTCTATTTCATGTTTATAATTAGATACTGTGAATGTGAGTATGCTATTATTTTACCTTAACAACGTTGAATTCCTTGAATTGATGGGTAAAATATATGTGAGAATAAATGAAATCAGTATAAAAGACGAGAGAAAGGAAGGGCAGAATGTCAGACGGGCCTGCGTGCCCAATTCTCAACCCTTTGAAAATAAAGTTCGTTCGTTCGTTCTCTCTTAGACGAACCTATGTTCCTATGTGGTAAAGTGGGATGATATAAATATTTATAGGGGACTTAGTGTACTGACTGAGATCAGCTGTGAAGGTATCTGTATCTAATAAGTGTGGTGTATTACAGATGACCTTACTTGCTACCACATTTATACCTCAGTCAGAATTATTCTGGAATATTGTGATGACTACGTTGAATGTCTAGGGTTATGATAATGATGAAGTGTAAGTCACAACAACAACCGACAGATAAACAATTTAATTTATTCCACAACACTTTACAACACTGTGACACTCACACACATAAAACATTCTATAAGACTATCTTAAATGAGTCAAGTGTTAAAGTTTAAAAATATATGTATTAATTCCTTTCAATAATAGATATCCTGATTCAACTACACAGTGAACGAGGAATCACAATCAAATGTAATTACAAGTTATATGTACACAATTTATAGTTATGATCTTTGTATTGACATATTTTATTATTATTATCATATGTGTGTAAGTTGTGATGTAGTACTATGAGGTAATACTGGCTTGTTCAATCTTGGTGGTTATTTGTCATCATGACTTCAAGTGTTTGCTTATGGTGGAAATAGTATTGGGAAAAGTTCACAGTTCCTGTCAATTGAAATAATTTATTGTCCCTCTTTATTTACTATATTATCAGTTTTAGAGGGGCACATAAAATTGAGCTGCTCTGGCCACAGAATCTTATCTTCTGTGAGGGCGGCAGTAAACAGACATCCTCTTCGCGCGTGCTTCACCGAGTTCTTGAGACACCTCACTAGTCGCTATCTGGACCAAGGGGTATGCTATCAGCCTCTGGATTCAGCAAAACTCAGACCAGGTGCTGCTTCAATAAGTTATGACCACGGTCCCTGAAACAAGAAGGTTGTACCTCCTACTTCAGAACTAATTTATAATCTGTTTCCACACTGAACACAATACATAACAAACACTGAGTTCAGAGCGGTAGGCCAACTGCTAGCTTCATCTGAAACAATTTACACCAGTATTCTCCTCCTAAATGGTTACTACGCCTCTGCAATTCCAGCATTAGTTCCTTCTAGTCAATAAGATAGGTGTCAGTGTACTATTTGGTGATCCCATGCATTTATACTTCTCTCCGACAACTTTGTTTTTTTTGTTCAGGTTGGAGCACTATCTAGGCTTTGCCTCATGTTTGCTACTGAACCACACACATATACATACATAAATTATCAATTCACATTCAATTTTCATCAAAAAGATATCAAATATTTCAATCTTACCACAATTCATGGAAATAATAAACAAATACGTTGACTGGCGATGAATTATGGCACAAATTCCGATCTGCCTCTGTCCCAGGCTTTTATTTAGAAAAAATAGGAGCTGGATCTCAACGCACTGTTTCTTAGTAAGTTTATTTTAAAATGTGGCACTGAACAGACGCTCCTAAATGACTATATCAACGGTCTAGCCAATAGGGCAATGTTTACAAAGCTTTTGAAAAAATTTAAACTTCCTACGTTTCCCCTAACAACCAAAAATAGTATTTGCAATCCGACTAATCATGTTTAGCCTTACATATCATTCCCTCCAATCAAATCGGATTTAACATGGTGGCCTATTTCCCGTAAAATGGTGGTTTCAAAACATGCCACTGTGCAATTATGATTTGGTGTTGTCTAACAGCACCACTCTAGTATTATGGCTATAATTTGTTAATTACTATTAAACTAATTTCTTAACACCTAACATATTTCTTTGCCAGCAAGTCCTAAGGCAACCCAAAATATATAAATTTAATGGAGCTAAGTGGCTGCGTTCAAAATATGCATTTCCTAGGATAGTCGTGTATTTTTTTTTTTTTTTTTTCGATTTAGAACCGCCACCTGTCCTGCCTTTTCGACTGTTCTCTCAGACTAATGTCAGGATTTCAGACATAAAACAGTAGAATGTCATGTTTCCTAATTAGCATTAAACATGTTTTTTAAAATCTAACCGTGTATTGGTAGTGTTTTTTTTTATCACTGTCTATTTGAAAAAAAGTTAGTGCTTCATGCCTTTCGCGTTGGGGGTGGCATTAATATTAATCGCGAGACGCGTGTTAGTGTTGCATACGTCCTCCGTTCAGCCCTCTCTCTTTCTATCCTAAGTCCATCTGTCCTTTCGTTTATGTTAACGTAGTGTATAAAATGAAATTAATGGAATATTAATCTAGGTCATTACGCAGTGTGTCTATCTCAAGGTTTTCTAAGAAATACAGTACACGTTTTATTGTTTTGTTGAAACGCGTGTATGCTGCTGTAGGCTTTACTAGTAAACGTGAAAGCGTGAGAACATGCAGACGAAGCAGAAAAAGGGGGATCTCTAGTATAGTCATTGTGACAGCACTGTTCTTTACCATTCTTCTTTCCCTTTTATTGAATTTATGTGTTAGGCTTTACATTTACCTTTTAATTTATATATGTGGATTTAGAATGTTTCACGACATCCTATTTCTCAACACTTTGAAAACAAAGTTCGTTCGCTCTCTCGCTGGCTCTCTCTCTCTCTCTCTCTCTCTCTCCCTCGCTTTCTCTCTCTCTTTCTCTCTCTCTCTTAGACGGGCCTAAGTTCCTTTCCCTCAACACTTTGAAAATAAAGTTCGTTCGCTTTCTTTCAGTCCCTATTCATACAATCGTAGACTTTTCGAATACTTTATTAGTTTTGATTACATGCCCCCCTAATCAGATTATCTTTTCTTATAATATCAATTGTAGGTTCTAATGACGATGTTTGTACTTTTCTACATATTTTATGTCATGTTTATAAGTAGTTAATGTTAATATGAGTGTGCTATTTTATTTTACTTTGCAACGTTGAATTCCTTGACATTGATATGTAAAAAGCATATGGGAATAAATGAATTCAGTATGAAAGGTGAGAGAAAGGAAGGGCAGAATGTCAGACGGGCCTGCGTGCCCAACTCTCAACCCTTTGAAAATAAAGTTCGTTCGTTCGTTCTCATCTCCACTTTCACGAACACCTGTTTAGTTCTTGTCGTCAGTTTCAAATGTTAACTATGAAATTGCTTTAATGCTCACTCATTCCTCCAACTAGTGACGATAATTAAATCATACCTGTCAGACAGAAAACATGTAGTTTCTTACAATAACTCTTGCTCAACCCCAACCGTAATAAATACCGGCGTTCCTCAGGGCTCTATTCTTGGGCATCTACTTTTTCCTATATACATTAATGACCTTCCACTACACGTCGAGCACGCATCCTGTGACCTATTTGCTGATGACTGTACTGTCTACACGAGTGATACAAGTTGCAACACACTCAAACTATCGTTACAAAAAGATACAGATAATCTGATTACGTGGGGCATCGGGAATCGCATGCTAATAAATATAATTAAAACAAAATGCATGTTAATATCAACTAGACAAAAATTAAAAAATTCAGAGAAAACAGCACGTCAGATCTACATTAGTACCTCACTAATTGAAAACGTTAATGAACATAAAACTCTAGGAATAGTCGTTGACCAGCATCTAAATTGGATTTCACGTGTACATGCACTGACCAAGCAAACGGCACAGAAAGTTTACCAGTTAGCTAAAATCAAACATTTCCTAGATGAAGATGCACGAAAATTGTTCTATATATCTCACATACAAACAAACCTTGACTATTGCTCCACAATCTGGGATGGTTGTTCTATGTCCAACACAAAAAGACTCCATTCACTACAAAAGCGTGCAGTGCGTCTAGTTTCTGACAACTGCCAAACACAGTGTGTAGATCTATATATCTCAAAATACTACCTCTAAGAAAGCGCTTTCTGTTCAACAAAGCTAAATTTGTTCACAAAATCCTGTCACAGAATGCTCCAACATATCTGTGGCCAATGTTCAAATACAATGAAAGACGCAGTCAACGCCTTAACAAAATACAAGTGCCGAAGCCTAGGCTTGACTTATTCAAGAAAAGCTTAGCTTACTCTGCTGCTCATCTTTGGAACTATCTTCCACATTATCTAAAACATAACAACCTCATTGTATCCTATTCATCACAATTGTAGACTTTTTCGAATACTATTCATGAGTTCTGATTATCCTGCCCCCCCCCCCCCCCCCCTGGATCTCTCTTCTTCCCCCCCCCCCCCCCCCCCCCCCCCCCCCCCCTATGTGATTATTTTTCCGAACAAACGATATAATATCGAATGTAGGTTTAATGATGATGTTTATACTTTCCAACATATGTTATTTCATGGTGATACTTAGTTTGTACTTTTCAACATATTTTATTTTATGTTTATAATTAGATGCTGTGAATGTGAGTATGCTATTATTTTACCTTTACAACGTTGAATTCCTTTACATTGATGGGTAAAATGCATATGAAAATAAATGAAATCAGTATAAAAGACGAGAGAAAGGAAGGGCAGAATGTCAGACGGGCCTGCGTGCCCAATTCTCAACCCTTTGAAAATAAACTTCGTTCGTTCGTTCGTTCGTTCTCTCTCTCTCTCTCCATGTCTCCATCTCTCTCTCACGCGCTCTCTCTCTCTCCCTCTCTGTGTATGTGTGAGTGAATGCACGTGTGTGCTCTCAATTACTGAATATGATGAAAATTTTGATTACTTATTATAGAAGATAAGAATATTTTAAATTGAAAATACTTTGAGAATTGTATTATGGCAGGGCAGACTTTTTCATAGTATTTAAATCGTTTTATTCCAGGCAAGCACCCATTTATGATAGTCTTTTACTTCTTGGGGTTTTTTTTTGTTCTCTATGTTTCAGAGCCTTACAATGGGACTAATTTGACACTTCTGTTGAAGATTCTTAGTTTTGTGATCGACTTAATTTTTCTTTTATATATTCCTAAATGCAATGAAAGTTCATCTTGCATTTTGTGTTCTTATTTTGATATCACCTGCCTATGGCTCCAACTTTGTCTATATTGTTGCTATGATTCTGTAGTACAACTATCAGGGGTATGTATAAGCATTACTGTGGTTATTTATTGTAACACTGCAGGTAACATAAGTCATAAAGAAAGACTGTAATTTATATTGTACATCGTACATCAATATCCTTTAATGCAAAAGATCCAATAAATTGACAATATAGCAGAGTGTTATGCTTTTGTCACATTTCAAAAGCGAAAATAAAAACATAAATATACTAAACATAGTATGTGTAAACTCATATATCTATCTATTTATCTATGTATCTATCTATGTATCTATGTATCTATGTATCTATGTATGTATCTATCTATCTATCTATCTATCTATCTATCTATCTATCTATCTATCTATCTATCTATCTATCTATCTATCTATCTATCTATCTATCTATCTATCTATCTATCTATCTATCTATCTATCTATCTATCTATCTATCTCTCTCTCTCTCTCTCTCTCTCTCTCTATATATATATATATATATATATATATATATATATATATATATATATATACATATACAGCCTTACAAAGACACAAAGGCGCGCGAGCACTTACGCCCACATGGGAAAATTGCGGAAGGTAAATACCACGACAGTACTTTTTCCCTCCAAAGTGATATTAAGGTTAAAAAAGAAACTGTCTTTTAATAAGGTGGTAAGTCGAATCCCACATCCTGTCGTCGACACATGTGCTCGTCTTTCTGTTCTTTCGCCATTTCATATTTTTCAGAAGCATTCATCGCGCATGTCACAAAACAATGGCGGCTTCCATGGACATCCGGTACTAGGGCAGGTGCGTGAAGGTAGCGGACAAGGCCAGTAAAGAACATGCTCATTATTAGACAGGAAACGCGCAGCCTATTTGTGCTAGAAAGCGTAAGCCGCGGTCATCTTCGGCAATCTTGACCCTGGCCATTGTTGTCAGGGTGAGCGCTGAGGGGGAAGAAAAAGGAACTGGGATGGAGGGAAAGAAAGACTAGTTTTTTCCCGTTGTCCCGAACTCGGGGCGTGCGCAGATTTCAACTTTATTTGCGATGGGCGTGATACTCTTTATTCGCACATCTTGAGAAGTGTCGTGTCCACAAAAGACTCGGAGATAGAAAGATACCTTAAGGTCAGAGGTCCTGGGAAGCCGAGGTCAAGAGAAGCGCTGGGGTCGCCTTAAGGACAGAGGATAGATCAAGTGTAGATAGAATGGCCATTCTTGAGAAGTCTTATTTAAGGACAATAGAAGCCATACGTGTTTGATACAGGAAATACTGCACATGAGAAACTAATAAATGATGAACAAAGGAAAGAAACGACAGTGAATAATCCGGACATGGTCCGGTATCGTCTGTCCACTAAATCTTGAGTGTTTTGTGGTCGAATCAATCTAATAAATGCACTTCCGTTTCCTGTTTACTAGCTATGGGAACAGTAAGCCATGCATCGTCAGAGATGTAAGGTTTGTAATTATACGATATTACTACAGTATTTGTCATTTACATTTACATATATTCATCTATCATTTTATTTGTTTCCAGTTTCTCTGTTCCTTTTTTTCATGTTTATTGTACATTGTCCCAATTATTAATTCCTTTGAACTGTCAGTTTTATTTTCAATAATTATGAGTTTTATGTATTATGTTCATTGTAATGATTTCAGCGTGTTTGCATTACATATTTTACACATTATCAGTACTATCGTCATAGTAACTGCGCCTTGAGAAAACTAAGGCGGACATGTCTCTCTGCATCCTTCAGTAATTCCTGATGTTTATCAATTGTACTGTTTACTTTTTTTAGCCTTCTACTTTGTCTTCCCCTTTCAACTCTAAAAGGAGCATAGGTCTTGTCATTAGCTCCACATTAGTGATCAATTCTTCTTTCTACGCAATAATCCATTCTTGAAAGTCTGTAGATTTTTTTTTTTTTTTTTTTTCCTGCTTCAGTGTCACGGGATTGCCTCCCCTTACTTTGCAGTAGTGGTCCACTAATGGTCACAACGCAAGCGTATCTAAAAGTAGGTCGTCCAAGGTATCTATCTTCACGCAAGATTACTCTTGGCAAAGATGTAGATAGGAGAGGAATGACTTTTCTACCTTAAGGGAGCCTTCACAAGATATTCCCAGACGTAAAGAACAAAACGCTGCTTAAGGGCTGAACACATTTGTTAACTTATTCTCTGGTCCGTCGCCTTTTGTGAAGGGGTTATGTTATGATTCTGGCCCGTCAAGCCCCCAGTTGGAGTAATCCAACAAATGCCCTCTTATAATTAATGGCTCTCTCTATATATATATGTATATGTATATGTATATATTTATCAAGAAAACTTGGCTCATACGTTTGCTTTCGTACAAATAAACTGAATCAACTATTATTGTTTAGTGTAAAATAACATACAACAAATTTAATAGTCAATTAGTTCAACAAGTTAAAATAAGGATTAAAGGGGGTGAAAGTTATATTCAGTTTTTCCTCATTTAGGTTTTGGTAGGGCGTTAATAAGAATAATGTCCGTATTTTTTGCTGTAGCCTGTTACACACAACGTAGCTCCAGATGAGTCCTGCAGCCATGGTTTCCGTCACTTCTTTTTGGGTGATGAGTACACTTCTCCACATAATTCATCCACTGTAGGCGGTTGGTGGTGATACTCTTCCCTCACACTAGTGGCGTAGGAGCTTCAGTACTTAAGTCTGATGTCTTGTAACCAACCCCCTGGGGGAAGGGGGGGAGGGGGGGTATGCTAAATTGACTGTGCGTCCTTGCACAATTTACTTTCACAGCAAGGCGATGGCGCCGTTTGCGTGGACCTCGGTTCGATTCACTTATATTTATTTTCTGTTGTCCTGTGTCCTCCTTTCTGTCCAACGAGTGTCTCCTAATGACCTATATTTATTTAGTTATTTATTTACTTCTCATAGGTAGGAGCAGTTTGCTTCTGTTGTTTCTGACTGAAGTTACAACAAGTAGTCTATAATATGGACGGTGTAAACTTCTGAATCGGTTTGTATAGAAATTTAAGCACAGAATACAACGAAATAAAACTGATATGGAACCACGGGAAAAAAAACAAAATTTTTGAATGAGTTTTACAACAGAGAAAAAGTAAATATGAAAGTATCACTCACAAGTTGCTGTTAGGCGTTATTGGTGTAAATTTTGCTTGTTACTTTAGTAACAAAAGTACACACTGCTGACTTCCAGGTCTACCGCATATGGATTCCTCGCGGACAATTGAACACATCAACGTTTTGGTAGATCTGGAAAAAAGCTTCAAGGGAGTAAACTTCGTATGAAATATAAGAAGACTATAAGAAACAAAGACATTTATTTAGCAACATTAGACCCTAGTACCACGATAGTTTCATTCTTTGATCCATAGCCGCCGACCGTCAAAGCAGTCAGTGGCCATCACGCCTAGTGGCGTCTTGTAGGGCAACAACAAATTGATTCCACTTTGCTCGGTCGGCGGCCATCCTTCGAACAGTGCCCCAACTCTGGTTAATTCTTTGCATCTCAGCCTCCACAGTCCTCCGCCAGGTTGTGTTTGGTCGGCCTCTCTTTCGTTTTCCTTCAGGGGTCCAAAGCATAGCTGTTCTTGTGATGGCATCGGGGTCTCTTCTGAGGACATGGCCAACCCAGCTCCAGCGTCTGCCAGCTATGATGGTGTGCATGTCCTCTTGCTTGCTCCGAGTAAGCAGATCTTGGTTGGTGATGGTATTCGGCCAAAAGATTCGGTGAATTTTTCTTAGGCATGTTGTGTGAAAAGAGGACAATTTCGACATTTCCTTACGATAGTTTCAAGGCAGATCAAATCATGATTTAAAGACATCATTTGGACAAAAATACAGCTTACTACCACGCCACGGTTAAGGTATTGATAAATCTTAATTATACAAAGATAACACTTGGACAACACTGGAGATGAGTACCACACCAGTCTAAGGACAATAAGAAAAATTAATGATACAAAGACAACACTTGGACAAAGTTAGAGTTTTGTGTTACGCTTTGTACAACATTAGAGCATTGTACTGTAATCGTGCTGAGAACAAATTATTACACAAAGACAACATTTAAACAACAACTGAGTTTTGTAACACGCCACCATAATGGTACTGAAAATAGTAATACAGAGCAACACTTGGACAACATAAGAACTTTTTGCACCACGCCAATTAAAGGGCAGTAAGAACATATGATATACGGAGATGTTTGGACGGTGACGAAAACTTGAGGAACAAACAAAAAATGTATCTTTCTTCTTCTTCCTCGTTCGTCTTTCAAGACGGTTAGCGTTGCACTATGTTGTACGCCATGCGGCCCAGTGCATCCGTCTTCAGCATGCGCTTATTTGGGACTGCTTCACTAGCCATTGGTTTTCCGTGACCTCCCTGCTAAGCAGCAGTTGTTTGTCATCAGAGTTATCTCTCCTAGGAAAGCTGTCTTTGCGGACTAACGAGTATTTCCTACCCGGGTTTGTGTGAAGTTTTCCTTCTCATAGGTGGATGTCCAACCAAGATTATCGTGCTCTTCCTGCACTGACTTTTTTTTTGGTAGGGTTTGTCACGTAGGGTTTATATTCATTTAATTTCCTACATCTTCTTCCTATTCTTTCACCCGATTTCTCTCTTTTATTATCTCTGTATTTCATTTTTCCTGTATATTTTTCATCCATTCGTTTTTGCGAATATTATTTTCATATAATTCGCAAACTTTACCTGTTTTCCTTTCTCTAAAACTGAGAATCGCACCTGGGTGGTATTGCGTACATGTCAGTCGCGCTGGTCGGACGATAGGCGTGAATTTACAGCATTCGCTAGACATTCGTCTGAGGGTCTCTGGCCTGGGGCGTGAAAATTCACCCGAGGGACATGGAAAGTAGACAGAGAGTCTGCATTTCAGTAAACGCATGAGGTTTTTCGTCAGAAAAAACCCGGCTTAGCGTGAAAATCCACTCCGCACTGCAGACGGTGGTCTGAGATTTGCAACTCATGCAAGCCCTCGGCCACTGATGGCTGTTACGTCACGCGATAAGCGGACGAAGGTGTTATACGGACAGGGGAGACTATTTCGCTTGGCGAAATAAGATTAGGATCCTGTGTCCGATTTTAAAGATATTGGCCAAGTTTGAAACTTTAATTTCATTCTCGCTCATAGACTCACAGTAGATAGGTTGCTCGTAAACAGAATAGCTGTTAGCGAAGATCTCAGTTTGTTTCGGCAAGAAAGTTTTGGGGTGACCCTAACTTTACCAGCACCTAGTAGTAGTTTCCATACTTGTGAAGAAATAGACAGTCCTTATTTTGAACCACGTGGGTTTCTTAAGTACCACTGGTCTAAACAGTGCATATGCAACCCGAGTTAGCCAGAAATACTATATCCCAATAACGGGTTTTCAAAGACTGTAATGATAAATACTGGACCTTGGAGCCAGATCTTAATTTCTTCTAGAAACTCTACGTAATTTTTCTGCCTGGTGGCGCGAAATACTTCAAGTATTAACTAACATTTCCCGACTATATATATATATTTTTTGTGGACAAATCTGTGGTGTGACTAAAGTGAATCCTATACTGAGGGAAGGCACCGACCTGACATTCATCATTTCTAGAAACCTACGCTATTGACACTGTGCTCTGCTAACTCCCGCGCCTGGACTAATTTTAGGTGACTTAATCAGACATTTGAACAAATTTGCACACCCAAGTAGTCGTTCCCGGAGACTCCGAGTTAAATACGTCTTTTGGAACTGGGGACTTCTTGGCAGAAGACTGCATTTTTTGAGTCTGTGTGAAGATCTAAAATCAGTGTGTTCCAAGAGGCAGCGAGCAAAGTCGTGAGTACATGTATGAGAGGCCATGGCGGAATGAATGAGTGTACGCTGGTTTGAGTGATATTTTCACTATTATATCTTTGACACCCTGTTGCTGTCCTAATTTTTTTTTCAATCTGCATAATTTGTTGCTAAGGCTAGAGTTCTTGTGTTTTTGTCTTAGGTAAAATCAGATTTTTTTCAAACTCTGTGCATATAATTACGAGATAAAACAACGAAAACTCTTAGAATCAAACCCTATGTATATGTGACTCTGGCGCCATCATCTGTTCTCTTAACGGGGCTGGGCTAAACCTAGAGTTAACACTATAAGGGGGCTATCATCCTTGCAACATTTCCTTGAATTTTTATGACTATGTGTATATGTATTCTCCTTGATGTACTTTCTTTGATGTTGTGAGCCGATTTTTTCCTGATATTAAAATCGCTCTTGAACTTAATAATAGTGTTTGGTCAGCTCGTTCTAGATAATATATATATATCATTGTTATAGTTTTCCCACGCATGTGTGTTTACCTGTCGTCACGTGTATGTGCGTGCCTGTGAGTGATAGAAATATACGTAATATGTATATTGGTGTAGTCTGTCTGACGCTGTAACAACTGTTGTAGAAGATAGGTGAGAGAGAGAAGAATTCTTTTCGCTTTCAGAGACAGCCACTATATCAAAATCTATCATCTCACGTGTGTGGAAATTCTATTACCTTTCACTAACTCTCACTGAGTCTATCACCTATTCAAACCTATTCAGAAGGGACCAAACCTAGTCTTAATTCTCCTATCGAAAATCTACGACAGGGTTTACTCCCTGACTTTTACCAGGGTGAGTTCCCTGGGCATGCCCTTGGTGGGAATGTAGGACATGTCCACACTCCAGTGGGCTCAAAGTTTCCACACCTAACGAGAGGGGTGGCATGCTCCCCCCGGGGTTTCTGTAGGGTCCACCGCCCATAATCTACAGTTTTACCCCGTATACTCAGGGGACCAGTTATTTGGCGTCAGCCGTGTTTGCAAAAGCAGGGGGTACCACGAGCAGGAACGGTTGGCTTGGTTGATAGAAGCTTTGTATTTGCGCAGGCGTTAGCTTCTATTTAGGAAGGACCTGTTTTGTCAACCCTTGGCCTCCCTCCCATAAAAAAAACAAATAAAAATACTTGTATGACTCTGCCCATGCACGATGATGAACATAGCACTTACTTACTTAGTCGTCTCCATTCTACCCTGGAGTGTCGCGTGTCTTCAACCTCGGAATGTAAAAGTTAGACATAGACAGCACTGCGCTATGATATCAGATTGTGACGAAATCAGTCGTACACTTTTATAACTCTCATCCACTCCGGCAGTATCGTTTATTTTCTTTATTTCTCTCATTCATCATCCTTTTATTTGGCACAAATTTTGCCCTTTCATTCATTATTTTGTTCTATGCTGGATCTAGTAGGGTGAAGTCTCTAACACTCCACTCCCCTACGGAAGTATCTGCTATGGGACTATCTTTATCTCTTACATTTTTGCTTTATCACTCCTCAGACTTATTTACGTTCCGCCAGGTGAACTGGGGTATTATCGTATCAATACCCAGTCATTATCACCGGTCAGCGGTAATACGGTTATCTATTTGAGTCGCCGGCCACCTGTGATAGGAGACGATCTTCGTCTGACAATATGGTACGAGGATGAATAGGATACCGTATTGTCCGTCTGAGAAATCAGTCTGGGGGATTCACACACAGAGGCTATAATGAGATAATCGTTTCACGGGGCATCCCTGTGTTTGATTATCGCAGATAATCTGTCTGGCCAGTCAACATTGGCGGAAGACATTACGCCAGGTAATCAGTTCACACATTTGTTTGTGAGAGGGCACAAGATGCCGGCGGAAATATTACCGCATGATTTGAAAGAGCTCACGCGTTGGAATATTAAATTTAATATTTTAACAGACGTGGGGGATAACTTGAAATTAGTCACCCCAACCCTGTGATAAAGATACTCTATTGGTTTGATTTGAGGGCCGGAATAAACATCGAATGTCATTTGAAAATTCGGGGGAAACACAATCTGTGATTTGAACTGAGAAGTGGGAAATATAATCTATCGGAATCAGAGACACAGAACAGAGAGACTGCACAGCACGTCATATGAGCGATTCCTAGAAGCCAGAGAGACATCGGACTTATAATTCCTATATTATAAGTGACAGATCGAAGAATTTGGGAAACTTAAAACCTAAAAAAGTAAGACGGTCTTTATAAATACAGAAACTGAAAAACTTAAGGGACCAGGACTTTAAATACCAAGAATGGAACCCTAAGGAATTGGATCACCCGTCATAAGAGAAACTTTCCCAGACCAAGTGTTTCGTAGATTCACTCTTCATAAAAGGTATTCAAAATTTCCAGACCAAGTGGTTCGAGAGCATATAACCTAAATTGCTCGTGTCCATTCTAACCTGCGCGAGGAGATTGTGAATTCCCAAAACTTTGGGGTAAGTGTAACAATTATTTTACAAATATGAATGTGACCTGTTTCTTGCTAAGTGGTTATATATATATATATATATATATATATATATATATATATATATATATATATATATATATATATATATATATATATATATATATATATATATATATATATATATATATATATATATATATATATATATATGTGAGGCTGGCAACCTCAACATATGAAACTAGTACATTCGTAAACCACTACAACAAACGCTGGTGATTTCTCACCCTAAATCTCCGTGAAGAGAAAATTTGATCCCAGTATAAAATTCACCAGCATTTCATTTATATTTAACTGTTAATACTAACTGATCATTTAATCTGTCACCAGTAGTTTTAAAACTAAACAATAGTTGTTTATTCAGTTATTACATGTATGAAAGCAAACGTATGTGCCAGAATCTTTAATATACATATATACGAATTCAGCGAATTTCCTCTTATAATGGTATAGCTCTGTTTAGAGGTAAATACATGTCTAGACATGTATTTACCTCTAAACAGAGCTATACCATTATAAGAGGAAATTCGCTGAATTAACTCAGCTGGGGGCTTGAACGGGCTAAAAACCATTGCTTAAATCCTTCACAAAAAGCGACGGATAGATATAAGTTAACAAATGTTCAGCGTTAAGCAGCATTGTTCTTGACTTCTGAATTACCTTGTGAATACTTCCTAGGGATAGAAGCGTCTTTACCCTTCTATCTACATCTCTGCCAAAAGTAACCTTGTGCGAAGGTAGACATCTTTGACGACCCATTTAGATACCCTTGAGTTTTTGCCACTGGTGGACCACTACTACAAGGCATGGGAGGCAATCCATGACACAGATGTCATACTTTTTGCCTGATTTCAGTTTTTGAGATTGTATGATGCTGTACTCCCAGCGACCTCTGGGTCGTCCTGGAAGTCTGGATCTCTGGTTCATGGTTTCATATGTGTGTCGAGGTAACCGGTTTTCTCCCATTCTGCAGACATTGAAGAACCATCGCAACTGAGACTGTTTCATCTGAGTATGCTGGATGCTGCTCCTTAACTCAAAAATGTGAATTGAATTTATTCCCTTTTGTATTTCTTTGGACAGGACAAGTGGAGGAAACAAAACTTTAAATAAAATATACAAAAAAACTCTTACCAGTGACTCTCCGCATTTTCATGTGATCAAAAGCCGACATTGGTCTGCTCTATTTCGTGATTTTCGTACATTGCAGTTAGGAATAAGCAGCAGGTGCGCAAGATACACACTCCCAGCTCGGGGAGGTAGTGTCGAAACATAACAATACGGGACTCTTTCGAGGTACCGTAATTGGAATGAGTACACTTTAAACCCTTTAACGAGGATCTACTGCAGGGCAAGTCTGGTGCCAGCAGCTGCGGTAATTCCAGCTCCAATAGCGTATATTAAAGTTGTTTTTTTTCGACACGAGGTTTTGATAGGGCTTTCAACCCCACCATGTAAAATTGTTGCCATAGAAACCACCGTTGTTAGAGCATGCATATGCTTGGTGAAGGCTTCCTGGAGACAATGTTGCAATGTTGATTCCATGCTCCGTAAGGATCACGTGAGTTAGTGCAAGCTCTCTAAGAACAACCACAGTGCTGGCTCCATGCTCCGTTAGGAGCGCCACAGAGATAGAAGAAGTTAGGTATATACATCTTACTTGTTGTTTAAACATTATATTTGTATTATCATCATCAATTCTCTTTTCCCTCCCTATGAAGGTAATATGGAGTAAAGACTGAAGCTAGTTCTCATGAAGCCTTCACCAAATCCTTCACCAAAACCTTCACCAAAACCTTCACCAAAGCCTTCACCAAATCCTTCACCAAAACCTTCACCAAAGCCTTCACCAAAGCCTTCACCAAAGCTTTCACCAAAGCCTTCACCAAAGCCTTCACCAAAGCCTTCACCAAAGCCTTCACCAAAGCCTTCACCAAAGCTTTCACCAAAGCCTTCACCAAAGCCTTCACCAAAGCTCTTGTAGCTGTGGTTTCTGTAGCGATTTTTTAACACGATGCGGTTGCCAGTTCTATGCATAAACTCATATAACGACATGACTGAGGGCGCAGGAGGCATATTCTTTCGTTGCTTCGTCAAAGACACCCCCGCCCTTTTGGAATTACACGGGGCAAAATTAAATATGAACGTAAACATATCACAGATGATGATGATGATGATAATTATTATTGTGAGAAATAATAATGATTATAATCATAAAAACAAAACTTGGTACTCATCTAATAGTTTTGTTTTGTTGTCGCTATTTATTTATTGTCTTCATTCTAAAGTTCGTGATAAATCTGATTATTTCTATTATTTGCCCAGCTTTAATACGCCTATAAGTACTCCACAGACATTTGTGCCAAGAAAACAAACAAACAAATAAAACCCAGATAAGGAGCGCAAATTAATGGTGAAATCGCGTGATGTCCCCTAAGCTGATATCGCCTGTCTGTGGCAGCCATCTTGACTCTTGATCGTACTCCCCTAGTAGTAAATTTCAATTTGTGGAGCGACAAGAACATCCCCTTAATTGCTGAAGATCGTCGTCAAAGCTCGAGACTTCCCTGGAGATCTGTCAGGGAGATTTTTAAGGCGGTTTTGTTAGAGAGTTTCAGAGGCCACGGGCAGGGGTTAAAAAAAAAAAAAAACCCAGAATTTCTTTATCGCGTTGTACTTGCGTCGAGATACGGTGAAGCGTGTGAGAACAAAACCAAGAAGACCCAGAAGCCAGAGTGTGATCTGACCCATGGGACGCGCGTTGGCGTTAAGAGAAACAGGAATGTCACACCCTCACCCATTCCCGGACAAGATGTCCTGGTATCTCTAGTGAGCTTTCGTGATGGATCTGAAAATGGATTTGGGTAGGTCGTTAGGACTAAGAAATTATTGTCTGCCCTGCTCTATAGAGTCGCTATTTTGATTGGGTTGCTTAGATTGTCGGAGCTGAAATTTCCCCCTTATGGAGCATGCGCCATACAGGAAGGTTGCAACAAGCTTTCATATGCTCCTTACAGCTGTGGTTTGTGTGGCCATTTGTTTTATGTGGTGAGTCTGCTAGCCCTATGCACAACCTGCAGTAGGCCCATTCTTTTATTGTCCCTTCAGAGACCGGGAGGGGGCTACGAGGGGTTTAACAAAATATGTACACCAATAACTGATCTCTGCTAATTTTTTTGCCGTTACTTCCCCTTACTTTATTTATCTCCCTTGCTCAAAGTAGTCTTACATTTGTAACTATATGAAAACGGAAGTGTCCTCACAGAGAGAATATGTCGGTTAACAGCTGAGGTGTATCAACATACTCGCAGAACGTGCCTTGTAAAAGGTTAACTGACCTTAATATTCCTTTTCGTTACATCTCTTAACATCGTGTCTACAAGTAATATAACATTGTTCATCTTTCATATCGCTTTAGGATTAGTGCTCACCTCGCCAGTCCATTTCCGTTGCTGAATCGGACACTCCAAGACAATTCTCCATTTCTGTCATTTTCCCATGAGTACCTGCTTCTAGAGACTTTAAATACGATTCCGGTCATTAATGGGAGGGATATGTTTCAAAGTAAAATTTAAACGATTTGAAAAAAAATGCAGTTTTTATCTCTTCTCATTACCATAAGACACGAAACGCTGGGATTGGCTATCATCCAAGTAGGGGTCAGGTAACTATGCTCAATTCCCTCCAGTTCCCTGACACACGTGCGCTCTCAGAGCTACGATCAGGGTGTTTGCCAGAGCAGTCGCGTGAAGTCATATACCGACCTGCCTATTTATTTATTTTATTCTCTTTCGTGGCTGTCTTTTAATTGTCAAATAATAATTTCCATATATTTGTGTTCAGCGGGAAGCCAACAAAGGACTGCCTTAATTTTCACTGTTTGTTCATACTGCACTAGAGACAATTTACACAACTATCTCCTCTATGTTGCCATGGGAACATTTGTGTTGTCTTGGCGATTGTCCTCGGGCTCAAAATGGCGACTATCGTCTGCCAGAAGCCTGGGGATTCTGGGACAGATCCGAGTCAACAAATCAGAGCGAAGAGCTACTGGAGAATAGGAGAAGGGGAGGGAATTTATTTTTTTATTTCCTCTGTTGGTTTTTTTTCCTCGAGTTATTGTTAAGGAAGATCAATGGCCAGAGCTAATGCAATCGAGTCTAATAATGTTTGTCAAGTCATCGGATGATTAGTCGCCTTCATTCTGGCCGCTGCAAGTTTGTATAAGAATTTGGGTAGCCCAGGCTGGCGAGTCGGATACGAAGAGTTGTTGCTACAGTAAGCTGGATGACTGCGATCGAACTTGGTCATAAACAACTTGACTGATGCCACGGTATTTGGTGAGCGGCAGCGAACGGTATAAATGAGAGATATAAACAACGTTTCGTTGATCGATATTGATATTATTAAGGTCATCTGACTTAGTCTGTTTAGACAAGTCGAGGTTCGCTTTCATTTTAAAACATCGTTGCTCTCTGTTCTATTTTCTACTCACAATGAATGGCACCTCTTTCTTTCGTTCACGTGTTGGAAGGTAAAGCTTTACATATAGTATTTTGCGGGAGTAAAGTGTTAAAGACTTCACTTATGCTAAGTCTAAGCTTTATGAGGCGGGGTGACTAGCTCCCTTTCTAGATGCCTATGCCTTCCCCAACTCAGAGCAACGTCAGGTACCCATTTTTGCTTACAATTGGGTAGACTGGAGCGTGACGCCACATGGTTTCGAACTAAGTCTTGTTGCCGTTGATGTAAACGCTATACACTCTACCACTTGAGCGTTGGAAGAGGAGGCCAGAAAAGAAGCCACAAGTATCCTAATTAAAAGCCACAGTAACTCTTCCCAGACCAACGAATTTGATGGACGTCGGAGGCTGACTGTCTACAGGCCTGATTAGAAGGAGAGACTGTCCATGAACGGTGACCACTGAGTGACCCATGCTCCGTTCAGGCCGAACATCCTTTGACGGAAATGAGTAAATGCATAAATACAGTGTGCATAACAGTGTGTAGTCTGACCATTCTCGCTCCGGAAGGAGCATGTGACCACCCTGCAGTTGACCTCCTTGCATGAAGCTGGTGCCAGCGCATTTCCATTTCTCTTGCAGTGGTGGTTCCTGTAACTATTCAGTTTAGTAGATGATGCTGGTGCTAGCGGTATGCACAACCAAGCATACGTTGCCTCTTAAGATGTCTGTGACAGCGATGGTTCCATTCTTGGTTTCCGCAGAGATCCCATCAAAACCACACAATAAATCAGCCCTGTTGTTCTTGTCTCTAGTATATCTGTTGTTCTGAACACTTGGGCAACATGCATTCTTACATATAGTCTAGATTGGCTAGCGTCTGTTATATTTGTTGCTGTTGTTTTGGAGTCTATCGTTCTCTGTTGAACTAAGCCATGTTGTGTTTGTGAGTCCTTATAGCTGTGACTGATTTGTTTGCTTCTAACATAGTAGTCCGTTCTGTGAAATCCCGTAAAACAAGAATTATTCTTCTCATTTTACGACGATCTATGTATTCATCTTCGTTTTCAAATCCAAAGTGCGGAGTTGTACCTGACTCGTTTTTAAATTGTACGTCTTTGCAATTTCATCATCCCTGTTCTCTGAGATCTATTTCTTTATTTGACACCTTTTACTTTTGAGGTAAATGCCTGCTCTAAAATACGACTCAAAGAAGGTAAAAAAAAAAAGAAGAAGAAAACACACCATAAACTAAATTATGCCAGGAATATGTAAAGACACTGCGAGCTAAATGACACGGCTCATTCAGACAAAAAGCAAGCTGGCGGCTTTACGTGACTTGTACTGCTGAACATAAGATAAAGTACATACGGATGACTTCACAAAACGAATTGATAAAGTGGTTGAAGTATGTAAGGCAAGAGACAGGTTTATGACTTGATCTCCTCCAATAGCTTAGCGACTTTTTTGTATTTTTAAATTAGGACTTTGCCTCATCTTGGCGAAGTGCGCTCAGTTCCTCTTTGGCGACGTCAGTGAAGTTTCAAACACCGTGTGGCTGTAACAGTGAAAGGAGGAAATAGTAAAAGAAGAAACAGTTGTTTTGAATTCTGTATTTAAAGGTGTATTTTAGAGGTGTCTGTTTGATGTATCTGTCAGAGTTCATGGAAAGTTGTATCTGTGACTATGTGTGAGAAAAGTTGTATATGTCTGTATTTATGGAACGTTGTATATGTGTCTTTAGTTATTGAAAGCTGAGTCTTTGTTTATGGAAAGTTGTATCTGTGTCTGTCTTTATGGAAAGTTGCAATTGCGTCTGTGTTTATGGAAAGTTGTATCTGTATCTACAGGCAGTTGTATCTGTATCTGTGTTTATGGAAAGTTGGATGTGTGTCTATGTGTGAGAAAAGTTGAATCTGTGTCTGTATTTATGGAAAGCTGGGTCTGCGTTTGATGAAAGTTGTGTCTGTGTTTATAGAAAGTTGTATCTGTGCATGTGTTTGAGGAAAGCTGTGTCTGTGTTTATGGAAAGTTGTTTCTGTGTTTGAGGAAAGGTGTGTCTGTATTGATGGAATGTTGTACCTGTGCCTGTGTTTGATGAAAGTTGTGTCTGTGTTTATGGAAAGTTGTATCTGTGTTTGAGGAAAGGTGTGTCTGTATTGATGGAATGTTGTACCTGTGCCTGTGTTTGATGAAAGTTGTGTCTGTGTTTATGGAAAGTTGTATCTGTGCCTGTGTTTGAGGAAAGATGTATCTCTGCTTATGGAAAGTTGTGTCTGTGTTTGAAGAAAATTGTGTCTATATTTATGGAAAGTTGTATCTGTGCCTGTGTTTGATGAAAGTTGTGTCTGTATTTATGGAAAGTTGTATCTGGGCCTGTGTTTGAAGAAAGTTGTGTCTGTGCTTATAGAAAGTTGTGTCTGTGTTTCAGGAAAGTTGTGTCTGTAATTATGGAAAGTTGTATTTGTGTCTGTGCGTATGGAAAGTTGTATCTGTGTCTGTATTTATGGAAACCTGTAAATGTGCCTGTGTTTAATGAAAGTTGTGTCTGTATTTAAGGAAAGATGTATCTGTGTCTGTGTTTTTGGAAAGTTGTATCTGTGTCTGTATTTATGGAAAGTTGTATTTGTACCTGTGTTTGATGAAAGTTGTGTCTGTGTTTATGGAAAGTTGTATTTGTGCCTGTGTTTGAGGACAGTTTTGTCTGTGCTTATGGAAAGTTGTTTGTGTGTTTGATGAAAGTTGAGTCTGTATTTATGGAAAGTTGTACCTGTGCCTGTGTTTGGTGAATGTTGTGTCTGTATTTATGGAAAGTTGTATCTGTGTCTGTATTTATGGAAAGTTGTATCAGTATTTCTATTTATGGAAAGTTGTATTTGTGTTTGAATGTATTGAAAGTTGTAACTGTGTCTGTGTTTGATGAAAGTTGTGTCTGTATTGATGGAAAGTTGCACCTGTGCCTATGTTTGATGAAAGTTGTGTCTGTGTTTATGGAAAGTTGTATCTATGCCTGTGTTTGAGGAAAGATGTGTCTCTGCTTATGAAAAGTTGTATCTGTGTTTGAGGAAAATTGTGTCTATATTTATGGAAAGTTGTATCTGTGTCTGTATTTATGGAAACTTGTATATGTGCCTGTGTTTGATGAAAGTTGTGTCTGTATTTATGGAAAGATGTATCTGTGTCTGTGTTTTTGGAAAGTTGTATCTGTGTCTGTATTTATGGAAAGTTGTATCTGTGCCTGTGTTTGATGAAAGTTGTGTCTGTGTTTATGGAAAGTTGTATTTGTGCCTGTGTTTGAGGAAAGTTGTGTCTGTATTTATGGAAAGTTGTATCTGTGTCTGTATTTATGGAAAGTTGTATCAGTATTTATATTTATGGAAAGTTGTATTTGTATTTGTATGTATTGAAAGTTGTAACTGTGTCTGTGTTTGATGAAAGTTTTGTCTGTATTGATGTAAAGTTGTACCTGTGCCTGTGTTTGATGAAAGTTGTGTCTGTGTTTATGGAAAGTTGTATCTGTGCCTGTGTTTGAGGAAAGATGTGTCTCTGCTTATGGAAAGTTGTGTCTGTGTTTGAGGAAAATTGTGTCTATATTTATGGAAAGTTGTATCTGTGCCTGTGTTTGATGAAAGTTGTGTCTGTATTTATGGAAAGTTGAATCTGTGCCTGTGTTTGAAGAAAGTTGTGTCTGTGCTTATGGAAAGTTGTGTCTGTGTTTCAGGAAAGTTGTGTCTGTAATTATGGAAAGTTGTATTTGTCTCTGTGCATATGGAAAGAGAAGAGTTCAGGACCACCACTAAGATGAGACAGGTCTGTATTTCAGTGCTGGCAGTTACTGATGATGTTGCCCTGATTGCTAAATCAGAGGCACATCTCCAATCCAACCTGCAAGTCTGGAAGGAAGAGCTGGAGAAGAGAGGGATGGTCATAAGCAGCTCTAAAACAAAATCCATGGTGATATCACGAGAAGAAATAAGACATCAGATTAAGCTGGGAGAACAGGTCCTGGAGCAGGTCGACCACTTTAAATACCTCGGAGCTATTATAGACCGAAAGGGAGGCATCAAAGAAGAGTTGGCCACTCGAAAAGCAGCAGCTGGGAGACTTTTTCAGGCCATAAATCGAGGATTCCTCAGCAAGAGAGAAATTGGTAAGTGTGGTAATGTGGGATGATATAAATATTTATAGGGGACTTAGTGTAATGACTGAGATCAGCTGTGAAGGTATCTGTATCTAATAAGTGTGGTGTATTACAGATGACCTTACTTGCTACCACATTTATACCTCAGTCAGAATTATTCTGGAATATTGTGATGACTACGTTGAATGTCTAGGGTTATGATAATGATGAAGTGTAAGTCACAACCACAACAGACAGATAAACAATTTAATTTATTCCACAACACTTTACAACACTGTGACACTGTAACTGCACTTTTCTCTTGTTGAGGTGATCACTGGCCCAAGACAGTATACATGTTGTTAGGTGTATAGTGCGAGCGGATGATGAACTGAGTGTGGGTGCGAATGAAGGCGCGAATGTGTTTAGGCTCTTATGTATGTAGACCCTGCAACCCATACACTCACATGCAGTAGTCAAGGATGCTTGGACACTGCAGACACGTTTCAAAACATTTATTGACGAGAACACACATGGTATCAACAGGGACAGTCATTGTAAACAAGGTCATGCTGACCGGAAATCGATAGGTATACATTAGGCATTCAGCAATCTGGTAAACATTTGAATATTCGTGCATGGTCAATACAATGTTCTTCAATAAGGACAGTTCGTGGCGTCGCCCTGGGATTACTGACTAAACGCGTCAGATACCTTAATCACTTTGACACATAGGTGCAACTTGGCATTCCCCGCCAATTGCACATTATCAGGCTGTAGTATAATAGCCGAAAAACACAGGCCTCGTTCTGACGTCGGCTGTGTACTTCTGATAAGCAGGTTACCATCAACCCTGCAGTAATGCTTATTGTAGACATAAATTCCGCCAATCTGCGGTTCCCACAATATATCTTCGTCACTGGATTTCTGGACAATATAAAGACTAATAGTCTTGGATGGCTACCTCGAGCACAAAATATAAGTTCTGAAATGGAGGACCGGTGAGCTGCAGTTCACAGACTAGGCAATCTTCTAACATGTTCTGCTACCGAAAACATAGTAATGGAAAAAGTCGGTATTACCTGTAACCGAATCCACAGAACAATATAAGAAACTCTGCTGTCATTCCAACTCACAGAGATTCACTGGGGAAAACTGCCAGTGCAGTCACTTCGAAGATTCTCCCCGCAAAACACAATGGACTCTCGTCCCTTCAGAAACCAGGACACTTCCCGGCTTGCCGGAAGTCTAACTCAACTCCCGCTTAAAAAAAACCTGCCCATGGGCATACGCCCGAACTGTCTACCTTTGACCCTAAAGGTCAAACACAATGAATGAATAAACAAGGGAAGACAACCCCTAATCAACCTGACATCGCAGGTAAAGACACAATTATTCTTATGATAAAAACATAAGCAAATAACTTGACAGATGACTCCGTCAAAAATGACAGCAACAGACACTCACACACATATAACACTATATAAGACTATCTTAAATGAGTCAAGTGTGAAAGTTTAAAAATATATGTATTAATGCCTTTCAATAATAGATATCCTGATTCAACTACACAGTGAGCCAGGAATCACAATCAAATGTAATTACAATTTGTATGTACACAATTTATCGATATGATCTTTGTATTGACATACTGTATTTTATTATTATTATTCTATGTGTGTAAGTTGTGAAGTAGTACTATGAGGTAATACTGGCTTTTTCAAGCTAGTTTGTTGTTTATCATCATGACTTCAAGTGTTTGCTTATGGTGGAAATCGTATTGGGAAAAGTTCACAGTTCCTGTCATTTGAAACAATTTATTGTCCCTCTTTAATTAATCTACTGTCAATTTTAGAGGGGGGCACATAGGATTGAGCTGCTCTGGCCACAGAATCTTATCTTCTGTGATTGCGGCAGGAAACAGTCTCCTCTGCTCGCTTGCTTCACTGTGTTCTTGAGACACCTCACTGGTCGCTATCTGGATCAAGGGGTATGCTATCTGCCTCTGGATTCAGCAAAACTCAGACCAGGTGCTGCTTCAATAAGTTAGGACCACGGTCCCTGAAACAAGAAGGTTGTACCTCCTACTTCAGATCTAAATTATAATCTATTTCCACACTGAACACAATACATAACAAACACTGAGTTCAGAGCGGTAGGCCAACTGCTAGCTTCATCTGAAACAATTTACACCAGTATTCTTCTCCTTAATGGTTACTACGCCTCTGCAATTCCAGCATTAGTTCCTTCTAGTCAATAAGATAGGTGTCAGTGTACTATTTGGTGATCCCATGCCGATATACTTCTCTCCGACAAGTTTTGTTCAGGTTGGAGCAGTATCTAGGCTTTGCCTCATGTTTGCTACTGAACCACACACATATACAGACATAAATTATCAATTCACATTCAATTTTCATCAAAAAGATATCAAATATGTTAATCTTACCACAATTCATGGAAATAATAAACAAATACGTTGACTGGCGATGAATAATGGCACAAATTCCGATCTGCCTCTGTCCCAGGCTTTTATTTAGAAAAATATGAGCTGGATCTCAACGCACTGTTTCTTAGTAAGTTTATTTTAAAATGTGGCACTGAACAGACGCTCCTAATTGACTATATCCACGGGTCTAGCCAATAGGACCATGTTTACGAAAGCTTTTGAAAAAATTTACCCTTCCTATGTTTCCCCTAACAACCAAAAATAGTATTTGCAGTCCGACTAATCGTGTTTCGTCTTACATATACTTCCCGCCAATCAAATCGGATTTAACATGGTGGCCTATTTCCCGTAAAATGGTGGTTTCAAAACATGCCACTGTGCGATTATGATTTGGTGCTGTCAGACATTCTCACTATTTTCTTTTGGCTATAAATTGTTAATTCCTAGACTATTTGCGTAACACTTAACATATTCTTTGTCAGCAAGTCCCAAGGAACCCAAATATGTAAATTTAATGGAGCTAAGTGGTGCGTTCAAAATATGTATTCTAGGATAGTCGTGCTGTTTTTTTTAATCGATTTAGAACCGCCACCTGTCCTGCCTTTTCGACTGTTCTGTCAGACTAATGTCAGGATTTCAGACATAAAACAGTAGAATGTCATGTTTCCTAATAAGCATTAAACATGTTTTTTAAAACCTAACCGTGTATTGGTAGTGTTTTTTATCACTGTCTATTTGAAAACAAAGTTAGTGCTTCATGCCTTTCGCGTTGGGGGTGGCATTAATTGTATATCGCGAGACTGTGGTAGTATTGCCTGCGTTCCTCCCTCTCTCTCTCTCTCTCTCTCTCTCTCTCTAAGTCCATCTGTCTTTTCATTACGCAGTGTAATAATGACATTAATGCTAGTATTTATCTAGGTCATTAAGCAGGGTGCGTATCTCAAGGTTTTCTAAGAAATACAGTACACGTTTTATTGTTTTGAACCGCGTGTATGCTGCTGTAGGCTTTACTATCAAACGTGAAAGCGTTACACTATGCAGACGAAGTAGAAAAAGGGGGATTTTTTTACGCCATTGTGACAGCACTGGTCTTTTACCATTTCTCTTTCCTTTTATTGAATTAATGCGTTAGGCTTTACATTTTCTTTTTAATTTATATATGTGGATTTAGAATGTTTCACGACAAATTCTCCCCTCTTAAAACAGACGTTATATGTCAGTCTATAATTCTATATACACATAGAGAAATGTATTATTATTTCTGGGGCTTACGGTGATTCTCATCACACGGATGGCGGCTTAAAAAATCCGCTCCCAGATTTGTTTTTCCAGAAATATACTCCATGCTAAACTCAAATGGCTGCATAAGTAAGGACCATCTGAGTAACATAGAATTTTCATGTCTAGCCTGCGCTAGAAACGACAAGGGTTTGTGATCCGTTTGCAACTTGAATGCCTTCCCATACAGATAAATATTGAATTTCTTTATCGCCCATATTACTGCAAGACATTCTTTTTCGCTAGTTGAGTAATTGGTTTCAGCTTTATTCAACTTTCTGCTAGCATATGCCACTGGGCTTAATTCCCCATCCAGTGCATCTGATTTCTGTAACAGGGTCGCACCTAACCCGATATTACTGGCATCCGTTCTTACAATGAATTCTTGACTTAAGTCAGGTAATTTCAAAATAGGTTTGCTTGTGAGCTTTTCCTTCAATTCCTGGTAAGCTAATTCACATTGTGGTGTCCATGTAACTCGATCTGGATTTCCTTTACGTGTCAAATCAGTTAACGGTGCACATATGGAATTAATGTTTTTGATATACTTTTGGTAGAAACCACATAATGAGACAAAGGATCTCACGTCTTTCTTGGTTTGTGGTCTCGGGGCTTTCTTTAGTTTCTCTAAATTCTTGGGGTCAGGGGTCATGTTTCCCTGATGGACTGTGTGTCCCAAGAATTCTAATTCTTTACATCCAACGCAACATTTGGTTGGTTGGGCTGTTAAATTCGCTTCTCTAAGTCGATTAAACAGCATGTTCAGAGAGTCAATGTGTTCCTCAAATGTTTCTGTTGCTATCAGGATATCATCCATGAAATTTGTGATGCATGGGTTATTCAGAGGATCCAACAATTTTCTCATCATTCTAGAGAAGACACTAGGCGCATTCTTCAATCCAAATGGCAATCTGTTAAACTCATAGTGTCCCTCTGAGGTACTAAACGCTAGGTATGGTCTAACCTCAGGCTTTACTGGAATCTGATAGTATCCTTTACTCAGATCCACTTTTGAGAAATATTTAGCTTTATTTAGCCTGGCAAACAACTGATTTGTATCCGGCAATGGATCCACCTGTCCTTCTGTGATAGCATTCAGTCTCCTGTAATCTATACAGAGTCTATGTTCTCCAGAGGGTTTCCTTAAGAGCACCACACTGGAACTATACGAAGATTCACTGTGTGAAATAATTCCTTCCTTCAACAAATAGTCTATCTCTTCCTTCAAGGCTTTCTCCTTAGCAAAAGGAATCGAATAGGGTTTCATACAGACAGGTGTGGGGTCTATCAGTTTCATGTCATATTCCAATAAGTTTGTATGCCCCGGTCGGTCTGTTAACACCTCTGTATGATTATCTAGAACCTGTTGCACTCTCTCTTTCTGATTTTTCGTTAAATGTGTACTGATTTTCACCTGTGCCGCTGTCTCACAGGGGTGTAATGGATATTCAAATGATGAAAGTGGTTCCTTTTTCATCTCCATGGCAATGGACAAGGTCAACAAGTGTGTCTCTTCCTGATTTTCTCTTTCCAAATATTTCTTCAGGAGATTCACATGATAGATTTTTTCTTTCCCCTTCTTATCTATCTTATAATTGGTTCTAGACACCTTCTCTAGAACTGTATATGGACCTTGCCATCCAATTTGTAACTTATTTTGACTACCGGGTAGAAGAAGCAGTACCTTCTCTCCCACAGCCAAATCTCTGTCTTTAGCTTTCCTGTTGTAATAGGCAGCATGTTTTTTTCCTGGCTTGTCTCAAATTTTCATTGGCAAGTTTCCAGCCAGTTTTTAAACGAGTGGTCAGCTCATTCACATATTGGTAGGAGGATGTAATATTTTCCTCTGCCTTTTCATCAGTCCACGTTCTTAACAGCGCTTCATATGGACCTTTAATTTTGTGGACCTATTTGTCCATGCACCGGTATGGTCTCTTCCACTCGAAGCTCTATAGTGATGATTTTTCTTCCCAGAATTATCATGCACAAAACGACCGCTACCAATTTTTTTTCTTGGGGCTTTCTCCCCACTTAGAATTCTTGATGAGAGATTTCCTCTCTACATCCTCTTCCTCCAGTTTGTTTAAGTCCGATTGAGGGATTTTCGGCTTATCCTGGGGTAAGACATCTTTTTGCACTCTCTGCATAGTGGCCATTGTAAAACAGTTAATTGAAGCTTGTCCGTGAAAAGGGGCTTCCCATTCCACTTGGTCCACTTTATTATTCTTTTTATTGTCAGGCCTAAGTTTGCCCCGTGGCGTGTCCAGGTCCTGATCAATGTTCCCACTTGTGGGTGTTCCCTCATGTGCTATGCTACACCTTTCTACAAAATTCTCAATGTCCCACCTTGCCTTGGGCCAATAATAATTGTGAGCCACCTTTTGGATGATGGTACCAATTTTCTCATGGTCCCCATCTTGTTTCACATGTAGGCTCCTTATTAATTCTGCCCTATATGCCTTTGGAAGAACCAACTGTCCGTGACCATTGGATCTAGTTCCGGCCTTCCTGTAAATCAACTTGTTTTTCATGTAAAAATCTCCCTTGCCTGGAGTTGTATGACAAGTTGACAATTTCCTAAAACAAGGCTTGAGGGTCTTATCCCCAGCCTGTGCCTTCCTCATCTCTTCTGGAGTGGTATCTATCAGGATATCCTCCTCCTGTCTTGAGGTCGACCTGACCTGAAGGGTGGCCATAACTATAGGGTTCCTTCTACAATGGTCAGTGTCATGATTGTTCATCTTACAATTTTTACACCACCTCCTTTTTTGGTTGAAAGATTTTCTTTCATCATATTTCCTTTCATCGAATTGTGGGGTTTTATTTTTATTGTCATACCGTGGCCTATCAAACTGGTGCTTACCTTTGTTATGATCTCTAGGATCAAATGTATCAAAGTTTTGTGGTGCCTTAAAATAGTCTACCTGTTTCCTTTTGTTACCTGTTACCTCTGCTTGAGCTGCTTGATACCTTTCAGCAACATTTAGTAACTCACCCAGCCTCTCTGCACCTTGTTCCATGAGAAACTTTCTCAGGTCTGGAGCCATGGACTCTCTTAGTTGTTCTATAAGGATCATTTCCTTAAGATCTTGGGTTTTCCCCAGAGAAGTCCATTTCTCCAAGTATGTCTCTAACCGTGCAGAGAACTGGTGATAGGTTTCACCTGACAGTAGTTTAGCATTCCTAAATTTTTTTCTATAAAATTCTCCATTCTTTTCATATCTTAACAAAAGAGCCTGCTTTAGCATGTCATAATTTTCTTGATCATTTCTGCTCATTTTGGCAAAAACTTCATAAGCTGCCCCACGAAGCCCTTGTGATAACTTTAAGCTCCACCTTTCTCTCTCTAACCCATACGTGGTAGCTAATAGTTCATATCTATTTAGATAGCTCTCGATATCATCGTCTTTCTCAACAAAATGATCTAAATGAAAGTTCATAGCTGAGGTTGAGGCTCCCTGACTAGCAGTAGCATCAGAGGTAAAGGGACTGGCACCATTTTCAGGAGCATGGCCTTGAAACTCAAACTCCCTTAGTCGTAACTCATGTTCCCTTTGTAATCTCTTCTCCTCCTTTTCTGCTTCCCTTTCTGCAGCTAATCGCTTGTCTTCCCTTTCTGCAGCCTGTCTTCTTTCCTCGGCTTCCCTTTCTGCAGCCAATCTTTTTTCTTCTCTTTTTGCCTCCAATTTCTTAGCCTCAGCCTAAATCTGCAACCTCTTAATTTCTTTTTCAGCCTCTAACCTCTCCGGCCAATCTTTCAGATTCTAATTTTCTTTCGGCCTCTTTTTCTAATCTTCTTTCTTCACGTTCAATATATTTGTCACATTCAGTAGTGACATAAGCAATCATAACTTGCCCGTCCATTCCTAACTCTTTAGCAGTCTGCACAGCAGCAGATCGAAATTTGGCCAGGTCCGCCATTTTCTAACAGGTAAATGTATAAAATATTTAACTAAACAATTTTATCTATGACTAATTAACTAAGGACAACCACAGGCACTGAGAGCTCAACCTTATTTATTTTCACCCAAGGATACCTTTTAAATTTTTATTATTCCCAATATATATAATAGGAGAAAGTTCAATATCCCGGGAGCGAGACCCCAATATATGTGGTAAAGTGGGATGATATAAATATTTATAGGGACTTAGTGTACTGACTGAGATCAGCTGTGAAGGTATCTGTATCTAATAAGTGTGGTGTATTACAGATGACCTTACTTGCTACCACATTTATACCTCAGTCAGAATTATTCTGGAATATTGTGATGACTACGTTGAATGTCTAGGGTTATGATAATGATGAAGTGTAAGTCACAACAACAACAGACAGATAAACAATTTAATTTATTCCACAACACTTTACAACACTGTGACACTCACACACATATAACACTCTATAAGACTATCTTAAATGAGTCAAGTGTTAAAGTTTAAAAAATATATGTATTAATTCCTTTCAATAATAGATATCCTGATTCAACTACACAGTGAACCAGGAATCACAATCAAATGTAATTACAAGTGGTATGTACACAATTTATAGATATGATCTTTGTATTGACATATTTTATTATTATTATTCTATGTGTGTAAGTTGTGAAGTAGTACTATGAGGTAATACTGGCTTGTTCAAGCTTGGTTGTTGTTTGTCATCATGACTTCAAGTGTTTGCTTATGGTGGAAATAGTATTGGGAAAAGTTCACAGTTCCTGTCAATTGAAACAATTTATTGTCCCTCTTTAATTAATATACTGTCAATTTTAGAGGGGGGCACATAGGATTGAGCTGCTCTGGCCACAGAATCTTATCTTCTGTGATGGCGGCAGGAAACAGTCTCCTCTGCTCGCTTGCTTCACTGTGTTCTTGAGACACCTCACTGGTCGCTATCTGGACCAAGGGGTATGCTATCAGCCTCTGGATTCAGCAAAACTCAGACCAGGTGCTGCTTCAATAAGTTAGGACCACGGTCCCTGAAACAAGAAGGTTGTACCTCCTACTTCAGATCTAATTTATAATCTATTTCCACACTGAACACAATACATAACAAACACTGAGTTCAGAGCGGTAGGCCAACTGCTAGCTTCATCTGAAACAATTTACACCAGTATTCTTCTCCTTAATGGTTACTACGCCTCTGCAATTCCAGCATTAGTTCCTTCTAGTCAATAAGATAGGTGTCAGTGTACTATTTGGTGATCCCATGCAGATATACTTCTCTCCGACAAGTTTTGTTCAGGTTGGAGCAGTATCTAGGCTTTGCCTCATGTTTGCTACTGAACCACACACATATACAGACATAAATTATCAATTCACATTCAATTTTCATCAAAAGATATCAAATATGTCAATCTTACCACAATTCATGGAAATAATAAACAAATACGTTGACTGGCGATGAATAATGGCACAAATTCCGATCTGCCTCTGTCCCAGGCTTTTATTTAGAAAAATATGAGCTGGATCTCAACGCACTGTTTCTTAGTAAGTTTATTTTAAAATGTGGCACTGAACAGACGCTCCTAATTGACTATATCCACGGGTCTAGCCAATAGGACCATGTTTACGAAAGCTTTTGAAAAAATTTACCCTTCCTATGTTTCCCCTAACAACCAAAAATAGTATTTGCAGTCCGACTAATCGTGTTTCGTCTTACATATACTTCCCGCCAATCAAATCGGATTTAACATGGTGGCCTATTTCCCGTAAAATGGTGGTTTCAAAACATGCCACTGTGCGATTATGATTTGGTGCTGTCAGACATCCTCACTATTTTCTTTTGGCTATAAATTGTTAATTCCTAGACTATTTGCGTAACACTTAACATATTCTTTGTCAGCAAGTCCTAAGGAACCCAAATATGTAAATTTAATGGAGCTAAGTGGCTGCGTTCAAAATATGTATTCTAGGATAGTCGTGCTGTTTTTTTTTTTGGTTTTTTTTAAATCGATTTAGAACCGCCACCTGTCCTGCCTTTTCGACTGTTCTGTCAGACTAATGTCAGGATTTCAGACATAAAACAGTAGAATGTCATGTTTCCTAATAAGCATTAAACATGTTTTTTAAAACCTAACCGTGTATTGGTAGTGTTTTTTATCACTGTCTATTTGAAAAAAAAGTTAGTGCTTCATGCCTTTCGCGTTGGGGGTGGCATTAATTGTATATCGCGAGACTGTGGTAGTATTGCCTGCGTTCCTCCCTCTCTCTCTCTCTAAGTCCATCTGTCTTTTCATTACGCAGTGTAATAATGACATTAATGCTAGTATTTATCTAGGTCATTAAGCAGGGTGGGTATCTCAAGGTTTTCTAAGAAATACAGTACACGTTTTATTGTTTTGAACCGCGTGTATGCTGCTGTAGGCTTTACTATCAAACGTGAAAGCGTTACACTATGCAGACGAAGTAGAAAAAGGGGGATTTTTGTACGCCATTGTGACAGCACTGGTCTTTTACCATTTCTCTTTCCTTTTATTGAATTAATGCGTTAGGCTTTACATTTTCTTTTTAATTTATATATGTGGATTTAGAATGTTTCACGACAGTAAGAAAACAAAGATGGCTGTATACCGCTCCACCTATGTCCCAGTCTTGACATATGGATGCGAGTCATGGGCAATGACTACAACCCACAAAAGCCAGATCCAAACCTCAGAAATGAGGTATCTGAGGAAGGTAGTTGAAGTAACAAGAAGAGACATGGTACGCAACCAGACGATACGTCAAGGCCTTAAATCCCACCCCTTGCAGACCCAAGTAGAACAGTCCCAACTAAGATGGTTTGGCCATGTCTGCAGAATGGGAGAAGATCGGCTACCACGACAAGCATGGGAAACAAAGAACCAGGGATCCAGACCCCCAGGACGACCCAGAGTCCGCTGGGAGGACAACATTAGACAATCCTTGAAGGACCGAGGACTAGAATGGAACCAGGCCAGGAGGAAGACAGCCGATAGGATGGTAGCGCTCTCTCTTCCAAACCTCTACACCTCACGGAGAAGGGGAACGACTAAGTAAGTAAGTAAGCATATGGAAAGTTGTATCTGTGTCTGTATTTTTGGAAAGTTGTATCTATGCCTGAGTTTGATGAAAGCTGTGTCCATGCTTATGAAACGTTGTATCTGTGAGGAAAGTTGTGTCTGTATTTATGGAATGTTGTATTTGTGTCTGTATTTAAGGAAAGTTGTATCTATATCTGTGTCTATGGAAAGTTGTATCTGTGTCTGTGTTTATGGATAGTTGTATCTGTGTCTGTAAAACGTTGTATGTATATTTATGGAATGTTGTATCTGTGTCTGTAAAACGTTGTATGTTTATTTATGGAATGTTGTATCTGTGTCTGTAAAACGTTGCATGTATATTTATGGAAAGCTGTATCTGTGTCTGTAAAACGTTGTATGTATATTTATGCAATGTTGTATCTGTGTCTGTAAAACTTTGTATGTATATTTGTGGAATGTTCTTTCTGTGTTTGTAAAATGTTGTATGTATATTTGTGGAATGTTGTATCTGTGTCTGTGTTTATAGAAAATTGTACCTGTGTCTGTGTTATGGGAAAGTTGTTTCTGTATCTGTGTTTATGTAAAATTGTGTCTGTGTCTGTAAAATGTTGTATTTATATTTGTGGAAAATTGTACCTGTATTTGTGGAATGTTGTATTTGTCTGTGTTTGTGAGGAAAGTTAAGTGAGAATACTAGTGCTATAATGGCATCGCAATTGTATTGTGTGGCTCTGAATCGTGGAGAACAAAAAAGAAATTTGGCAACAACAAAAGTTACACAATTTCATAAAAAGTGTGCTGAGTAGAAAGAATAAAACAATATGACAAGATCACCAGTGTGGAGCCGATGGAAAGAATCATACTAATAAAAGTGTGACAAGATAAGTGCAAACACACTGGCATTGGATAAGGAATACATTAAGAGAACCAGCTGATAGCATTACAATCAATACCCTTTAGCTCCCCGAGGAGCATAGGCCTTCAACAAACACATGCCAAGTCTTCCTGTCCCGTGCCATCCACTCAAGTTCTTTCCATGTTTTCCTCATCATTTTCACCTCTGTATCCAGCTCTCTTCTCCATGTGTTTTTTGGTCTACCCCTGCCTCTCTTTCCCTGTGGATTCCAGAACAAGGACTGCCTTGTAATGTTATCAACAGGTTTCCTCAATGTGTGTCCTATCCATCGCCAGCATCTTCTTCTCATCTCTTGTTCCACTGGCACTTGTCTGGTTCTTGTCATCAATTCCACATTTGTGACTTTGTCATACCATTTCAGTCCTTCTATTCTACGCAAGCACCCATTTATAAAAGTCTGTAGCTTTTTGGTTGTTGGTTTTGTTGTTCTCCATGTCTCAGAGCCATATACAATAGGACTGACTTGACATCTGAGTTGAAGATTCTTATTTTCGTGTTAGATAGCATTAAAAGACAGTGCTTTCTTCTTTAATCCCCCAAGGTAAGATACAAAGATTTAAAAAAAAAGGGGGGGGGGGAAGGACACTTGGAGAAGATAAATGGACATAGATTTAAAATGAATGAAGAAGATATGAAAGAAGTTGAAGCAATGGCACAGGATAGGAATTCTTGGCATGAAGATGTTCAAGCTTTGCTCCACTAGAAGTTGACGTGTAATTAATGAATGAGGAACGAACGAACGAACGAACTTTATTTTCAAAGGGTTGAGAATTGGGCACGCAGGCCCGTCTGACATTCTGCCCTTCCTTTCTCTCACCTTTCATACTGAATTCATTTATTCCCATATGCATTTTACATATCAATGTCAAGGAATTCAACGTTGCAAAGTTAAATAAAATAGCACACTCATATTAACATTAACTACTTATAAACATGACATAAAATATGTAGAAAAGTACAAACATCGTCATTAGAACCTACAATTGATATTATAAGAAAAGATAATCTGATTAGGGGGGCATGTAATCAAAAGTAATAAAGTATTCGAAAATAGGGACTGAAAGAGAACGAACGAACTTTATTTTCAAAGTGTTGAGAGAAAGGAACTTAGGCCCGTCTAAGAGAGAGAGAGAGAGAAAGAGAGAGAGAAAGCGAGAGAGAGAGAGCCAGCGAGAGAGCGAACGAACTTTGTTTTCAAAGTGTTGAGAAATAGGAACATAGGTTCGTCTAAGAGAGATCGAACGAACGAACTTTATTTTCAAAGGGTTGAGAATTGGGCTCACAGGCCCGTCTGACATTCTGCCTTTCCTTTCTCTCGTCTTTTATACTGATTTCATTTATTCTCACATATATTTTACCCATCAAATCAAGGAATTCAAAGTTGTAAAGGTAAAATAATAGCATACTCACATTCACAGTATCTAATTATAAACATGAAATAGAATATGTTGAAAAGTACAAACTAAGTATTACCATGAAACAAAATATGTTGAAAAGCACTAACATCATCATTAAACCTACACTCGATATTATACCATTTGTTCGGAAAAATAATCACATTAGGGGGGCATATAATCAGAACTCATAAAGTATTCGAAAAGTTTACGATTGTATGAATAGGGACTGAGGTTGTTATGTTTTAGATAATGTGGAAGATAGTTCCAAAGATGAGCAGCAGAGTAAGCTAAGCTTTTCTTGAATAAGTCAAGCCTAGGCTTGGGCACTTGTATTTTGTTAAGGCGTTGACTTCGTCTTTCATTGTATTTGAACATTGGCCACAGATATGTTGGAGCATTATGTGACAGGATTTTGTGAACAAATTTAGCTTTGTTGAACAGAAAGCGCTGTCTTAGAGGCAGTATTTTGAGATCTTTATATAGATCTACACACTGTGTTTGGCAGTTGTCAGAAACTAGACGCACTGCACGCTTTTGTAGTGAATGGAGTCTTTTTGTGTTGGACATAGAACAACCATCCCAGATTGTGGAGCAATAGTCAAGGTTTGTTTGTATATGAGATATATAGAACAATTTTCGTGCATCTTCATCTAGGAAATGTTTGATTTTAGCTAACTGGTAAACTTTCTGTGCCGTTTGCTTGGTCAGTGCATGAACATGTGAGTTCCAATTTAGATGCTGGTCAACGACTATTCCTAGAGTTTTATGTTCATTAACGTTTCCAATTGGTGAGGTACCAATATAGATCTGAAGTGTTGTTTTCTCAGAATTTTGTAATTTTTGTCTAGTTGATATTAACATGCACTTTGTTTTAATTATATTAATTAGCATGCGATTTCCGATGCTCCACTTAATCAGATTGTCTGTATCTTTTTGTAACGATAGTTCGAGTGTGTTGCAACTTGTATCACTTGTGTAGATAGTACAGTCATCAGCAAATAGGTCACAGGATGCGTGCTCGACGTGTAGTGGAAGGTCATTAATGTATATGGCAAAATGTAGAGGCCCAAGAATAGAGCCCTGAGGAACGCCGGTATTTATTACGGTTGGGTTTGAGCAAGAGTTATTGTAAGAAACTACATGTTTTCTGTCTGACAGGAATGATTTAATTATCGTCACTAGTTGAAGGTTTACTTTTGATGTTTCTAGTTTTCTAATTAAAATAGCGTGATCTATCATATCAAATGCTTTTTTAAAGTCTACAAAAAACTGCCCCACATATGTTATCGTTATTAATATTTAAGTGCCAGTTGTCAATCATCTTAGTTAGAGCTGTGTGACATGAATGTTTAGGTCTAAACCCTGACTGACTATCAATTAGCAAGCCATTGTTAACTAGGTGTTGTAGTGTTATTTTATGTAAGTGTTTTTCTAGTGGTTTGGATAGCGATGATATTAAGGAGATTGGCCTATAGTTACCAAGATTATTATTGTCGGAAGAGCCAGGTTTTTAAGAGAGGATATACCTTAGCGACTTTAAAGTGCCACGGAAAGTAACTCCGTGCGATACATTGATTGTATATGTATGTAAGCGAATCACTAATAGCTGGAGCCGCATAACGCAGTATTCGATTACTGACTCCGTAAAGTCCTGATGAGTTATTATCTTTAAGTCCTAGAAGATAGTTATACACTTCATTAACTGTCATAAACGGAATGTTGGATGGGATTGTGTTGGTACATTTGTTCTCGCAAAATACTGACAGCCTGCCTAAGTCACAAGGTGAATTTGGTATTGTAGATTTAAGACTGTTTATTTCTGCCTGAAGGTAATTGCTGAAGTCTGTGGAAGTAAATGAAGTATTAGGAGTTGACGAGACTGACAGATTTCGCTTGTTCGCTAAGGTATTGATTGCTTTCCATATATCTTTACTGTTTGTTTTGTTCTAAACCAAATTTTTAAAGTAATTTTTTTTCTCTACGAATTAAATATTGCACTTTGTTCCTCTGTGCTCTGTATATGTTAAAGTCCTTGTTTTTGTGAGCTTGATCTCTCTGCCTCATGGCGTCTAGCACTGCTTGTGTGATCCAAGGAGATTTGACCTGTCGTTTCACACGAACTTCTTTAGTTGGTGCGGGTTTATCAAACACACAAAAAAAGATACGTATCCAATGGGCAATGGCGTCATCGGGATCAGAAAGCTGGTAAACACTGGCAAGAGGTGCGGTTTGCAAATCATGTAAAAATAGTTCACGGTTGAAATTTTTAAAATTCTAAATTTAATACTGATATGTTTATTTCTTGGAGCTTTATATTTATTCTTTGACCACGTGCAACATATAGGATAGTGGTCACTCATCGCGACAGTAGGAACAGTGCATTCTATAATGTTTTCTGCACAGGTGACGTAGATGTGGTCAATTGTTGTGGATGATGCATTTGTTACCCAGGTAGGCTGGTTGACTATTTGTTTTAGGTTGTAAGATAGTATAAGGAAATGAATAGTGTTCTTATGTCCACAATTGTGATGAAGTTTGAATCCTATCTCAGACTCATTCAAAATATTACACCGTACAGAAATTCAGAGAAGCCAAACAACCAATCAAAACGGCAGCTCGGGTCACGCAATGCTAATAATTTGTAAGGCCTTTTAGTAGGAAGACGAGAAAGTGTAGATGTTGACAATTTTTCGAAAGGCATTCTGCAGTTAATAACGTTGGTAATGAAGGACTCATTTCGATAATAGGGATCATTAGCTATTGGCAGATATCTAGATTTTTACTGGAAGTAGTGTTGTGACGTACGTCTAAGTATGACAAATGAATTTCCCTGACCCGATGGATGACAACAGAATATTGGCCTCTCATAACTTTAGAACCCCTGATCATCTGTTGTAACTTTAACCTGCATGCAGCATTTCCACGAGAACTTTACACGCTGGATCATTAATATGTAGCCTGCTATCTTCTGTGAACTTTTGAGATCGCATGGCCTTTGATGGGAGGTTAAATCACGCCCTCAACCATCTCTGAGAACGATTTATAGCAATCTTTTCCTTAACGCCGGCCCAAAAGAGGACGCGGCCAGAGACTCACTCCTGTTTCTAGAGCAAGTAACAGCAGTTCAATTTCTTACCTGGCTGTCACCCCGCCTGGTGGGAGTTGCCAAAGCTTCTCAGAACAGCGGTACCATCAAAGCCAGGCTGATCTTCAGAATTCAACGTGGGGCGGTATACGATCTAAAGAAATCAGGGAACTCCCAGCTAACGTAGTTAGCTTCTCGAGAAATTTTTCGCACTCTCATGCGAGCAGCCTGAGACGAAGAAAATCGGTAGACCGGGGGAAACGGAGGAATCGCAGCGGTTAACACAACGGCGAGGTACCTCGGATTTGCTATACTTCAAGAAGGGTGTGAAAACCTAACACGTCCTATTTAAGTTACATTTGAGAAGTATAAATAAAGAACTCCGAAAACTGCATTTCATCGTTCGTTCTGACAGAATCCTAGTTTCACTAGCATAGTCGGATTCCTGCTAGATTTCATCTACCTTCGTTGACTATTGGAGTGTATTCTTTCTGCGCAGACGGTAATTTATACATTAGCTTCGAGTGATCAGTGGTCTAGTTATTTCAATTTATTTCATTGGATTGTGGTGTAAATTTAACCTTATTAAATAAACCCATTTTCAAAGTTCTAGTGCAAACTAATGTTACAGCTAAAAGTATTTCCTAATACACTTGACGCGTAAATTAATTTTGCAGACGTTAAAAGGAATTATAACCAGTAAATCCAGTTTAGTTCTGTATAGATAGATGTGCTTTTAATTATTTTAACTCACGGGGATTTCCTGATTTGTTAATTGACGACGCTAATAAAGAAAATAGGCTAACTGTAATTTATCGCGTGTCAGATTATAATATGATTTGTAATGCATTTCTTGTTTTGATTATCTTTCATTCAGAACGATCATTCAACCTGCATCCCAGCAATTATTAATTATATACAGAGTTCTGCCAACTCAATTCGATAACTCCAGTAACATATGAACCTTTTTTAAAGCTAAACTTGTGGCGACCTGTAATGGGCCCCGCTCCTCTGAATTTAACTGAGAATAAAGCCACCCAAGAAACACTTTTAAAATACTAGTTCATATAGTCCTTAAAAGTAAAACTGGAAGCAGAACATATTTTATTCACTGCCCTATTTGTGAAGAAAAAACATAGGTCTACCTGAACACTGTCTGTCAAGTATATTCAGTGGATTTTACACACCCCCCGAAGAAGAACTTACCTCAGTGTTTTTTTAACTTGTGACATTACGGAAAAAGAAAGTTATCTCCACCAGCTGTGCCAATTTTAGGAACCACACCATACCTCACGCTTAGCCAAGTGCCTGTGCCATTCATTAGGAACTTTATCTAAACCAACAGTAGCCTTTACGCTTCACCGTCTGGCGATTTTTTGAGACTATTTGTTACCTCGTTAAATCTGGGGCCTGACACGGAAGAAATAAGAGGACCAGTCCATTATTCCACGGTATTAGCTGCTGTGGTAAATAATTCCTAGAGTGACAGAATTCACCATTTTGGTAAGTCTGCGTGTGTGTTTGTGGGATGGCCAGCCCTAGTGTGTTTTTTTTTGAATGAAAGGAGATTTAATCTTTTCTTTACCCTTTTAATTAGTTCGACCTAGTATTAAGGTGCATTATATTCCTTGTACGGGATTTCTCCTAGCGGGATTGTGTAACTGTGTTCATTCCCCCCTCCCGTAAAATTTGTATGATTAAAGGGAGACATTTGAGAACCCTAGCTTTTCCTCTACCCCCCCCCCCCTTTTTACTGTACCCCCTTGCCTCAGAGTAATAAATTTACCAGTGGGTTAAATTGCCTATCTCTGATCCCCCCCCCCCCCCCCCTTTCTTGTCTTTTGGACCGGGTCTTGTCTGTTAGTAAATACAAACGGGAAACGGTGGATGGGATATTTCTCCTCAAACCCCCCTCTTCCCTTATCATATTTGTATTCTGTAACCTTTGATTTTTGACTGTAAATGTATAATTATTTGTGACTGCTTTATGATAATAAAGGTATTAATCTTTATTTGTGTTGGTTGTCGGCTGGCCCAAAACTCCAAACATTTCCATCTGTGTAGGCTGTATTCATGTACGTTGTGCGACAGAATCACCAAATCGGTGAGTGCGCCTGAGCGACTGGAACTGACAAACAATTGTTTGTTCAGAAGAGAGATAGGAATAGTCTGTGAGAAACAGATATTGTCGTAATAAGAGACTGTCCTTGCTCTTCCCAGCGCTTGTGAATCTACTGCCTCATTCTCCTAAATCCTTATTCTCACAGAGCCTTCAATATTCCTCTACACTCTAAAGGGACCAATATCCATCAGCACCCTCTCAGATAAAATTTACGACAATATATGGTTAGCTCGTTCGAGATTCTGAACCTAGTTAAAATAGAGTGTGGTTGATTGTCTTTGTGAAGTAGGGTATAATCTTTAAAAGTAATTACTTCCCCTAGACCAAGCCGTTCAGTATTTGGGCCGACCACACAATAATTATGACAGGTTTGTTTTTTTTTTCCACAGGAGCAGGCAGTTAGTGATTATAAAAGATTTGTCACCTTTGTATTCTCTGGCAGAGGGAATTGAAATTTTTTGGTTATATAATTGCTGGGACTGCGTGATTGTTTTACAATCACTAAAGGTTTTGAAGCGTTTGAGTTGAGCTAAGCTAAAGACGGATTGTTCTGATTTAAAAAAAAAAATTAAGTTAACTACGTCTCATCTCAAAATTGTCTTCAGGGACGGAGTTTGTTGTTAGAAAATTAACATTTTCTGGGAATTTTTTTTTTCCCCTTTTAAATTGTTTTAATATAAATATTTCTCTACTGTTAGTAATAGTAGATTTTTTTTTCTAGTGTAACTTACTAATTTAATTGGCATAGTTGCTTGCGTTAAAAGTCTTAAGTGACAATAATAGCGGCGATAAGTTAACACACGAGGTCATTAAGTAAATTGTTTTTTACTTTCGTTTTTTCTCGTAGCGGCTTTGAATTTTTTTCCCTTCTTGTTCTTTCGTACTATTCTCTAGTCATACTACATCTTATTCTTTAACAATGGCAGAGAGGATACAGATGAGATCCATCCTGAGGCTGGAAGCGAAAGAGGCAGGCTTAGACGCAGAAGCGGCGAATCTGTTTATCAACCAGGAATTGGAAATATATGACGCGCAGCAACAAAGAGCAGAAGCAGAGAGGAAGGAAGAGAAACAAAGAGCAGAAGCTGAGAGGAAGGAAAAAAAAAGAGAGAGAAGAGAGGGCAGAAGCTAGGAAGAAAGAAGCGGACGATCGTCAATTGGAGCAGAAGAAAATTGAGGCAGAGATGGAAGCTCGCAGGGAAAGAGAGAGAGAGCGAGAAAGACAACATGAACTGGCGCTTAAGGCTTTAGAGAGTCGGGGCGCCTCTACTCCGAATAACGGAGAGCCGTCTTCGCCCCAGTCTCAGTCAATGGACCTCTCCAGCACTCATTCTGCCCAATTAGCGGCGATGTCTTTTGCTTTAGAATCTTTTCCTAGCCCTAATGAAAAAATTGACAGCTACCTAGAAAAATTCGAAAGGCTCGCGAATCTGTATGGGTTAGAGAGTTCCCGCTGGGCACTTAAGCTCTCAACGTCACTAAAAGCTAATGCTTATGACGTGTACACGAAGCTGGGAACCAACCAACATGATTACGACATGCTGAAAAAGGCCTTGCTAGAACGGTTTGAGATGACCGCCCGAAAATTCCTGCAAATGTTCAGGAACAGCCGAAAAGAGAGCACGGAAACATTCCCACAATTCTCTTCACGTCTCACGGGCTATTTGACAAAGTGCATTGAATTATCTGACCTACCTCTTACATATGAGGGACTACTTGAACTTGTTCTTGTGGAACAGATAAAGGCAACTTTGTCAAACGAAACCCGTAGATTTTTGGCTGAACAGGGCGCAGTCAGGCTTGAGGACATCCTCAATAAGGCCGAACGCTATACCAATGCAATGGCCGAACTTCCCAGCACTAAACGTAAACCCACAGATGAGCCATCTCGAAAACAAAATCTAGAGCAGTCATCCTATTCTTCTAATTCCTCTCAGAATTATAACCAACGAGAAAATAATACCCAGAGACCTCCCCAGGAAAAATCGAAATTCTACAAAACCCGATCCCCCCCCCCCCCCCCCAACAACAATTCTGATCAACCCACCAAGCCTACGTGGCAGCGCGGCCACCAAGGTCAAGGAAAAGGAAAGACCCCTACACCAGGAACGTCTGATCAGGGCAAGCAGACCGGGCCTAACCGCGTTGGATGTTTGCATACAGCCTCGAAAGGTAGAGTCAATGTCAGTGATTCTCAACCTGAGGGGGACCGACCCTCAACTCGAGGAACTGTAATTTTGAATGGTACCTCAACCACTTGTCTCTTTGACACTGGATTAAGTTTTAGTTGTATTGTTGCTAGACACCTAGTCAAACCAGGTCAGGAGACAGAGGAAACCGTCAAACTTAGTGGAGTTTTTAAGAGTGATGCGCCCAGGACGCTGCCTATCGCACTGGTAGAAATACACTCTGACTTTGTCAGAGGGGTTATTAAAGCGGCCATTATGGATGATCCTATCTACCCAGTTATCCTGGGATGTAGATATGTGTGTATTGGGAGACCAAAGGAGCCGATTGTGGCAGCGGTAACCACAAGAGGGCAAGCCAAGCAAGAGAGGGAGCCTGCGCCAAATTTGTTGCCGAATGAACTGAAGGAGGCGCAACAAAAGGACCCTACTCTGGAGCCCTGCTTTAAAAGACTGCCCATGGCTAAGGACCCCAGACACAACGGAGACATCTTTTCTAAGGATGGCGTATTGTATCGTAGAACGGGCAACCCGGACACGGGGAATAACCAGCTCCTAGTACCGACGCAGTACCGAAGCCAGATCTTAGAGATGGGGCACTCTCTTCCCTTTAGCGGACATATGGGACAAAACGCCACTATTCAGCGAATAAAAACCCACTATTGGTGGCCAGGAATGAACTCTGACATTATCAGGTATGTGAAATCCTGCGCCCAGTGCCAACGGGTAGCACCCAAGCACTTGACACCCCCAGTACCCATGGGGCAAATGCCAATAGTAGGGACTCCATTTGAACGGGTTGCTGTCGACATCATTGGACCCCTGGAAAGGACCAAAAGAAAGCACAGGTTCATCCTGACTTTAGTCGACACTTGCACAATGTGGGCCGAAGCTGTACCGCTAACATGCATAGATTCCAAGCATGTCGCAGAAGCCCTCGTGCAAATCTTTACACGGTTGGGATTCCCTCAACAAGTTTTGACGGACAATGGATCCCAATTCCGTAGCCTGTTAATGGAGGAGATCTTTAAGATCTTGAGGGCCAAACATATCCACACAAGTCCCTATCATCCGACCGGAAATGGGCTCGTGGAACGTTTTAACGGCAGCCTCACCACCATGTTACGTAAGCTGGGTCAGGAGAAACCGGAAGACTGGGACCTATATATATATCGGCTGCCTTATTCGCCTACCGAGAGGTTCCCCAAGCGTCTACGGGATTCGCGCCAGCTACACTTTTATTTGGCAGACCTATTAAGGGGCCACTAGAAGCCTTACTTCGGTCCCTGACAGACCAAAAGGCTGACGAGACAGTCGTCTCTGCAAGCAAATATGTATCTGAGCTCAAGGAAAGGCTAAAGCTAGGATGGGATCTAGCTACAACAAACCTTACGAAAGCCCGCGCTAAACATGCTAAAAGATACAACAAAGCTGTAAAAGAGAGAGAGCTCCAACCAGGGGAGAAAGTTTTGTTGCTACTCCCAACCGGAAGCAATAAACTTCGCATCGGATGGCAAGGGCCGTTTACCGTCCTTAAAAAGATCTCACGTACTAATTACAAGATCTCCATTAAAGGAAAGGAGAAGGTCTTCCACATAAATCTGCTCAAGAAATATCTGGAAAGACCAGTGCCATCCTCCGAGCATCTCCTGGCTGTCGCCATAGCAGCGGAAGACGAGGAAGATGATGATGGTTGCATGAAGTACCCATTGCAACCCACAGAATCCTTTGAAGATGTCAAGTTCGGCGACAATCTCTCACCAGAACAACAAACAGAAACCAGGGCGCTACTACAGCAGTACAGTGCAGTCTTAACGGATGTACCTGGTCGAACAAATCTCATCGAATTTGACATGAAATTAACAAACGAGACCCCTGTTCGAACCAGAGTATACCCCATTCCGTACGCCAAAGCTGATGCACTTCGCGGAGAAATAGACAAGCTGCGTCAGGCAGGAATTATCAGCGAGTCTACATCTCCTTACAGTTCGAGTGTAGTGCTGTTGCAGAAGCCCAATAAGGAAGTTCGGCTGTGTATTGATTACCGGTTGCTAAACGCTGTAACGGAATTCCAGCCTGAACCACTCCAAACTGCTTCTGAGTTGTTCACCAAGCTCAGCAAGGCAACAATTTTCTCCAAGATTGACCTCAGTAAAGGTTATTATCAAATACCAGTCAAGGAGGAAGTTAAACCTTTGCTAGCTTTCAGCACTAGTGAAGGACATTACACATTTAATGTGATGACGTTCGGACTGCATAACGCACCAGGAGTGTTTACCAGGATGATGAGAAAGCTTTTAGAACCCTTGAAAAGTCCCCACATCCATAATTTCATGGATGACATCTTAATTGCATCGGAATCCTACGAAGAACATATTGCTACAGTCGCTATGCTCTTTAGGAGACTACAGGAAACTGGTCTCACAGCCAGACCAAGCAAATGTCTCATCGCATTTGAAAAGCTGGACTTCCTGGGGCACACTATTTCTCACGGCTGTAGTTGGCCTATTAAGAAGAACGTGGTGAAAATAGTGGCAGCAAAAAGACCCCGAACAAAGAAAGACATCAGGTCATTCTTATCACTATGTGCTTACTATCAGAAATACATCCAGAACTTCAACGGACTGAAAGCACCTCTGACTGACCTCACCAAGAAAGGTTGTTCTGATAAGGTCATGTGGAATCAAAAGTGCGAACATGCATACAGCACTTTGAAAGGACAGTTGGCGGCATACCCTATCCTAAGGTTACCTGACCTTAAGAAACCTTTCGTACTGAGAGTTGACGCGTCAGGTCAGGGCATCGGGTCAACATTGCTGCAAGCCGAGGACAGTGACCCGAACCTGCTATTCCCAGTTGCTTACGGCAGTCGGAAACTGAATAAAGCGGAACGCAACTACAGTGTCGTTGAAAGAGAATGTCTCGCTCTGATTCATGGCATCAGACGCCATCATGAGTTTCTGTATGGTACTCCTTTCACGGTGCAAACAGACCATGCTCCATTAGCTTTCCTGGGTGCCAATAAGGAATTCAACGCAAGGATAATGCGTTGGGCCTTGCTATTGAGTGTTTATTCCTTCAAAGTGGAATATATTCCAGGAAAACAGAATGTCGGAGCTGACTTCTTGAGTAGAAACTGGACCACGGAGGAAGAGGAGAAAATCGACGATGCCAATCATCCAAAAGCTACCGATCAGGGCAGCTTCATTGTCATAAATGAAACATGAAAACGAGTTTCCATGTCTCAAAAGTGGGGACGATTGTGACGTACGTCTAAGTATGACAAATGAATTTCCCTGACCCGATGGATGACAACAGAATATTGGCCTCTCATAACTTTAGAACCCCTGATCATCTGTTGTAACTTTAACTTGCATGCAGCATTTCCACGAGAACTTTACACGCTGGATCATTAATATGTAGCCTGCTATCTTCTGTGAACTTTTGAGATCGCATGGCCTTTGATGGGAGGTTAAATCACGCCCTCAACCATCTCTGAGAACGATTTATAGCAATCTTTTCCTTAACGCCGGCCCAAAAGAGGACGCGGCCAGAGACTCACTCCTGTTTCTAGAGCAAGTAACAGCAGTTCAATTTCTTACCTGGCTGTCACCCCGCCTGGTGGGAGTTGCCAAAGCTTCTCAGAACAGCGGTACCATCAAAGCCAGCCTGATCTTCAGAATTCAACGTGGGGCGGTATACGATCTAAAGAAATCAGGGAACTCCCAGCTAACGTAGTTAGCTTCTCGAGAAATTTTTCGCACTCTCATGCGAGCAGCCTGAGACGAAGAAAATCGGTAGACCGGGGGAAACGGAGGAATCGCAGCGGTTAACACAACGGCGAGGTACCTCGGATTTGCTATACTTCAAGAAGGGTGTGAAAATCTAACACATCCTATTTAAGTTACATTTGAGAAGTATAAATAAAGAACTCCGAAAACTGCATTTCATCGTTCGTTCTGACAGAATCCTAGTTTCACTAGCATAGTCGGATTCCTGCTAGATTTCATCTACCTTCGTTGACTATTGGAGTGTATTCTTTCTGCGCAGACGGTAATTTATACATTAGCTTCGAGTGATCAGTGGTCTAGTTATTTCAATTTATTTCATTGGATTGTGGTGTAAATTTAACCTTATTAAATAAACCCATTTTCAAAGTTCTAGTGCAAACTAATGTTACAGCTAAAAGTATTTCCTAATACACTTGACGCGTAAATTAATTTTGCAGACGTTAAAAGTAATTATAACCAGTAAATCCAGTTTAGTTCTGTATAGATAGATGTGCTTTTAATTATTTTAACTCACGGGGAGTTTTCCTGATTTGTTAATTGACGACGCTAATAAAGAAAATAGGCTAACTGTAATTTATCGCGTGTCAGATTATAATATGATTTGTAATGCATTTCTTGTTTGATTATCTTTCATTCAGAACGATCATTCAACCTGCATCCCAGCAATTATTAATTATATACAGAGTTCTGCCAACTCAATTCGATAACTCCAGTAACATATGAACCTTTTTTAAAGCTAAACTTGTGGCGACCTGTAATGGGCCCCGCTCCTCTGAATTTAACTGAGAATAAAGCCACCCAAGAAACACTTTTAAAATACTAGTTCATATAGTCCTTAAAGTAAAACTGGAAGCAGAACATATTTTATTCACTGCCCTATTTGTGAAGAAAAAACATAGGTCTACCTGAACACTGTCTGTCAAGTATATTCAGTGGATTTTACACACCCCCGAAGAAGAACTTACCTCAGTGTTTTTTAACTTGTGACATTACGGAAAAAGAAAAATATCTCCACCAGCTGTGCCAATTTTAGGAACCACACCATACCTCACGCTTAGCCAAGTGCCTGTGCCATTCATTAGGAACTTTATCTAAACCAACAGTAGCCTTTACGCTTCACCGTCTGGACATTTTTTGAGACTATTTGTTACCTCGTTAAATCTGGGGCCTGACACGGAAGAAATAAGAGGACCAGTCCATTATTCCACGGTATTAGCTGCTGTGGTAAATAATTCCTAGAGTGACAGAATTCACCATTTTGGTAAGTCTGCGTGTGTGTTTGTGGGATGGCCAGCCCTAGTGTGTTTTTTTGAATGAAAGGAGATTTAATCTTTTCTTTACCCTTTTAATTAGTTCGACCTAGTATTAAGGTGCATTATATTCCTTGTACGGGATTTCTCCTAGCGGGATTGTGTAACTGTGTTCATTCCCCCCTCCCGTAAGATTTGTATGATTAAAGGGAGACATTTGAGAACCCTAGCTTTTCCTCTACACCCCCCCCCCCTTCTTTTTACTGTAACCCCTTGCCTCAGAGTAATAAATTTACCAGTGGGTTAAATTGCCTATCTCTGATCCCCCCCCCCCCCCCCCTTTCTTGTCTTTTGGACCGGGTCTTGTCTGTTAGTAAATACAAACGGGAAACGGTGGATGGGATATTTCTCCTCAAACCCCCCTCTTCCCTTATCATATTTGTATTCTGTAACCTTTGATGTTTGACTGTAAATGTATAATTATTTGTGACTGCTTTATGATAATAAAGGTATTAATCTTTATTGGTGTTGGTTGTCGGCTGGCCCAAAACTCCAAACATTTCCATCTGTGTAGGCTGTATTCATGTACGTTGTGCGACAGAATCACCAAATCGGTGAGTGCGCCTGAGCAACTGGAACTGACAAACAAGTGTTTGTTCAGAAGAGAGATAGGAATAGTCTGTGAGAAACAGATATTGTCGTAATAAGAGACTGTCCTTGCTCTTCCCAGCGCTTGTGAATCTACTGCCTCATTCTCCTAAATCCTTATTCTCACAGAGCCTTCAATATTCCTCTACACTCTAAAGGGACCAATATCCATCAGCACCCTCTCAGATAAAATTTACGACAAGTGTAGAACTGGAGAAAATGTGTATGTAAGGCATCGATGCATGAACCATGTTGTGCCATGTTTAGGCTGCTCCAGTGAAAAGTGTGATTAATCTAGACATAAGAGAGATACTGCAAAAGATAGAGCTTAGCCCTAAAAATAATATAAGCTTTGGATGAAGGAAATCCGTTCAGAGATAAAGAAACTAGAACGATTTCAAATTTTGCATATTAGCAAAGAACGCCTAAGATTTTCACTTTTCCTAGTCTGCAAAATACTATGGTCTAGATGCTTTCTCGTACGTGAAACCTTGACCTATATAAAGCGGGAGGTACAAATCGTTAGACACTTGTCACAAAATTCAAACTTCAGACATGAGCGAAATCGTCTACTACCAGACTCCATTGCCATCTGCAGGGTAACACAGTCTGTAGAGCCATTAAAAGCCGGTCTGCATGTATCTGAGAGTAAGAAAGAAAGTAATTACATATGTATATATAATTATATTATTAATATGTGCTTTATGGGAAGTGGATAAGTATGTGTGAAATCACTGTGTAATTCTTTGAGGGAATTCAAACCTGTGTTAGCTCAATTGAATTGTGAAATGTAAGCAGATGGACGTGTAGATTGTGATGTTAGTTTTAGGTAAGATTTTGAAGATGTTAAGCTTGCTGGAATGGACCACCTTATTGGAAAGATGGAAAGAATGAAAGAAATTATTTTACTGTACAAATAGAGTTATAACATAACTCTTTCCACAATGCCATCTGATTGTAAGGAAGCAAATCATGGACCAGAGAGTTACTGGAATAGTGTGCTATTAATTAAATGAATTATGTTATTTTTGATTTGCTATGAATCTCATGAGTAACCACATCTAGTCTGATCTGTCTCATCTTACCTCCTGACTGGATAGAGAGTCAGTGAGCGATACTACGTAATATATATATATATATATATATATATATATATATATATATATATATATATATAATATGATATATATATATATATATATATATATATATATATATATATATATATATATAGTCGGTGGCTAAGGACGGAAGAAAAAGAAGATATATATATATATATATATATATATATATATATATATATATATATATATATATATATATATATATATATATATATAATTTTATTATATATATATATATACTGAAGCACATTAAAAACGCACACTATTATATATTCTGATGCCGAGAAGCTGGGGAAAAAAGTGTGGGAATGGATTTTCCCCGTGTTTGTCATGAGGTAGAGAGCGAATGGCTGCTGGAATGGAAAGTGCATGATTCAACCCACGGGTTTGTGTACATACTACATGAAAGTTACAATGAAAGTTATACGTGCAACACGATTCCCAACAGCTATGACCCTGAAAATGTGTACGCGTTGTGGCAGTATACTCGGTATAAAAAGGCCGTTGAGACAAAACACACAGTACATGTGCTTGAAATGCCACGACTATCTGAAAACGACCGCCAACGAGCCATTGGTATGTTGGAGACCAGAATGAGCTCGCGGGCCATTGCCAAAAGGATGAATTGTCACCACAGCACTATTGTACGTCTCAATGAACGTTATGGAACCACTGGCAGTGCCCGGGATAGACTTCGGAGTGGCCAACCACGAGTTACTACCCCTGCGCAAGATCGTCATATTGTGCTGAGTCACCTAAGGAATCGTTCTCTCTCGGCAAGTCAAACAGCAAGAGCAATATTGGGTAGACGTGGGCAAGTCTCTCGAATGACAGTCATACGACGACTCATTACGGCCTTACTGCAAGACGACCTTATGTTGGGCCAAACTTGACTCACAGACGTCATCAGCAGCGCCTGAATGGGCAGAGCAACATGTCAGATAGACTAGACTGCAGTGGAATGCTGTCCTATTCACAGACGAGAGCAGATTCAACATATCCTTTGCTGATGGACGTATGCAGATTTGGTGACGGTGTGGAGAGCGCTTTGCAGATTGCTGTGTTCGTCAGCACAACCGATTTGGAGGTGGCAGTATTCACATTTGGGGAGGATTCAGTTTTCATCATCGCTTGCCTCTTCACGTCTTCCGTGGAAATGTTAATGTTGTGACATATCGAGATGAGGTTCTGGATGCATTGGTTGCTCCTGCGTTCACAAATTATCCAGACTTGCAGCTTATTAAGCAGGATAACGCACGTGCGCACACCGCATGCATTACGCAGCAATATCTACAGCAGCAGAACATTGTGACGATTGACTGGCCTGCCCTATCACCAGACATGTTCCCTATAGAACATCTGTGGGACGAGCTTGAACGCAGAGTCTACAGGCAAGGTTCTCCAGCTAATCTGCAACAGCTCGAAGCTGCTCTTACACGTGAATGGGACTTGATTCCCCGGAATTTCCTTCAGAGACTTGTGCGTTCTATGCGGAGCCGCTGCCAAGCTTGTTTGCAAGCACACGGTGGACATACCAGATACTGAGGATAGTGTGAATGAATTTTTTTATTGATTGCATTTTTGGTTTTCTCCCTTGCCTGCACAGAATGCAATGAATCTCATAACAATCAAATGTACAAATTAATGACCAGCATGAATTCATAGGAAAATGAATAAAGATTCCAAATATGTAAACTTGTAAATACTTATATTTACATTTCACACTCTGTTCCTGGATTATACAGGTGGTGCGTTTTTAATGTGCTTCAGTATATTATATTTCAGGTTATATCCTGCCTTGAAGAGTTTAATATATTCTACGTGCCTAAGACAGCTGGAGGAAGCTTTTGTAGTTCTGAGCCCTTGTGAAATGTCAGAAAGTCTTCAACAGTGCCACCTTTAAGATTGGAATAACCGCTATTGTGGGATTATTTCTAGTTCCATTGCTGGGCCAGGCCTAGAAGGACCTTTCGAGGATAAGTAGTCTTGTTTGGGGCTACTTGACTTTACATAAAATCATACCACACAAAAGAAATTATGGACTTAAGATTATAAGAATCTAAATACTATGGAACATACCCTACGAGTTTATTCTATACAAGTGAACACTGAAATGATGAAAAATAAGATTGTGGTGTAAGAACATAGTAACAGTCTTTATACTTTGTGAAATAATAATATTAACATTGTTTAAGTTCAGTACTGAAGAAAGACAGTTTTCATCAAAGATCAAGAAAATAGATGAAGATGAACTTTAATTAACTTTAAATGTAATAGAAATACTTGACAGTGAACCACACATACCTTGTGTATATATATATATATATATATATATATTATATATATATATATATATATATATATATATATATATATATATATATAATATATAATATATATATATATATATATAAAATATATTATATATATATATATATATATATATATATATATATATATATATATATATATATATATATATATATATATTGTCAGACAACTACTTATACTATGGATTTCAATATCTAAACACTTTCATACTTGGTTCGTACCACTAGAGGACGGCCACAGCATACAGTAGCTGACAATAATAAATCAGAACGACGATGGCAAACTCACTACAGCAAAACGCTGACAAGGAACAAAAGAACGACCTATCCCGGTCGATAGCCAGAAAGTCAACTAACTTTAGCGCCAGAATTTGCGTCCACTTCCTTTCCCGGTCACCTGACCAAACGGATTTTTTATTCTAACAGTGTAGCCACTCACAGCGTGACCAACATAATATTTTGTCGAACATATATACTGTGACATCCATATTGAATCAATTTTATTTTACTTGAAAATTATCCAACAGAACAAAGAAAGATCCTGTACATAAATAAATTATAAATTGTACCAACAGTCTTTATTGAATTATTTAAGTTTGGTTCTTAATTCTTGTTGTTTAGTTAATTACCCCTAGCAGAGTCATTGTCTAAGGTTAGTCTGGAGAGGGGCGCAATAGGAATCCAAGATAGTACATTACCATCTCATCTAGGAACCTATACAGCTTGACTATACTTTGATGTCAATACATCATTACTCTTTTCAGAGAATGGGATAATTCTTGTAAGACCAGTCTCTTATCTGGCACTATACTGGTATCAACTGATACATCTATTTGTCCAGGATATTATCATCATCATTATATCTTTCCTCTCGCTACAATAATTACGTTGTAAAATGTTGATATGTCCCACAATAAAGTTTTAAAATGTCTTTATAGGCAGAATTGATTTTGTAAGTTTGCGTGAAAATGTAATTTGCAACAAACAAACAAAATAAGAAGAAAGAAATATATCCACGTTTGTTTGAGATGATAAGAAACTATATACAGAGCGTTACAGTTTGAACGTTAAGGAGAACGTGGAAGGAACTTGAGATGATGGCACGTGACAGGAGGACTTGGCATGTGTTTGTTTAAAGCCTATACTCCTTTGGGAGTGGAGGGTTATGATTGATTGTTACAGTTTGAGGTAATCTGAACATCAGATGGCACCGTCGGACAGGTTTTTCAGCCTTTTATCTTCTCTACACTCTGAAAGGGGCGTGCCCACTTTGGTCATGACTCCCAAGTGTCAGTCACTTGTTGTATTGTGTGAAAGTAAGATTTTAAGGGGATTGGTCACCCAATCCCATTTTAAAAAGCTGGACCTAGTACAATGAAGTCTGTAACACTTCACTTCCCTACGTCAGTATCTGTCATGGAGCTATGTTTACATTTACCCTGCACAGCAGAGTACGAATTACGGTTATCCTAATTGGTGCATTTAGTTCCCGGGCCAGTTTTAACAAAATGCCTTGTCAACTCGCCACATAGTTTCTTTGTCAGCTCTGAACGGCTGAAATGCCGGAAGGTGGGTTTGAATAATCTCAGAGAAAATAAAAATAAAAATAAAAAAAGAACACTTAAGTCTCAGTTATCAATTGTTATCAGTCAGTCACGAATATAACATTCTCTCAGTAATGTTCAATGTCTGATAGCTAGCTTCAACCTTTGTGGTGTGCACTCTGGGAATGGCAGTTGTCGAGAGGTGGAGGAGGAAAGGATATCGGAGCACTCGGCTTTCATGACACTCGTTGTGAGCTCAACGTTTGATGTATTCTTGCCTTCAATTTTCACGAGAAGAATGAAGGCAGAAAATAAGACTGAACAACATGACAATGTATGCAGAAGTCTGGCCTGCAAGAATGTGCCAATAGCAGCTAGAGCGCGCGAAAAGTAATGCAGTTTTTATACATCCTGCGAACGCTTCCGGTCACTGCAGGTGGCGTTGATATTATGTTTTTAGTGTCTACGAAAATATGGACCAGTAGGAACCTTTCTTCCCGTTTTTGTGTGGTCCTTATAGAGTAGGGAGTAACCACTCCCGTAGCGCACGTGCAGGAAGTCTGCGTCAAAGCTCTGATAAGCTCTTACAGTGGTTGTTTCTGTTGCAGTTAGTTTTACATTGTGAGGTTGGCCCAACCTCATGTTAGTAGCGCCTTACGAATTGCCTGTTAAAGGTAGTTCTTTCTTCGTCTCAACGTAGACTTCTGTGAATCTACTTACTTACTTACTTAGTCGTTCCCCTTCTACCGTGAGGTGTAGAGGTAAATTACAAAGGAAAAATTGTGACCCCAACAGTGATACGACGATCATCATCATCCTTATCATCATCATCGTTCACGTCATCGTCATTATCATCGTCAACATCCTCTTCGTTGTCATTATTTTAGCGATCATCTTCGTCACCATCATTTCATTATCACAAATACAAGACCAATGCCCGAAGGATACTTATTTCACAAGTTAGAAAGATGCAATCAACTATTTTGAGCATGTTATGAGAAGAGGAAAGGTGGAGTATATCGTGACAACAGGTAAGATGAAAGGAAAAAGAGATAGAGGAAGACAAAGAGAGCAAATACTGGACAGTTTAGCATCGTGGCATGGAAAGAAGTCAACAACAGAAATGACAAATTGTACTGCTGGCAGGAAGTTGTGGAGAGACATGATGTACTACGTCACTAGGCACGGTACTTGAAGACAAAGAAGGAGAAATACAACATCTGAAAAAAAAATTGGGTTGAAACTTAAGAACAGACTTCATTCATTCATAACCCTCCACTCCCAAAGGAGCATAGGCCTTCAACAAACACATGCCAAGTCCTCCTGTCACGTGCCACCATCTCAAGTTCTTTCCACGTTTTCCTCATCATTTTCACCTCTGTTTCCAGCTCTCTTCTCCATGTGCTTCTTGGTCTACCTCTGCCTCTCTTGCCCTGGGGGTTCCAGAACAAGGACTGCCTTGTAATGCTATCAACAGGTCTCCTCAGTGTGTGTCCAATCCATCGCCATCGTCTTCTTCTCATCTCTTGTTCCACTGGCACTTGTGTAGTAACTTCGTCATACCATTTTAATCCCTCTATTCTACGTAAGCACCCATTTATGAAAGTCTGTAGCTTTTTGGTTGTTGTCTTTGTTGTTCTCCATGTCTCAGAGCCATACAATAGGACTGACTTCACGTTTGAGTTGAAGATTCTTATTTTCGTGTTGGATCCGATTTCTCTTGATCTCCATATATTTCCCAATGCAATGAAAGCTTCTCTTGCCTTTTGTATCCTTATTTTGATATCACTGTCTGTCCCTCCAACTTTGTCTATATTGCTGCCAAGATATGTGTACGATTCTACATCTTGTATTGGTGTTTCTTCAAGTTCAACCCTGTTATCATTACCTGCATTTATTCTCATTATTTTTGTCTTTTCCTTGTGTATTTTCAGACCCAATTGCTGTGACCTCTCATCGAGTGTTTTCAATTTGTCTTGCATCTGACTACGGTTATGGGACAGAAGAGCCAAGTCATCAGCAAAATCCAGATCATCCAACAATTTCTGTTGTGTGTTGTCGATGATCTCATAACCCAGTCTATTGCCAGTAAGAAAAGAAATGGAGACAAGAGGCATCCCTGTCGCACTCCTGTTCTTATCCTAAACGGTTCTGTAAGATGTCCTTCGCGAAGAACTCTGCATGTCATGTCTTCATATGTTTTCTTTATTAAAAAAGAACACTTAAGATGTATTTATTCATAACCTTACAGCTCTCCCAGGAGCTTAGGCCTTCAACAAACTTATGCCAAGTCTTCTTGCCCCGTGCCATCGCCCCAAGATCTTTATATGTATTCCTAATTCCTTTCTTGTCTGTCTCCAATTCTCTTCTCAAAGTGTTACTCGGTCTCTCTGTATCTCTCTTACCGTGTGGATTCAAGAACAATAACTGTCTTGTAGTACAGTCATGCGCCGCTTAACGTCCACGATACGTTCTGTGAAGTAGGACGTTATGCGATTTGGACTTTGTGCGAACACCATACTTTATACTTAGCAAAGTTATATGCGATACTGTAGTGTACCTGTATTGACTAAATAGCCAAGATACTGTTCACATACAGTAATGCATTTCAGCTAATGTGTCAACTGTGACTGTGGTAAGGTAATACTGTCCATATTAAAAATTTGCTGGGGCAAATAACCTCCGTCTACAATTAGAGTATCTAGGGTTTCGACAAAAGCTTCTGCTTCCTTAGCATCAGCACTCGCAGACTCACCATTCACTTTCACATTATGCAGCGAAAAACGTTGTTTGAAGCGCTTAAACCACCCAGAACTAGCACTAAACTCGATATTGTAGTTTGGTTCCGCTTTTTTTTAAGCATTTCGAACAAGCTTCGTGCCTTAGTAGTGATCGTCAATGTGCTGAGAGAGATTCGCTTCTGTGTTTGGTCCTCAATCCAGGTCATTAGCAATTTTTCCATATCTGATATAGATCCCTCTCGCATTTTCGGAAGCTGTGTAGCTTTCAGGGAGCCGATCTTTTAACAGCTTAGAGAATTTTTTCTTTGTTCTTAAGGATCGTTGCGACTGTCGAGTGCGACATGCCCAAATCATGAGCTATAGCATTCACTGGTTTTCCACCGTCGTGATGTTTAATTACCTTTTGTTTCACTTCCAAATCGATACTTTTCCTTTGTCTCTTGCTGCTGCTATCACTAGAACTGGTTTTGCTGCGTTTGGGAGCCATGATGCACTTCACGGTAATGTATTTTCGAAAGTTCACATTAAAATAACGATAGTAAGTACAGTACAGTACATACATAGGCCAGTAACATAGGCGTTTATTATGACTATCAAGACATATGTACTGTATTATAGGTTATATATGTTCTGTACCATTATACGCCTGGCATCGCAATCGCTTTGTACTGTATACAAGAGACATGAGATACACGTGTTGCGTGCGGGAAGCTGTTGCTTTCGCTACGTCTGGTAACGTCCGCTTCGTCCTGTTGTCGGATCGGGATTTCTGAACTCTATTATAACCTTATGGGGCCACGGACGTATATGCGGTCGGACGTTGTCCGAACGGACGTTATGCGGCGCATGACTGTACTATAAATAGGTTTTCCCAGTGCATGTTCTATCCATCGTCATACTTTAGAAGTATAGGGCAGGAAAAACAAACACAAAATGCTAAAAAAAAAAAATGCAAATTTTTTAACATTTCAGATCAAACGCATGCTGTTCAAATAAATTTAAAAAAAAAACAAACAAAAAACAGTGAAAAACCTAAGTTTTTTTTTAAACACTCACAATTTAAATGTAATACAGTCACTTTATGAAAGATGATAACACTTAGCACGAGGGATGCTATGTCTGGTTATTTAGTATTAGATCTAATTGATCGTAAATGGAGACTGTTAAATAAACAAACTGTGACAAAGCGGGTGTTTAAAACAAATTGTCGGCTCTAATATCCTTTCTATTTGATAGTCTTATTTCTGTTTGAAATCTATTCCGTAAGATATATTCTATGTTGATCCACTTGTAACAATATACATTTCTCTATGTTCATGAAAATTAATTTTTGTGACATATAATATTTACCCAACGCGATTTTATTATACTGTCTGTCTTTATTGAATACGCCAGTTTGTAATTCTATCACTAAATGACCAGGATAATTTTTCATTGAGTTTCAGATATTCTCTGCCTATTGAATAAGTATAATAAAATGGATGTTTGCGTAGAATAGAAGTATTTACAGTGATATGACAAGATCTTTAACGTAGAAGGTAAAGGTAAAGGTAAAGATAAAGGATCCCGTTACAGGCCAATTGAGGCATATTGGGAATATAGTGTTATGCATCGGCACACTAGGGGTGATGTGGTCAGCATCACGCCGGCCACCTTAACGTTCCCAGAGTTGCTCTGGTACCCAATTCATGAGGCTGGGTTGACCCCGGAGCCGTTTGCGGTCTAAAAAATCCCACTCAACTGGGGATCGAAACATGGACCGCCGAGCTAGGAAGCCAGTGCACTAACCTCTGCGCAACCGCGGCACTAATGTAGAACTGATGACAATAAAAAGACAAGTGCGGGTGGAACAAGAGACGAGAAGAAGACGTTGGAGATAGATAGGACGCGTCTTGAGGAAACATGTTGATACCAGTACCAGCAGTCCTTGTTCGTGAATCCCCAGGATAATATAGCAAGAAGGGGACCAAAAGACGCAGCAATAGAGACCGCAGTCAGCGACTCATAGCTTGACTGCTTGCCTCAGGACCAGCGAACCAGAGCTGGTCAAGACCGTGCTCCACCTCCACGTGGTGGTCCTGGAAATAGTCTGCAGCAGTGCAGTCTGGCTGAGCGAGCACGGATCGAAGAGGGAAGGCAAAGTCGGTCCCAAAAAATGCCGTGCAGAAGTCGGATGTGTCGACCGAAAGGTGCAGATATCACAGCTTAGGCGTAAACAGACACAACGCAACCACCGTCCTTTTCAGGACGAACGAGGAAGAAGAAGAAGATATAGCAAGAAGGAGACCAAGGAACACATGGAGAAGAGAACTGGAGGCACACATGAAGGGCATGAAGAAGTCATGGAAAGACTGTGAACTGTTGGCATGGGACAGGAAGACTTGGCACACGTTTGTTTAAGGCCTGTGCTCCTTGGGGAGCTAAAGGGTGATGATGATTGGATTAGTCTTCCGTTGTGAGGTTATCCACCTTTACTAATTATTGTACTGATTGCGTTGGAAAGTTTATTAAATTAACACGATCTCGCTATTCGCGGATTTACGATTTGTGGATTCGATTATTCGCGGAAGATCATTCACTCATTTCCTTACATTTTAGCCCCCTTGGAGTATGACTTCAACAAATACTCACCAAGCATTAGCGTCCTGTGCTTTTCATTCAAGGTTTTTCCGAGTCCTCTTTATCCACGTCATAGCTATGTCTTATTCCCGTACTCGCGTGTCTGTCTTCTCCTTCTGTTTCTCTTACCGTTCCCTCACGAATTCGTAAGAGGCGACTAATACAGTGTGTGGTTGTGAATGAGGCTAGTAGCCTCATAATGTAAAACGCTCAAGCCAAGTACAGGAGAAAAGTAACAAACAGAAGAAAACCGCTGAACGCCCTTGTGATCAGGTCTGCGAAGAATACAAGAAAACATTTATGAAAAAAATGCTACTACTATATATACACACAGACGGGTCAAGACGATCTCTTCTCCACTCCGTCAGTCCTGATTACGTTTAAAAGGCACACGGTGTTTCCTTACGCCTACACGCTAGCAGACGTCGCTGACGGCTGAGTTCTTTCGGACTCAGTTATGTTAACTCGCCCGCCCCTGCTTGCGCCGGCGGTCAGCGTACAATGTTAATTATTATTTAATTTCTCCATACGCGCTCCCTAAACAATGATCGCCTGTCATTAAATAGCTATTAAATGGTCGGCTTCTGTTAGTTTTGTCGTATGGTAGTAAAATAATAGACACTATAATAATAAATATACAAAATGAAATATAACGTGTATTTCTATACTCCCACTATGAGTCGCTTTAATGCCTATAAGTCCGGTTACCTAAACCGTCGGGTTTATCTCTCTCCTGTAGAGATTAAGTGTCGCGTCTGCCTACACTGTTAACCTAATTACCGTCTAAGGTATGAGGGTAGCGGGTGGCGTGATTTAACATTTTAATAGAATATCTGGTATGAAATCGCTATGCGTTACTTTATTTCACTCGTTTTACTAGCGAGAAAAATCTAAGTGAAGAATAAATGTTAAGCTATCACTTTTTAAATCATTAGAACTATTATCCTTTTACCAGAAAATTAGAATGAAACTTCTCCACGAATCAATAATACACCATATCCACAAGAATTGGGTTCTAGGACTGCGCGCTAGAATATTCAAAATTCTGACTGACTTCTGATAGTTATGTTAAGAAAACATCAGTATATATATATAATTAAATTGCTCTGATCTCTAATGGTGTTAATTTCACGCTACTGTGAAAACGAAGAATTCAGAAACTAGCGCCCAAGATGAAAGCTTGCGATTCGGCTACCAGAATCTCTCGTCTGGTGCTGTTGACCGACATCAGTGGCTTTACTTGCGGTTAACGGGTTACTCTTTAAAATGCCCGTGTCTCGAGATCAAAGAGCACAGGGGATTATAAACTTTCCCTGAGTAAAACTTCAAAAGGGTCTGTGTTTCGGCTCTCTCACGTGCTGTCTGTCTGAGAGGTATTATGATTGACAGATGAAGTTCACGTGAGTGGACGAGGTAAACAAACCTGATTTGCTTTCCTGTTGTGACTGACAGGTCACGAAGTTTGTAAACACTGTGTTAGCTCGTGTTAAAAGAAAAGAGGCGTGACGAAAGAGTAAGCCGTGTAAGTGAAGACAGACAGTATAATGCATGTTTTAGCTAGCAAATCACAGAGCAGCTATGAGGTTACAATAGGCTGTCAGATTACTGTAGACTGTTTTTCCATTACACGTCACATGTATGACAACGTATGTCCGGGAATTCAGATTCTCAGTTCTGCTTTCAATCAAATCCAAGATAAGACACTAAATGGAGACAGGACATAACATGCAGGCATCTCTTTCAAAAATTACCAAGAATAACATTTTTGACTGACCAGAAAAAAAATCAAAGGTCTCACTTATTGATTTTAATGTGGTCTAATAACTATTGAAGAACTTTATGATACTTAAACATGCTGACATGTACTTAATGTTTTCTTCATAAAAAATTAATTAATCTGTGGGACCTCAAGACGCAGCAATAGAGACCGCAGTCAGCGACTCATAGCTTGACTGCCTGCGTCAGGACCCGCGAACCAGAGCTGGTCAAGACCGCACTCCACCTCCACGTGGTGGTCCTGGAAACAGTCTGCAGCTGTGCAGGCTGGCTGAGCGAGTGTGGATCGAAATGGGAAGGCAAACCCGGTCCTAAAAAATGCCGTGCAGAAGTCGGATGTGTCGACCGAAAGGTGCAGATATCACAGCTACGTTGTAAACAGACACAACGCAACCACCGTCCTTTTCAGGGCGAACGAAGAAGAAGAAGAAGAATTAATCTGTTATTTTATCTCCTTATGTATATATGTAAGGTCAACTCTTGACCTTCTGCCCTTTCAAATTGGATAGGAGTACCGGAAGGTTTACTGAAAACCAAGGGGTTACGACAAGGTTAGATGAAAGCCAAGGGATTATGAGACCGAAAAAAGGTTGGATCCCCTACCAAAGCAGATACTACCGGAGAAAAGTGAAGTGTTTGGAGCCTTTATATATACTAGGTCTCAGCTTCAAGAGATGATGGCACTAGTTCCTTTCCTCGTTACATTTCCCTTCCCAAACTCAGTGCAGAGTCAAGTACCCATTTACAGCTGGGAAAAGTGGAGCTTGATGCTACCTAGTTTTGAAACGGATAACTTTGCCCCGAAAAGGAAGTGCTCTAAGCACTTTGCCATTCGACGGTTATGAAGAGATACATTAGCAGAATTATGAGGAAATATGGTGTTACGACAATCAAAGCAACACGTCTTTCAAATTAAAAAAAAAAAAGAAATTGCTCGAAAATTAATTCTCCCCTCTACCTTTAAAGGCATTAGTGAAAAGACAAACTTTTTAACTGTGCTAAGGAAATGGGCGTTGTCAAAAACAGCGAGGCGGGATTCGAGGGCGGAGTTAATTTTGAAAAGGGGGTGTAACGTATCTCAATGAAGGTGTAGGGTAGGGGAAGACAGTGATGGCGGGAAAAAAGATGAGAGAGGCATGCTTGACGAAGCACGAACGTCCGTAAAAAGATGGAGGCCTGAGCAAGAGAGTGGGTAGTGAAGACACGGCCGAGTGACAACGCGCGTGCCAGTCTCGTGCCTAGAGAGGTTATAACTTGGATAGTGAATTAACGTAAACGATGAAAGAAAGAATAATCAGTCAAAGACAGTGACTTCCACTGTTTCCTGCTTTTTGTTTCATCTATTCTACAGGGTCACAGCTGGGAGATTTTAGTAGATCTTCACGGCTAGAAATGTTTCTTTGTGTTTTATCCCGCCGTACATTTTATTTGTGCACTTACACAGTCAGTAATGACAAGTACATGAAAGACAAAGAACAGAAAACTCAGATATTAACAAATTAAACATAAATAAAGGTAGCCCCATAGCATATACTGCGGTAGGGGAGTGAAATGTTCGAGAAAGCATTATACTATGTCTAGCATGGAGAGGTGGGGTGAACTGTTCCCTTCCTCGCTGCCTTTGTCTTCCCTAGCTGAAGAGCAGAGTCAGGTATCCATTTACAATTGGGTAGACTGGAGCGTGACGCCACCGTGTTTCGAAAACGGTACCTTTGCCAGGAGAGATCAACACTCTAACCACTCTGCCAACAAAACGTGCACGGAAACCATGGACAAATGAAAAGATTAATGAGGATGTCCTGAAAGAAGTAGTGTGCAAAGGCTTATTACTCATATAAGAAGGAAGCAATTCACTTTTCTAAAGCATACTATTTAAAAAAAATAAAGCTGGAATTTATTGTGACAACAGAGGCGATTGAAGACAAGGAAACATATAGATATAAAGGAGAGGATACTGGACTCTGCAAAGCGTGGAGTGGAAAGAAATAAGAAAATAGATACATGACTAAATCAGAGGCACATCTCCAATCCAACCTGCAAGTCTGGAAGGAAGAGCTGGAGAAGAGAGGAATGATCATAAGCAGCTCTAAAACAAAATCCATGGTGATATCACGAGAAGAAAGAAGACATCAGATTGAGCTGGAAGAACAGGTCCTTGAGCAGGTCGACCACTTTAAATACCTCGGAGCTATTATAGACCGAAAGGGAGGCATCAAAGAAGAGTTGGCCACTCGAAAAGCAGCCACTGGGAGACTTTTTCAGGCCATAAATCGAGGATTCCTCAGCAAGAGAGAGGGTGGTAAGAAAACGAAGATGGCTGTATACCGCTCCACCTATATCCCAGTCTTGGCATATGGATGCGAGTCATGGGCAATGACTACAACCCACAAAAGCCAGATCCAAACCTCAGAAATGAGGTATCTGAGGAAGGTGGTTGAAGTAACAAGAAGAGACATGATCCGCAACCAGACGATACGTAAAGCCCTAAAATCCCACCCCCTGCAGACCCAAGTAGAACAGTCTCAACTAAGATGGTTTGGCCATGTCTGCAGAATGGGAGAAGATCGGCTACCACGACAAGCATGGGAAACAAAGAGCTAGGGATCCAGACGCCCAGGACGACCCAGAGTCTGATGGGAGGACAACATTAGGCAATCTTTGAAGGACCGAGGACTAGAATGGAACCAGACCAGGAGGAAGACAGCCGATAGGATAGTCTGGCGCTCTCTCTTCCAAACCTCTACACCTCACGGTAGAAGGGGAACGACTAAGTAAGTAAGATACAGGACTACAAAATATTAGTTTGCCAATTATGAAAAACTAGTTGTTTTTTTTTTTTCTTCATGAAGGATAACTTACAACCCTTAACAAACTTATGACAACTCTTCCTGTCCAGTGCTATCAGCTCAAGCTATTTCTATGTTTTCTTCATCCCCATCATGTCTGCCTCCAGCTCTCTTCTCCACAGTCTCATCTAGCTCTCTTACCATTGCTATGAGAGTCAGCTCTCATTACCTCTCTTACCATTGCTATGAGAGTCAGCTCTCATCTACCTCTCTTACCATTGCTATGAGAGTCAGCTAAGGAGACTGGAGAGTGACGCTACCAACTTTCGAACGGGGAGCTTTGCTTCGAGTAGTAAGACCACATTGTAATGCTATCAACAGGTCTCCTTTAGTGTGTGCTATCCATTTCCAGCGTCTTCTTCTCATCTCTTTTTCCACAGGCGCTTGTCTGGCTCTTCTCGTCACGTCCACATTTATGATCTTGTCATACCACTTCAGTCCTTCTTTTCTACGCTAGCACCCATTTATGAAATTCTGTATCTTGTTGGTTGCTGTTTTATTTGTTTCTCGTGTTTCAGAGCCGTATAGTTTGACGAACTTGACGTCTGAATTCAAGATACTGCTTTTTTTTGCTGTACTTGATTTGTTGAAGTTTTTTTTGTGGCTTAAAATGTCTACAGGATAGGGTAGCCAGCCCAATGTCCAACTCTCGTGAATCACTTTTTACGATCTGCGTGGGAGGATACAGTGTTACTATCTTTTGCTTCTCTTTCGGGCCCCAGTAACATAAAGGCATCACCCAGTGAGACAGACCGCCATATATAGACAGAAATCACGCAGTAATAATACACAAACTGTCATGTCTTCACTTACCAGTCACTGAACGAATAGACTATTATGTCTGTACAGATATCACACAGTAAATGAATAAATGCTGTCATGATTTCACATACAACCCCACTGAGACTACAGACGGAGATTACAATGCCATCAGAAATCAGTCAGTGAGACTACAAACTGTCATATCTTCACTTACTACTCATTGAACCTATGGACGGGACCAAAGATGCAGCAATAGAGAATGAAGTCAGCGACCCATAGCTTGACTGCTTGCGTCAGGGTCAGCGAACCAGAGCTGACCAAGACCCTACTCCACCTCCACGTGGTGGTCCTGGAAACAGGCTGCATCACTGCAGTCTGGCTGAGAGAGTAGGGATCGAAGAGGGAAAGCAAACCCGGTCCCAAAAAATGCCGTGCTGAAGTCGGATGTGTCGGCCGAAAGGCGCAGATATCACAGCTTTGCTGTAAACAGACACAACGCAACCAACGTCCTTTTCAAGACGAACGAGGAAGAAGAAGAAGAACCTATGGACAACCATATCTTTGGGCATCCGTTTGACAAAGTGGTTAGAGCGCTGGTCGCTCACGGCAAAAGTGCCGGGTTCGATTCACAATATCGACACGCTCAAGTCTACCAAGTTGTAAATGGATATCTGGCTTTGCTCTTGAATTAGGGAAGGAAATTGCATTAAGCAATGGTCATCCCATCTCTTGATGCTAGACCGTGTATAGTGAAGTCTCTAACATTTTATTCTCCAATGGCAGTATCTGCTATAAGACGATTTTTTAAAAACATATCTTTACAGATATCACACAATAAATCAATAAATGCTGTCATCATTTCACATATCTCCCCAGTGAGATACAGACGGAGACTGTCATGTCTTCAGAAGTCAGTCTGTAAAACTATAGACTACCATATCTTCACATATCACCCCAGTGAGACTACAGACGAACACTATCATGTCTTCATAAAACAGACTGTAAAACTATAGACTACCATATTGTTACGAGTAGTAATACAGTATTAGTTGCAGGATAGTTGTCCTGGGCCAAGTTAAAATCGTAGGGGTAGCAGTAACAGCGAACGAACAGACATCACAATAATTACTGAGCCACACTGGATGACGAGGATAATATATTTATTTATACACTTCAATATTGGCTCCATGGTTCCATACAATGTTCATACACTTGTGCTTTAGCATTAAGCTGTCGTATTCAATATAGATTAGTCAATCCGTCCATGTCTCAGACGCTGTCTCATTATCCTCATAATTTTTATATGATTCACACACGAAACTTAGAAATCATACTCCCTGTAAAGCAGAAATACTATGTACATTCTTCGTACACTCTCAGACGTCCACTTGAATGTTCTCAAAGAAAGCAGTAGTCAGTTTGAGGATATTTGAATCCCCGTAAAGCTTTTCCACGAAAGGAGCTGGCGTCGGCCATATGCACTTTCTCTGTACCACATATAAGGGGAAACTTTGAAGCAGATGTTCAGCAGTCATTTTATCAGTGCCACAGTTACACTGATCGGTAGTTCCTATCTTTAGCTTGTTGAATAGATGGTATCTCAATCTGTTGTGGCCAGTGTGGAGTCTGAAGATTAACACTTGTTCTCTTCTGTGGAGCTGGTAGTAAGCATCATTCTGTGTGTGCCCTGGATGTTCTACATTCCATTTGTTTCCGTATCTGATTCTGATAAAACTCTTTGCCTCCTCGAAAGTTATGCTTGCATCAGGCTGAGGTAGATGTGAACCTTCTGTTGCCATTCTGTCAGCCTCTCCATTGCCGGTGATGTTACAATGAGATGAGATCCATTAGATCACAACACTTTTGAATCGTTGACAAAGTTTGTGGAGCACTATTCTGAGATCATCCAGGTCTGTATTATTTTGGCTTTTCAACGTTGCAATTACTGACTGTGCATCAGTAAAGAAAACAACTTGTCTCTCTGCACTTTCTTCTGTCAATATAACCTCTGCTGCAGTTTTCAAGGCCTCTGCCTCTGCTCTGAAGTTGCTGGAGAATCGTCCTGTCACCACTGACAGCCTTTTTTCTGCACCAGTGCTTAAGGTCAGAAAGACACCCCCACCTCCATTTTCTGTTGCATTTGTTGCTGATCCATCTGTGTATGCATGGGTCCAGGTGTTGCGTGGGTAATGTTTCTCTATGTATTTTGTCGCTATGGATTTTCTATTTGTTGCAGTTTTGCTCTTTTTTCTTTCAATTCCAGGAATGTTTTCTATCATTTCTATCCTAAACTGACGTCTGCTTATTGTACTGTATAGTTATGACGTCACATCCTCTTACGGTGTAATTCCGTAAAAAGAGATAATAAATAGAGCCCAATCTAGCCTCGATATAAGACTCACACAATAGTTTTCAAATTTAATTGTAACATCAACACCCCCTCCTCCCCCCCCCCCCCCCCCCCCCCCCCCCCACCCCCCCCCCTCCCCGAACGATAATGAAAACAAACTTTTTATTATGAGGATAGTGTAAAAAACCAAAAATCAATAGAGTGATGTATAGTGCCATGATAAATTGTAGGTAGTATGACCTCGTATAGCTCCTAGGTTTGCCATAAGGTCAGGCAATTTAACACTGAAAGTGAGGACAATGGTCTATAAACCACAGCCAATGCCTAATCATAGTACAACCCATTTAACACACAGAAGTGAGGAAGCCATCACAAAGTGTCCTCATCCCCTTTAAAAAAATAATGGTAGCAATAAATCAACTCACATTCCTCAAATAGTCAAGTTGCAAACATATCAGTCCATTCAAGTCATATTTGTCAAATGACTGACTAAATAGTCAAAGGCAAAGTCTCAAAAGCACTAATAAATATTAAGAACGTACAATTTTAAGATATTATAGTAAGGCAAACAATCATTAATAATGTGAATGATTGATGCTTAATAATAAATAGATTTTTAGTAACGTGCAAATATGGTTTAAGTGTACCTTCATCATCATGTGACGTATTCTTTCCAGAACGTTGTCTCCATTACAGCTGCTCTGAACGCATCACGATTCTGGGCAAGTCGACCTGCATCAGCCAAAGACAAGTTCAGACTCTCTGTGATGTCTTGGGTCCACCGTCGTCTAGGTCGACCCCTTCCCCTTTTTCCAGGGACCATGCCTTCCATCACTATTTTTTTCAGACTATTATGTCTTTTTATATGACCGAAAAATTTCATCTTCCTTATTGCGATGGTATTTTTTTTCGTACGCCCGCTAATACTCGAGGCGAAATCTCAGGTTATTATTAATGTCTAATCTGAGATTGATTTTACGTGAGTATTCCTTTTTCTAGTACAGAGACAGGTGTCCCTCGCCATTCAGGCAAATACTCTCCGATTTCGGAGGTACCCATTAGAGCTGGGTCGGCTCAGGAGCCGCCAATCCCTGGTCGATGACACTCTTTCAAATGTCCTCGCCAGGTCTCGAGTTAATCCAGTCCAAATCCCGGTCGACGAAAAATCCTCAAATGCCGTCGCCCGGGTTTGATCCTGAATCACCCGGTCGCCAGAGCGGTGTGGTAACCACTACGCTAGCGCGGCTCCCAATAGTATTTAAAAGCCAACGCAATAAGGAAGCTGAAATGTTTCGGTCATATAAAAAGATAAATTATTGTGTCCATGTTTGAACAAAATTACAAAGTTGTGACCAATCTGGTAAAATTACACTGATATTGAATATGATGGTTGAAATTGTTGTCATTAAACAATTATAATGTCCATTTGTAGAATTAGTGTGAGTGTTGTAATGTCTGGTGACAAATAAACAAACTCATCAAAATAATTAATTCTATTCCGAAGCTAATTTAAGAAAAGTAGCTTTCTATGATTTAGTAATGTACTCCGTGCTGGATCCGGTGCACTATTAAAATCACCAATGTTCCGCGAAAAATCTTCAATAATTATGTAAAAGTCACTTAAAGTCATTCTCCATCCTCCTGTTTGACGTGACATGAAAGTTCAGTAAATACAGATCGCCATGCATGTTCCATTCCTTAGCCGACCGATGATTAGTGCAATATGACAATATCTTATTTATGTCCCTTGTCTAAGACAAGACGGCATGGGTTATTTCTCCTAACATGTATGCATACGGTTCATAAAGTTCGTTAAAAAGCCGTCGCGAAAATGCATGTTACAAAAATGTCAGATGACTCGAAAATAAACAATTGTTGTATTCAACATTATCCTGAGCGTGGTATGCATAAGGTTAGCATAGTCCATCATACATACGTAACGAGACGAGTGTTTCAAGGTGTCGCATGAAATAAGCGGTCGCAGCATTCAGCATCATCACGAGCATGAGCTAGGCGAATATAGTTCTTTATAAGCAATCATCGTATCAAGGGTATCTGCGAGCTTCATCCAATGTCATTGAGGAAGCAATCTGTACTGAAGTTATGTTGATTTGATAGTACATTTGAGTTATATTTGTAATAGTCAGACAGCAACGTCAATAACTGCGCAGTCACAAGTAAAAGTCGTATGCAAAGTCCGCATGATCTACGCATCTGTTGCATAAGTTCCATTGTTTATTTCAATGTAGCACAAGCGGATAAGTTCGATGCAACGAACCCTCTGTATTAATGTTTGATGTGTTGTCGGTTGAGTTTGAGTCCTTGACGCATCTAGATAATACGTCAGCGAAAACATTCTGATGACCTTTTATAGCTCTAATTTGGAAGTCATAGGGCTGAAGTGTCATTACTGCTCTGGATGCTCTTTCGTTTCTAAATCTTGCAGATTGCAAGAATGCTAAAGCGTGTTGGTCAATCTCCAAGATGAATCTTGCGCCTATGAGAAATCTCTTTAGTTTGGCAAAACACTATACCAATACGAGTAGCTCGCGTTCTAAGATGGGGTATTTTCTTTCGGTGGGCGTCAACTTACGATTCACATAGAGAATCGGATGAAGCATGTTGTCAATATTTTGAATAAGGGCACCACCTATCCCAGAGCCAGAAGCATCTACCCTAAGAATAAAATGAGATGTAGGATCAGGCAATTTTAAAATTGCTGATCTAGACAAAGAATATTTAAGCATATTTAATGACTCGTTACAAGACTGACTCCAAATTATTTTATTAGGAGCGTCCTTTTTTAATAACGTGGACAAAACTGAAGTAATCTCTGAAATATGAGGTAAAAACTTTCTGTAGAAGTTAACAAGATCTAAGAGACTTCTAACTTGCTTATTTTGTTTTTGGAATTTCTAAATTCAAGATCTTTGAAATTGTGGAGTCTTCAGGATTTAAGAAACCTCCACCTACTCTATGTCCAAGAAAAGAAATTTAATTGAACTCTATCAGAACCTTAGAAGGTCTAGCTGTAAGATGATGCAAACGAAGAGTTTGCAGTAGAGACTGAACTCCAAGAACATGATCATTCCAAGATTCGTGGAATAGACAAATGTCGTCTATGTAAGTGATGATATCCTCACGCTTAGAGAAGATTTTTCTCATCATTTGGACAAACGTGGCAGGTGCGTTTACAAGTTAGAAACACATAAAGTTGAATTGGAATAAACCTAAGGAGTAGCGAAAGCTGTGTAAGGCTTGGCTCTCTCCGACAATGGGACTTGCCAATTTTAGATAAATCAAATTTGCTGAAGAAAGTGGCAGTAGAAAGTTTTTCCCACAAAGTTTCAAGAACAGGGATAGGTTCATTGTCAGTGATCAATCAATATCAATCAATATCCATTAGCTCCCCAAGGAGCATAGGCCTTCAACAAACACATGCCAAGTCTTCCTGTCTTGTGCCATGTGCTCAAGTTCTTTCCATGTTTTCCTCATCATTTTCACCTCTGTTTCCAGTTCTCTTCTCCATGTGTTTTTGGTCTACCTCTGCCTCTCTTTCCCTGTGGATTCTAGAACAAGGACTGCCTTGTAATGCTATCAACAGGTTTCCTCAATGTGTGTCCTATCCATCGCCAGCGTCTTCTTCTCAACTTTTGTTCCACTGGTACTTGTCTGGTTCTTGTCATCAATTCCACATTTGTGACTTTGTCATATCATTTCAGTCCTTCTATTCTATGCAAGCACCCGTTTATAAAAGTCTGTAGCTTTTTGGTTGTTGTTTTTGTTGTTCTACATGTCTCAGAGCCATACAATAAGACTGACTTCACATTTGAGTTGAAGATTCTTATTTTCGTGTTGGACTTGATTTCTCTTGTTCTCCATATGTTTCCCAATGCAATGTTTCCCAATGCATTGAAATGATAGTGATACTATTAAGACGCCTAAAGCGATGCATATCCTAATAGACTTGTCTTTCTTTCTAATGATCACCATGAGGAAACCATATGGTGAATAAGAAGCAGAGATAATTCCTAATTTAATCATATCCTCTATTTCTTTCTGCACCTGAGATTGAACGAGCATAGGTATTGCGTAAGGTTTAAGTTTGATAGATCTGAGATCATTAAGCTGAATATCATGCTTAATGATATCCGTACGACCCGGAATATCCTTGAGTACGTCCGGAAACGATTGCAGTATGAAAGACATCTGTTCCTTTTGGTGAGGACCAAGATTTGGAGAGACTGTGACATCTGTCCATGATTCAGTAGAAGAAAATGGTAAAATAGACAAGGAAATAGATGTGACAGGAACGTTGGGTAATTCAGACAACTCTTCCTGTATGACCGCAAAGGAAGAGCGACGATCGATTGATTCGTCGATAGCATCGAAGACTGGTCTGAGATTTTGCGGACGAGATTGGAACTTTTGCAACATGTTGATGAGGAAAATTTTCTCTTTCCCATTGATAGCAATAATGTAATCAACATCTTACAACCTTTCAATAACTCTGTATGGTCCTCTCCAAGAAACCAATAATTTATTGTTTTTGTTTGGTAGCAAAACATAAGCCTCATCCCCTGGCCATAGTTGGCGCAACTTTCTGTTCTGGTTAACAAATAATCTAGCCTTATACTTGGCTTTTTCTGAAGCCTCTACTGCTAACTGGCAAGCGTTGAGAATTTTCTTGCGTAGTTTAACCACGTATTGGTAAGAGGTTTGGACATCCTCAGGCATGTCAGCTCCAACCAATAGCTGTTTCAGAATGGACATAGGTCCTCTTGGTTTGGCGCCAAAAATCAACTCAAACGGCAAAAATCCTGTATGTTCGTTTGGAATCTCGCGATAGGCGAACCATACAGCTGGGAGATTCCTATCGCAGTCCTGCGGGTATTTTGCAGTGACTTTACCAAGCATTTGTTTCAGAAAGCGATTTAGCCTCCAGATTTTCCCGTTCGCGATCGGATGATAGACAATGCTAAGCAATCTATCAATACAAAAATCCCTCATTACTTGAATCATCACATCAGAAACAAACTGAGTTCCCCTGTCTGATAATATATTTTCGGGAAAACCCAATCGACTAAAAATAAAAAGTAATGCGTCAGCAACATCTGCGGTCGATATACTCTTTAGAGGAATAGCCTCTGGCCGACGTGTACACATATCGATGCACGTTAACACATACCGATGGCCTCTTGCCGACATAACTGGTAGTAGTCCTATCAAGTCAATTGCCCAACATATGAGGAACAGAGAAAACGCACATGGCTATCACCAGTACCATTCCTTGAGAAAATCTACGGAGATATCAACAGCCTCAGGCTGACCACTGCTTTCTTTGAACTTATTCAAGTTGACATCTGAGGGTGAACGAAGAAGAAGAAGAATTGCCATTTTTGCGAAAGGTCGCACAGGGATGCCAGATGCCTGGAGAGGCGCATTATGCTTGGGGCCTTTGGCTGCCACCTCTTGGCATGTTTCACAAGTACGACAAAAGGTTTTCACATCTTTTGTCACCCCAGGCCCAAAAAAATTGAACAAAACTCTTTGTTTTGTTCTGGCAATTCCTAAATTCCCGCACAATTCACATCGTGCGCATGACGTAACACAAAAGGTTTAAAATTAGCAGGCACTATAATTTGCTTATGCACTGATGTGGTTTCTTTAAAGTTACGAAGCAAGATCCATTCTTGATCGTATACCAATATACTGCATTATCATCATACATCACATCATCAGACTTGGCAACCTGAAAAAATTTCTTTAATGAATCATCATTTTGCATCTTAATTAATGACTCTTTATCAACTAGTGAAATTTGTAACTCATCATCATCTGTCGCTTCCACATCATTTAAACCACCAGACTGTGTTTGTTCATTTCTTTGTTCACGAGCCTGTGCTCGGGTTGTAACAGCATTTGCAATCACCAAGTGTTGTTGTTCCCATTGTTTAATGTCATCTTTAGTGCATTCGTGAAGTCCTGGGATATTTCCAATAACTATCCTAGCGACTGGTTCCTTTAATAAGCGCACTAAAGTCCTTCCTGAGAAAAATGGGGTATCCAGGAAGACTTCGGCGGCAGGGTAAAATTCCACCGTACCCCCGAATGTTATGCACTTCACCTCCATACCTGTATAATCAGCGTGGTCCACCAATGATCTGCGTACACCAACAGTGGTGCCTCTTGTGTCTCTTAGCACCGTATCAAGTTGGTTGTTAACAAACCCTTTATTTAAAGTTAATGACCCCGTACCATCGTATGAAGCCATAACTGGTAAAGGGTGGCCGTATAGAAGCCTTGGAACACCTTTCAGCTGAAACAAAGTATTACATTCAGTGCACTTTGCTCTATTGGATAAATCTACACTACAAGCATTTGCATGAGATGTGCACTGTTATTTTGGGTATTGTTACCTGTATTGTTGTTACCCTGATGCATAACGGAATTTGATCGTTCTGTATTTCTTGAATGACGGTAATTAATTATTATTTTGCTTAAAATTTATGTTATTATTATTACCATTGTTTCTCTAGAATAATCTATGTCCTCTGTTGGATTGGAAGTTGTATCCTCCTCCTTTGCAATCTCTATTAGGTCTAGAAAAGTACTGTTGAGGTACATATTCATCATCATAAGAGCGGGGGAGCCGCGCTAGCGTAGTGGTTACAACACCACTCTGGCGACCGGGTGATACAGGATCAAACCCGGGCGACGGCATTTGAGGATTTTTCGTCGACCGGGATTTGGACTGGATTAACTCGAGACCTGGCGAGGACATTTGAAGGAGTGTCGTCGACCAGGGACTGGCGGCTCCTGAGCCGACCCAGCTGCAATGGGTACCTCCGAAATCGGCGAGTATTTGCCTGAATGGCGAGGGACACCTGTCTCTGTACAAGAAATAAAGGGATACTCACGTAAAATCAATGTCAGGTTAAAAAAAAAAAATAACCTGAGATTTCGCCTCGAGTATTAGCGGGCGTAAGCAAAAAAAAAAAAAAAAAAAAAAAAAAAAAGAGCGGAAATTTCTTTGAGGTTGCTGTGATCTATTGCCAAAATTATATCTCCCTCGAAAAGATCCTGCATAGTGATACCTATTCATTCGACAATTACTGTCAACACTATGTGATCTTGGTCTGGGTGTGTTGAAATTCATTGTTCTTGCTGCTGCCACTGGTAATGGATCCTTAATATTGGAATTACTTAAGTTTTTACCAGAGTGTGCTGTTTGAAATTGTCGTCCTAGAATTTTAAGAGCAGCCAATGAATCTGGTTTTCTCTCGTGGAGATAGGCTAAGAAATCACCACTAACTGATAGCAACACCTTGTCTCTCAAAATCAAATCAGCAAGTTTATCAAATGACTTATCAATCCGAGATAAATCAACCCATCCGCTAAAACATAATTTGATAGCAGCAACGTTTTTGGCTGAATCAGGCGAAAGGGATTTAATTCTCAACCTGTAACCATTTTCATCAAGTTGGTACTTTTTTAACAATAAAGCTTTTACAGCATCATAATCATTCCTGGATAAACCATCAATTGTGCACACAGCAGTCAGGGCATTACCTGTAAGTAAAAGTAACAATCTGCTGGGCCATGTAGCTTTATCAATGTTATACTCCCTGCAAACTGTTTGAAACCTATTCCAGAAACAAGAAATATCATCAATGTTAGAATTAAATTTGGGTAAAAGTAGCTTGACCGAAGACCCATGATCTTTCCTTGCAGCAGTTTCACCTTCTGGATTAGCCTGTTTATGTTCATATTTAAGTCTTTCAAGATCCAACTCAGTCATTCTCAGAGAATGAGCTAATTCCTATTCTCTCCTCTTCTCAGCTACAGCTAATTCTTCCTGTCTCCTCTTCTCAGCTACAGCTAATTCTTCAACTCTTTTCTTGTCAGCTAATTCTTCCTCTCTTTTCTTCTCAGCTAATTCTTCAACTCTTTTCTTCTCAGCTAATTCTTCCTCCCTTTTCTTCTCAGCTAATTCTTCCTCTCTCCTCGTCTCAGCCACAGCTAATTCTTCCTCTCTCTTCTTCTGTTCTCTGGCGAAGGCCCTCTCCTCTCTTGCTATGTCATCCAGCCTCTTCACTTCATTTGCATGCTCAGTGAGAGCAAAGATTTTCAAAGTTTCACCCTCCATACCAAGTTCCTTACCAAACTTAACGAAATACTCCAAGGTGGCCATATTACAATATTATTGAGAATCAGTCTGTTCCAATAATATTTCAATTAATAAATATTCACCCCGTGATTGATATCACCAAAATTGTGGACACGGACTATCAACTTGTTGCAATGAACATTAGATGTTAAAATAGGAGCAATATTAGTACAATACGAACTAGATGACAGGGGAACAGCAGATAAAGCCAAAGAAAGACAATGCAAAGGAGTGAACAAAGGAAGTAATGTATATATGAATTGTTATATAACAAATTTTAAAAAATTGGCTCTACCCACACTTAAGACAAGACAAGCACGCTTTTACAACAAATAATATATTTATAAAGAAAAGATAGCAAGGTTAGAATAACAAATTTACGAACAATAATGATGAATAAACTAAATAAAATACAATTAACTGGACAACAATAACTAACTTATAAATTACAGGGCAAATCAACTAAACAGTAAATGAATATGATTACTTCAAAGGAAACGGTATAACCACACAGCATTTGTCGCCGGCCTTTCCTTTGAACAAATCACATATAGCACCTATAGAACGACCATGGATTCGTGACCATCGAAGAGGTATTGTGAAGCCACGGTTCCCACTAGCTTCTCGCTAGCAAACAAACATGTAAACATGAAGTGAAACAGATGCAAATATATAAAGGACCCTGCCTAATAAATAATTCAATGCCAAACTGCCGAATCATTAAATCACTTATCTGCTCAGAACAAAAAAAATAAGCTTCAGCTTCTGGACAGCTAGGAGTGGTGATCCTCTAAAGCGGTGACAGGGTTAAGCTTTCCCTTGCACAAACAAGCAGGCACGCCATTTTTACTGTCGTCCTCTTGAAACACTGCGTTGTTGTATTCTTCAAAAGTCGCCATCATTGGGCTAGAAAAAATTATCGTCGATCCACATACATCTTATCAAATAGTAAATCTTTATGTTCATCACTGTCAATAATCTCTTGACAACTCGAAACTTGTAATTTCAACAAATAGCAATCTTCTGCATACACTGTCCTTTGGCCCCTTCGGCAGACGTGAGATTTAACTTGAATGGCGGTTAGACACCGTACCGTACTTCATGCAAAAAATGTCCTTCGAATTAAATACATAATTTTAGGGCTCAACATTCTTCAAATATTCTTCAAGGGCTTGGCTATTCATATAGCTGTGGTTGAGATCCACCGGCTTGGTGCCCCAATTTAGGTTACTGTTACGTGCTGTTACGAGCAGTAATATCAGTTGCAGGATAGTTGTCCTGGGCCAAGTTAAAATCGTAGAGGTAGCAGTAACAGCGAACGAACAGACATCACAATAATTACTGAGCCACACTGCATGAGGAGGACAATATATTTATTTATACACTTCAATATTGGCTCCATGGTTCAATACAATGTTCATGCACGTGTGCTTTAGCATTAAGCTGTCGTATTCAATATAGATTAGTCAATCCGTCCATGTCTCAGACGCTGTCCCATTATTCTCATGTTTAAAATATGATTCACACACGAAACTTAGAAATTATACTCCCTGTAAAGCAGAAATACTATGTACACCTCACATAAGCATATTGGTGTAATAGTTGTCGTACGGAAGGTTAATTGTGTTATTTGGCCCGTCTGAGTATATAGAGTGGATGTCAACAGATACGCGAGAAGGTATAGAAATAGATTTGTCACAGGTGGTAGAATTGAGAAAAAAAAGATATGTCTCTGGAGGAATTAGGAAATTTCTTCCAGCCTATCCGCACGACTGTACTTTTAGAGCAAGACAGCTTTTATCTCCCTATGCAGAATAGATAAGTTAATCCACCCACACACACACACACACACACACACACACGCATTCACACGCACGCACGCACGCACACACACACACAAACACACACACACACACACACACAGCTATGTGATACAAGATACACAAACGTGAAAAACTAAGGATAAATGGGTCTGGGTCTGTGTTACGAAATGGATTTAAGTATAGAGTTTTGTCTGAGTGTATGGACAAGACACTAGTATGAGAAAGTCTGAGAAGATAAATTTTAGATGAGAATGACAGTGAATGTGGAAAGATGAGACATATAGCTTCGAGGGTGAGAACCTAGATTAACTCTCCCTCGCCACTTCTGATGTATTTTATAGCTAAAGACTCACTACCTCTGACTACCATAAAGGAGATAAGGTTTCACTAAAAGTCCACAGACACAACTAAACAGACAACATATACGTACAGTATAATTATAGAGAAACTGATCCAGTGAAATTTATAGTTTATTATACAACAAAAATCAAATAACGCAGCAAAATAAATAACGTGCGAGGTCGCACTAACCTGGAAAATAAACAGAACAATTAAAATGATATACACTATAACCCACTACCTTCACCCTCTCTTGCAACCTGCATGGAAGAAAATTAAGGATTAACAACAAAACTACTTGGTGGGGGTCTCTGACTTAAGAGCCACCACTCCTAACTACCCTGATATAAATTATGAAATCTAACACCAAGATAATATGGGCCTAACACCATATTCCCAATATGCCTCAATGGGCGTGTAACGGGCTCCTTTACCTTTACCTTTTTAACACCACTGTCCGGCAGCAGACGTAACTAACCGTCTCCACAATCTGAATGAACTATCTACTGTCCTACGTAACAAATCACAAGCACTGGTCCACTACCAGACTTCTTCAGTGCAAACTCAGAGGCTGTCCTAACACCACTTTCTAACTGCCTCTATAACCTCTGTCTCCAGCTGAGTGGCGTCTCCGTTACTCCCTCCTCTCGATTGCATTCGGAAAAGGAATGTTGACCCTTTCTCCTGTTCCTGACTACTGCAACTGATGACTTTGGTATCAAGCACGGGGTACTTGATTCAGAATGTAGGTGCTTCACTGTTGCTGACAATACTTTAACGGCTGATTGAACCCTCTTAGGGTTTAGGGATCCACGGCTTTATTGTGGCCGTATCTATATAATTAAATAAAACCAAGCTCCCAGGCTACACGCCTCTTTGGAGTGGTATAGCGAGCAATGAGCTCCGGATTTTAAGAAATCCATTCCCGCTGAAGATTTGTGCTTCACTGCAAGGGAACTACTTCCTTTTACTTGTGCAGACGTACTTGGCACCGGTAAATACCACGTCACCAGTTCTCTTCACCTCTGGCGATATCTCGAGCCCTCGGCTCCTGAGATGATCAATTGCCGTTGTAAATTGTAGGGCAGGTTACCCCTCCCTATGTGCCGTGAAAATGCTGTAAGCAAAGAAATAACAACTAATGTACAACAATTTAACGTATACTCACCCCTAACATATAACCACTCAAATAAATACCTCTTCCCTAAATCAATACAGCTCCCCTACACAAACTACGCACAGCGATAAACAAAATTTCCCAACCCAGAGTCACTAAATTACAATCCCACCTCTCTCTTTCCCCGCTCCCACTTAATATCTTTTCCGTTAGGGGAACTCCTAGACATAGGCTGACCTAATCTATTACGATAGGCTAGCCTCAGGCGTCAAAACATTTACTTTCGTTGAAGCGAAACATTCCTCAGTAAAAATTCCTAGACCCTACTTTTTGCGACTGACCAGGGAAGGTTATCAATTTTACCCAATATAAACACACCGTTCCAGGAAATATTAAATCCCAACTCAGTAATATTAATTACATCTCTTACTCCGATTACACAACAATTTAATACACACTTAAATAAAATACATAAAATCGCTAGCGTATCTACACTGCAAATCATCATAATCGCATTGCGATTTTAACAGACTTACTATTACAGATGACCGAGTACCCGTTTTTATCTAAGCGATTTCCTCACACAGTTAATATCTCAAAAGCCGTTACACAAATCGAAGATACTATTAGCTTATCATAGAAAAAATTATATGCACACCTTACTTTTATATTATTTCTATAAGATAGCAATTGATGGCACTTCAAATCCCTCAAACTTCAATTAACTCCCAGAAGAAAAACTTACTCTATCGTGCTAAGATCCTATTATGAACCAAACTATCTACGGCGCTAATTTAGTTATGGACATACCCAATTACCGAGTTTCTCCCGCTTGGAGCAGACGATAGGCGTTGATTCACGGCAGTAAATTTTGAAAATCAGAGAGACCGCTAATGACTAGACGTTGGTATATATCATAGAAAAACGACGGCTAAAACCCACGCCATACGTCATCGCGTGGCGTTCCTCTGGAGCCGCCGTAAACCAATAATATTTCTACAATTTAATAAAAGTTTGACCTCGGCCAATGATAATTTAATGACTCATGGTTATACGGCTCACGCGCATCTTCTTGCGTCATGTTAGATAAGGTTTTCTGAGTGCTCGCGTTACCAAAAATAAATTTGATTGGTTAAAGCGTTGCTTCGACGTACCTGGGTCGTGCTTTTCCACCCACCCCCCGTCTAAACCCGGGCAGGTGCTCCTATCGTCGAAAAATTTACCCAGCCTAAAAATACTACGCGCTCACTGCCTACTAAAAATAAAAATGAAAGCAATTATATTGCAAGGAAAAGAAGACTGGTGTGGATATTAAACTTAAACCCCCACAGTAATCCCTTATGAAAACCGCAAATAATTACCTAGAGAAAAAGGCTGGACTCACAACAATGTAAATAATTACCTAAAGAAAAAGAATGGGGCGAGTTGAAAATAAAAATACAGTTAAGCATCACAGTCTGACCAACACACAAAGGTAAGTTTCTTTGTAGTTTATTATCATTAAAACTCGACATCAAATAAAGAAAAATCAAATAAAATTACATTTACATACATATGAAATAGCAGAATAGACGCGCCCTCACCCTATGGAGAAAAATACCAAAGTTAATAACCCAAAGGTAGAAGGTTAGCACTATGTTACAGAGTAGACAGTAAAGTAAACAAGTTCCTACTATATGCTACCCAGTAAAGTAAATAAGTTTAAGCAAATCTAATGTTGGTAAATTCCCTGAAACAAAGAAAAAAACTCACACACTCTTTCAAACAGTGGCCACTCACTCACTCTTACCTACTCTTGGTGATATCCCTTGGAAATACAATTATCCATGAATATATAAATTATCCAGTTCACTTCCCAAATTGGCCCCAGTTCATCCTCTAACAAACAAAGACTAGTGAGGTGAACGCCGAATCTGGTGTTTTTGTTTTGTGGATGAACAAAATGTCACCGCCAATAGTTGATGTAGGAAACGTGCTCTTAGGGTTCACAGTTAAAAGAGGTAAATACTTCCAGTATTGGGAAACCTCTGGTTGCTAAAAAATGTTACAAATGATGATGATGATGATAATCCTATCGGACAACTCTATGTTAGAGCTCCGATTCTGCACTGCGTAAAATCGGGATAAATCCGCTTGAATACGACTGTCAGAAGTCGGGAACAATGTTGTTATTTTGTACACCCCAGTGGGCTGGTAAAAATTTAAAAAATATCTGGATTTTGTAAGTCCAGTTAAACTTATAAGTTAAAATGTTTCTCATGTATCTTTGGCGAGTACACGTTTATAAATGAAAAATCGGTACCGCTCAAACCAAGTAGAGGAACAAGTAACCCAGAAATCAAAAGTGAAAAGAAAAAAAACCGCTGGACGCTCTTGTGATCAGGTCTGCGAAGAATATAAGAAACATTCATGGAGAAAAAAATGCTACTATCCTATGAAACTATATACCCACACAGACGGGGACAAGACGATCTCTTCTCCACTCCGTCAGTCCTGATTAAATTTAAAAGGCACACGGTGTTTTCTTTTACGCCTACACGGTCAGCCTTCACTAGCGCTGAGTTTAGGTCTGATGGAGTTATGCAAACTCTTCCGCCTCTGCTCGTGCCGGCAGTCATCGTGCAATGTTAATTATTATTAAGTATCCATACGCGCACTTACACAAAAATCGCCCGTCTTTAATAGCTATTAAATTGTCGGCGTCTGTTAGTCATCGTATGGTATTAAATAATAGGCACTTATAATAAATACACAAAATGAAATATAGCGTGAATTCTTTACTATAACTATCAGACGTTTTATCCTATAAGTCCAGAGAAAGCGTGTGGCGAAAACTCACAGTTTAATTTAACCTCTGGTATGAAATCGCTACGCGTTATTTTATTTCACAAGGTTTTAACTAGCGGGAAAAATCTAAGTGAAGACCACTTTTAAAACACATTTGCACTATTTCCTACCAGAAAATCAGAATGAAAAATCCCCACGAATGCTAATAGTAAATTAATATGAAACAAATATAAAGGTATGTTATCAGGCACTCGCAGGAAATAAAGAAGTAGAACACCAGACAACAGAAAAACAACAGACATGAGTGGCTTACCCAGGATTTGAACACTGGACCTTCCGTGCGACAACCCCGCCTAGCCATGCAAGCGAATCACACTATCCGCTCTGCCATCTACGCATCATCAAATAAAATGATGTTTCAATGGCAGGTCAATAGTGCGAACCACAATACACGACACCAGAAGTCCTCCATGGGCAGTTCAGCCTATTAATGACGCAATCACTTCTGTTGTATTTCTATCAAGCAGTATAGGCCGAATCCAACAAGACCCTTAGGACCTTAATACTGTGTCCAGTAAATGATAGTAGACTAGAACAGTGAGAACAGGATAGTGGGTAGGTTTGGTATTGTACAAACATTTATTACAAATAAGGGAGGGAAACCTGAGGCCTGTAAACATTAAATTAATATGAAACAAATATAAAGGTATGTTATCAGGCACTCGCAGGAAATAAAGAAGTAGAACACCAGACAACAGAAAAACAACAGACATGAGTGGCTTACCCAGGATTTGAACACTGGACCTTCCGTGCGACAACCCCGCCTAGCCATGCAAGCGAATCACACTATCCGCTCTGCAATCTACGCATCATCAAATAAAATGATGTTTCAATGGCAGGTCAATAGTGCGAACCACAATACACGACACCAGAAGTCCTCCATGGGCAGTTCAGCCTATTAATGACGCAATCACTTCTGTTGTATTTCTATCAAGCAGTATAGGCCGAATCCAACAAGACCCTTAGGACCTTAATACTGTGTCCAGTAAATGATAGTAGACTAGAACAGTGAGAACAGGATAGTGGGTAGGTTTGGTATTGTACAANAATTTATTACAAATAAGGGAGGGAAACCTGAGGCCTGTAAACAGTAAATTAATATGAAACAAATATAAAGGTATGTTATCAGGCACTCGCAGGAAATAAAGAAGTAGAACACCAGACAAGAGAAAAACAACAGACATGAGTGGCTTACCCAGGATTTGAACACTGGACCTTCCGTGCGACAACCCCGCCTAGCCATGCAAGCGAATCACACTATCCGCTCTGCCATCTACGCATCATCAAATAAAATGATGTTTCAATGGCAGGTCAATAGTGCGAACCACAATACACGACACCAGAAGTCCTCCATGGGCAGTTCAGCCTATTAATGACGCAATCACTTCTGTTGTATTTCTATCAAGCAGTATAGGCCGAATCCAACAAGACCCTTAGGACCTTAATACTGTGTCCAGTAAATGATAGTAGACTAGAACAGTGAGAACAGGATAGTGGGTAGGTTTGGTATTGTACAAACATTTATTACAAATAAGGGAGGGAAACCTGAGGCCTGTAAACAGTAAATTAATATGAAACAAATATAAAGGTATGTTATCAGGCACTCGCAGGAAATAAAGAAGTAGAACACCAGACAATAGAAATACAACAGACATGAGTGGCTTACCCAGGATTTGAACACTGGACCTTCCGTGCGACAACCCCGCCTAGCCATGCAAGCGAATCACACTATCCGCTCTGCCATCTACGCATCATCCAAAAATGATGTTTCAATGGCAGGTCAATAGTGCGAACCACAATACACGACACCAGAAGTCCTCCATGGGCAGTTCAGCCTATTAATGACGCAATCACTTCTGTTGTATTTCTATCAAGCAGTATAGGCCGAATCCAACAAGACCCTTAGGACCTTAATACTGTGTCCAGTAAATGATATAGTAGACTAGAACAGTGAGAACAGGATAGTGGGTAGGTTTGGTATTGTACAAACATTTATTACAAATAAGGGAGGGAAACCTGAGGCCTGTAAACAGTAAATTAATATGCTGAACTGCCCATGGAGGACTTCTGGTGTCGTGTATTGTGGTTCGCACTATTGACCTGCCATTGAAACATCATTTTATTTGATGATGCGTAGATGGCAGAGCGGATAGTGTGATTCGCTTGCATGGCTAGGCGGGGTTGTCGCACGGAAGGTCCAGTGTTCAAATCCTGGGTAAGCCACTCATGTCTGTTGTTTTTCTGTTGTCTGGTGTGCTACTTCTTTATTTCCTGCGAGTGCCTGATAACATACCTTTATATTTGTTTCATATTAATTTACTGTTTACAGGCCTCAGGTTTCCCTCCCTTATTTGTAATAAATGTTTGTACAATACCAAACCTACCCACTATCCTGTTCTCACTGTTCTAGTCTACTATCATTTACTGGACACAGTATTAAGGTCCTAAGGGTCTTGTTGGATTCGGCCTATACTGCTTGATAGAAATACAACAGAAGTGATTGCGTCATTAATAGGCTGAACTGCCCATGGAGGACTTCTGGTGTCGTGTAATGTGGTTCGCACTATTGACCTGCCATTGAAACATCATTTTATTTGATGATGCGTAGATGGCAGAGCGGATAGTGTGATTCGCTTGCATGGCTAGGCGGGGTTGTCGCACGGAAGGTCCAGTGTTCAAATCCTGGGTAAGCCACTCATACCTGTTGTTTTTCTGTTGTCTGGTGTTCTACTTCTTTATTTCCTGCGAGTGCCTGATAACATACCTTTATATTTGTTTCATATTAATTTACTGTTTACAGGCCTCAGGTTTCCCTCCCTTATTTGTAATAAATGTTTGTACAATACCAAACCTACCCACTATCCTGTTCTCACTGTTCTAGTCTACTATCATTTACTGGACACAGTATTAAGGTCCTAAGGGTCTTGTTGGATTCGGCCTATACTGCTTGATAGAAATACAACAGAAGTGATTGCGTCATTAATAGGCTGAACTGCCCATGGAGGACTTCTGGTGTCGTGTATTGTGGTTCGCACTATTGACCTGCCATTGAAACATCATTTTATTTGATGATGCGTAGATGGCAGAGCGGATAGTGTGATTCGCTTGCATGGCTAGGCGGGGTTGTCGCACGGAAGGTCCAGTGTTCAAATCCTGGGTAAGCCACTCATGTCTGTTGTTTTTCTGTTATCTGGTGTTCTACTTCTTTATTTCCTGCGAGTGCCTGATAACATACCTTTATATTTGTTTCATATTAATTTACTGTTTACAGGCCTCAGGTTTCCCTCCCTTATTTGTAATAAATGTTTGTACAATACCAAACCTACCCACTATCCTGTTCTCACTGTTCTAGTCTACTATCATTTACTGGACACAGTATTAAGGTCCTAAGGGTCTTGTTGGATTCGGCCTATACTGCTTGATAGAAATACAACAGAAGTGATTGCGTCATTAATAGGCTGAACTGCCCATGGAGGACTTCTGGTGTCGTGTATTGTGGTTCGCACTATTGACCTACCATTGAAACATCATTTTATTTGATGATGCGTAGATGGCAGAGCAGATAGTGTGATTCGCTTGCATGGCTAGGCGGGGTTGTCGCACGGAAGGTCCAGTGTTCAAATCCTGGGTAAGCCACTCATGTCTGTTGTTTTTCTGTTGTCTGGTGTTCTACTTCTTTATTTCCTGCGAGTGCCTGATAACATACCTTTATATTTGTTTCATATTAATTTACTGTTTACAGGCCTCAGGTTTCCCTCCCTTATTTGTAATAAATGTTTGTACGAATGCTAATAACACATTTTCCACAATAATGGTTCTAGAACTGCGTGCTTAGAGAGTATTCAAAAATTCTGACTGACAACTTATGATAGGTTTAAGAAAACACAGTTTATATATCATTATATTTCTCTGATCTATAGATGTTGTTAATTTTCGCGCTACTGTGTGTAACAGAGAATCAGAAACAGAGTTACAAGATAAAAGCTTATGGTCGGTCTTCCGTCGGGCGTTTTCGACCGCCATCAAAAGACATATTACGTGTAACGGGTTTCTCGAAGGTTTTGCCCTATATTCGACATCAAAGCGTACACGGGGAATTTTGGATTTCCCTTCGTAGACTTCAAAAAGATTATGTGTTTTTCACGTGCGGTCTGTTAGGTATCGTATGATTGACAGATAAGCTCGGGTGAGAAGACAAGGTAAACAAACCTGATTCGCTACCTGTTATGACGGGCAGGTCACGAAAGTTTGTAAACGCTTCGTTTGCTTGTGTTCAAAGAAAAAAGGCGGGGACAAAAAAGTAAGCTTGTGTGAGTAAAGACAGGCAGTAAATGCATGGTTTTAGCTAGCAAATCATAGAGCGCTACGAGGTTACAAAGACTGTCAGATTATTGTTGGCTCTTTTTCCATTATACGTCACAATAGTGATGGAATATAACCAGGAATACAATACGAAACATCAGGAGCCTCACAAATGGATCCTCACGCATCAAACACATTCGACCAAGTCCCTAGCAGACGATACACTCACTTCTGCTCCTAAATTGACGTCTGCTTAATATACCGTATCGTTATGACGTCACATCCTCTTACTGTGTAAATCCGTAAAAAAGAGATAATAAATAGAGCCCAATCTAGCTCGATATAAGACTCACACAATAGTTATCAAATTTAATTGTAAGACATATCTTCACACATCACCACAGTGAGGCTACAGACGGAGACCATCATGTCTTCAGAAGTCAGTCTGTAAAACAATCGACTACCATATCTTCACATATCACCTCGGTGAGGCTACACACTATCATGTCTTCTCATATCACCCCAGTGAGACTACACACTATCATGTCTTCTCATATCACCTCAGTGAGACGACACACTATCATGTCTTCTCATATCACCTCAGTGAGAAGACACACTATCATGTCTTCTCATATAACCTCAGTGAGCCTACACACTATCATGTCTTCTCATATCACCTCAGTGAGACTACACAGTATCATATCTTCACATATCACCTCAGTTTGACTACACACTATCATGTCTTCACATATCACTCAGTGAGACTACACACTATCATGTCTTCACATATCACCTCATTGTGACTACAGACTGTCATGTCTTCACATATCACCTCATTGTGACTACAGATTGTCATGTCTTCACATATCACTTCAGTGTGACTACAGACTGTCATGTCTTCACATATCACCTAATTGTGACTACAGACTGTCATGTCTTCACATATAACTTCATTGTGGCTACAGACTGTCATGTCTTCACATATCACCTCATTGTGACTGCAGACTGTCATGTCTTCACATATCACCTAATTGTTACTACACATTATCATGTCTTCAGATATCACCTCATTATGTCTACAGACTGTCATGTCTTCACATACCACATCATTGTGACTACACACTGTCATGCCTTCATATATCACCTCATTAGGACTACAGGCTGTCATGTCTTCACACATCACTTCAGTGAGACTACACACTATCATGTCTTCTTATATCACCTCAGTGAGACTACACACTATAATTTCTTCATATATCACCTCAGTGACACAACACATTATAATGTCTTCTCATATCACCTGAGTGAGACTACACACTATCATATCTTCTCATTTCACCTCAGTGAGACTACACAGCTTCATATCTGCACATATCACCTCAGTGAGACCACACACTATCATGTCTTCATATATCACTTCAGTGAGGTTACGCACTATCATGTCTTCTGATAACAGCTCAGTGAGACTACACACTATCACGTCTTTATATATCACCTCAGTGAGACGACACACTATCATGTCTTCTCGTATCACTTCAGTGAGACTACACACTATCATGTCTTCTCATATCACCTCAGTGAGACGACACACTATCATGTCTTAACATATCACTTCATTGTGACTACAGACTGTCATGACTTCACATATCACCTCATTGGGACTACCTACTGTCATGTCTTCACATATCACCTAATTGTTACTACACATTATCACGTCTTCATATATCACCTCATTATGACTACAGACTGTCATGTCTTCACATATCACATCATTGTGACCACACACAGTCATACCTTCATATATCACCTCATTATGACTACAGACTGTCATGTCTTCACATATCGCCTCAGTGAGGCTACAGACTGTCATGCCTTCACATATCACCTCAGTGAGGCTACAGACTGTCATGTCTTCACATATCACTTCAGTGAGACTACATACTGTCATGTCTTCTTATATCACCTCAGTGAGACTACACACTATAATGTCTTCATATATCACCTCAGTGACACAACACATTATCATGTCTTCTCATATCACCTGAGTGAGATTACACACTATCATACCTTCTCATATCACCTCAGTGAGACTACACAGTTTCATGTCTGCACAAATCACCTCAGTGAGACTACACACTATCATGTCTTCATATATCACTTCAGTGAGGGTACACACTATAATGTCTTCTGATAACAGCTCAGTGAGACTACACACTATGACGTCTTTATATATCACCTCAGTGAGACTACACACTATCATGTCTTCTCATTTAACTTCAGTGAGACTACACACTATCACGTCTTTATATATTACCTCAGTGAGATTAAACACTATCATGTCTTCACATATCACCTTAGTGGGAGATTACACACTATCATGTTTTCACATATCGCCTCAGTGAGACTACACACTTTTATGTCTGCACATATCACCTCAGTGTGAGACTACACACTATCATGTTTTTACGTATCACCTCAGTGAGATTACACACTATCATGTCTTCACATATGTAGCGAGATTTGGTACCACTTGCTTTGTTTGTGGAAATGTGTAACTCGACACACAACCACACACACACACACACACACACACACACACACACACACACACACACACACACACACACACACACACACACACACACACACACACACACACACACACACACACACAGCGCAGGGACAACACGACGGGTCTTGCTTTGAAGTTTGAAATTGGCTGAAACATTTGCACTTCGTCTAGCCGACCAACATTGAAGAAGGTAGGAAATAGCGAATATATGAAACATGGCCGACCTTAAAAGTTTGCATTAGCTGGAATAAGAATCTAAATCTACAAGAGCAAGCCTGGTTGTAAGACATTTAAATAATAATAATTCACCAAAGGAGATAGAGTATGAATGATATCCAAAAGGATATTATTCAAATATAAATAGTTTAAAAAATAATTAACATTTTTCATCGTCATCACATCTGCTAAAAGTTAGCTAATAATCTTTAAAAAATTATTATAACTACATACCTCAACGGATTTCGATAAAACTTGAATAGAATGAAAGCTTCATATGGGGAAGATGAAAGGATACCTAGGAAAAAAGGAAAGATATATTTGTGTAGTGTAAATAAGAGAAAACAAGTACAGAAAAAGCACAGATCGCCTCAAACCAAGAGATTAAACGAAATCTTAGCGGACTTCAGACGGTGCTTTCTCGTACGGGAGAGTCGCCCAAATATAATGACACAGCGGCGTGTTTAAAACCACACATACACCAAATCCAGAAGCAAGAGTGAGAAACTGGAAGACAGTATCTGTAGGAAAAGTTCTTTTTTTCACGCTGCATGCAGGGCAGATAGACTTCAACATGGGACCAGAAGACGCAGCAATACAGACCGCAGTCAGCGACTCATAGCTTGACTGCCTGCGTCAGGATCAGCGAACCAGAGCTGGTCACGACCGTGCTCCACCTCCACGTGGTGGTCCTGGAAACAGTCTGCAGCAGTGCAGGCTGGCTGAGCGAGCACGGATCGCAGTGGGAAGGCAAACCCGGTCCTAAAAAATGCCGTGCAGAAGTCAGATGTGTCGACCGAAAGGTGCAGATATCACAGCTACGTTGTAAACAGACACAACGCAACCACCGTCCTTTTCAGGGCGAACGAGGAAGAAGAAGAAGAAGACTTCAACAAATACAGCCTCACCGTGCGCTTATTAATCCTAAGAGGGTATGTAAGTTTATTAAAGATATATGTGGGACTAATATCATTTTATTTCAGATTTTGTTTATGATTTGATGGTATCAGATATAATAAAAAGGATATACAGTAAGCCAATGACGCTAACCAGAGATAACCTCCACCGGCATTGTCAGGAAGCATAACCATTAATTGGTTTGCCAAATATATCATGGCTAGTTCTTGCCTGGAAGCTTACGACATACCAGCAAGTACATAAGTGACTTGGCATCCATAAGTGGAAGGCAAAGGTTATATCTTACCCATGCAACATAACATGTGATTTATTCAAGTAATTTGTTGTTTTTTTTTGCACAGTGGACATTATCTTATCATGTTATCTCTGTAACATACTACCATGATTCATTCATTTATATACAAACACTGAAGACATGGTCGCCTCATGAACAGCAGTAGTTGGTGAGATTGTTGGAACACCATGGCCACCTATTACCTTTTGTTCCAGGTTTTATGTTCGTTCCTGATAGAGCTCATGATCGAGTTCGTGATCGAGTTTAAACTAAAGACTTGAGGACCTTTGATCCTGCTAACTGAAGACTAGTGGTCAAAAAATCTTTAACACCTTAGTCCCCCGTAGTTATAGGGCGGGCGGGCTGAAGGAAAGTCTTCCTGATCATCAGTGTGTCATCCAAGATTTTTTACTATTATTTATTTTAATTTGTAACTATAAATAATCATACATTTTACCATCTTCCAACACCCATTTTTCATTACAAGAATATATAGATGTACATAATAAATTATGAAATTGTACTCATTTGACTTGGTAAATTTTTAACTGTTAAATTTTGAGTTACTTTTTCTAATTTAATTATATTATTACATAGGGTTACTATAGCGGAAGTGGCACAGTATACTTCTGAAGCCTAAATCTATTGTCCAGCTCAGAGTATTCACAGCCGTAACCCAATTGTGATACCAGTGCACTTCTCTGGCACTGGGACTTCATACTTTCTGGAGAGAGATTCTACTTCTTCTCTACCACTATCATAACATCAGAAAAACCTTTCGCTACAACATATTACCTCAGTGTGATACTACACACTATCATGTTTTCACATATCACCTCAGTGAGACTGCACAGTTTCACGTCTGCACATATCACCTCAGTGAGACTACACACTATCATGTCTTCATATATCACTTTAGTGAGGCTACACACTATCATGTCATCTGATAACAGCTCAGTGAGACTACACACTATCAAGTCTTTATATATCACCTCAGTGAGACTACACACTATCATGTCTTCTCATTTTACTTCAGTGAGACTACACGCTATCATGTCTGCACATATCACCTCAGTGAGATTACACATATCATGTCTTCATATATCACCTTAGTGGGAGATTACACACTATCATGTTTTCACATATCGCCTTAGTGAGACTACACACTTTCATGTCTGCACATATCACCTCAGTGTGAGACTACACACTATCATGTGTGGCCGTGTATGTTTATACGGCACTAGTCGTTATATTGCTTTTATTTATTCAGAGTTAATCCTTCATATGTTGTGGTGGTTCAAGTGCTAACTGGCCTTCCGCCAGAGATGGTGATACTTGACCTTTTGTTATTTTTTTTTCAACCCAGGAATGTTCTTCCCTTTAAGTTTGGTGATACGCAAAACAGTTTCAGCATAACAACGTATATCCAAAAGAAATTACTGTAAAGTTCCACAAACAGCAATGTAGAAAAATTCAATTAGAGTTTATTGATGTCATTAGACAAACATTGTAAATTTCACAATGATGATTGGTTATCCAAGATGAAAAAAATATGTAATCCAACTGAATAATATATGTATATCCAAATAGAATAATATATGTATATCCAAATAGAATAATATACTGATTTGTCTACTCAAAAACTTGTCTTGGTATCCTCAAAGACGAAGTTCACCTAACGCTATCTGTAAAAATCCTCTAATCTAAAGTTATGGTTTCATTAGAATCATTAATCCTGAAATCTCTGCCTATCGCCCACAACTCTTCTATTTATACTATTTCTTCTTTTTCCCCGCCTTTTTTCACACGACCCGTCCTTTTTTCACACGACACAATAATCTACATTTGCACTCCTTTCCTCAGCTTTTCGACCTTTTTGCACACGACATTCTGTTATTTCAACTTTTTTTCACTTGTGTGATCTTTTCCAACTTAACAATTGGTTACAACAACAACAAAAAAAACCAGATCACACAAACATTCATTTACCACTTTCGCGCTTATAAAACCTATTCATTATTACCTGGGACTGACCTACGTTTGCCCTGTCAGAGCAGTAACTGCCAACTGAACTTTGAATGAATACTGCGTTTTGTGTAAAAACGTCGTATTTGCTTTTAAGGTCTGTTATTCTTACATGTAGCATATTATAGCACATATAAATACTTAGCGTGGAAGTAGGAGGGATAATGCTAGCGTGAAAGGCCAAGCGGTCACACATGTTTTCACGTATCACAGTGAGATTACACACTTTCATGTCTTCACCTCAGTGTGAGACTACACACTATCATGTTTTCACATATCACTCAGTGAGACTACACACTGTCGTGTCTTCACATATCACTCAGGGAAACTACACACTATCATGTCTTCACATTTCACCTCAGTGAGATTACACACTATCATGTCTTCACATATCACTCCGTGTGAGAGAACAGACTGTGCAAAGGAAGATTAAAAATACAGAAGAAATTCTCCAAAGTCAAACTGTATCTAACTGATCATGACACGGTGCATACTAGATAATGTTGTGTTAAATACGTATCACACGTGTTAACTGTCTAAATTGTAGAAATTTTGCTGGAGATAGTATCACAAGGAAGGACATACAGTATCATTATCACATCCCTGTCGGATGCTTACCAAGAATAGAACCACCATTACAGCAGGCTCGCTTTACAAGAATACTAAACCGACGTATTTATGTATTCTTGCAGCAGTTTTTTTATATGGCTATTTGTTATACATGATGAAGCTGCTAGCCCTATGCGCATTATTACGATAGGCCTGCGGACACACTACTCATACTCTTGCTTTCTTTCATCGGAGAGCCTCGTGAATTATACGGGACACATAGACTTTCTATAATTTGCACACCACACTTTGACATATCACTCATATCAACTGACCTGATTCTATTTAACTAACCTAACAACCTAGAAAACGGGACAAGCAATGACAACAACAACCGCAACACGGAAACTTGGCAACAACATCAACAATTTCATTACGGGGTTTACAACTAGATCACCTAGACGAAACAATGCCGTGCAAAAATCTTCAGAGAAAGCGATTCTTCAAAATGGGTATCAATTCAAATGAAATATTTTAAAAACACAGCGGTGTTTTTCCCAACAGCACCCCTTGAACTCAGTGAAATATGGCGCAGAGTTGCGGTCATGAGAACGCCGAGATCCGTCATCAAAGTCTGAAGCAGAATAAATGCCGGGCCTATGACCAACGCTTTGAAGTCGCTTTCAACGTCCTCAATTTCTACACGCGCCAAGTCGTTCACCCACATCCGTGCGCGTGCGTAGAGGTTTTACCAGAGGTTTTCTACAGTCGTCTCGGTTACGTCCCCTGCTGGGCAGATAAAGCTGACAGCCATTTTTTTCCGGCGACACACTCGCGCCCCCTGCCGCCCAGAAGCCATTGTGGCTATCCCTAAACCCAATTTTTAATTCCCTCGTTTCAATTAAGAAAATTAATGTGAGATGAGGAAATACTGACTGGGCTAGTCAATCAGATTATAAGAAATGAAGAACTCATTCAAACCAGTCTTGTCGTCTGGCTAGACTGACCAACTCATCAGCCACTTGAGAATTTGTAGACAACGAGACAAACACAATAAAAACGCGTATGCCATATTGGCTCCAGAAATCAAACATTTGAACTTGTAGAGAAATCGAGGGGGGGGGGGGGGGGGCAAGCAACAGGGGCAACTCTATAATTCACGTGAAGCGAAATGTATTAAGAGAGAGAGAGAGAGAATGAGAGAGAGAGAGAGAGAGAGAGAGAGAGAGAGAGAGAGAGAGAGAGAGAGAGAGAGAGAGAGAGAGAGAGAGAGAGAGAGAGAAAGACAGAGTGAGACAGAGAGAGTGAAAGAGACCAAAAATACTATAAAAACTGGTGCGTTCGTTTGGCAGAGTGGTTAAAGCGCGCTTACCTCTCGCAGCAAAGTTACATTGTTCCGAGTTCAAAATCAGATAGCCCCAGGTTCCAGTCTACATAGCTTTTATTGGGTACCTGAGTCTGCCTTGAGTTAGGGAAGGCAGCGGTGAAAGGAACTGGTCACCTCATCTCATAAAGATCGACCCAGTATAGGGAAGTCTCTAACATTTAACTCCCCTACTGCAGCATCTTCTATGGGACTACCTTTACCTTCTACTATATACACTACTGGGGTTACCATTCGGTACTGATTGTCGCTGATATCAGGATTTGATCTGTCGTGGAAATATAAGTACGTCTTTTCAAGTGTTGTAAGACTTTACAATTAACATTATGCAGAACTGGATGGTTTAATTATTTAACGAACAAAAATGATTAATTTCAAAAGAAGAAACTAAAACAAGTTTTCGTGGTTCGCTCTCAAGTAACCATATCTATCTCTTATAAAGTTGGCGGCCAGTCTCAGGCTTTTGTCTTTACCATACAGTTTGTCCCTCAGCTGGATCGGAGAAGGCAGTAACATACTGCAAGAGATGGAAAACAGAATAGGCAAGAGAGATAGATGGAGATGGGGAAACGAACATGTAAAACAGATACGAGTACATAAACTACTGCAGCAAGACTACGTTTGTATTTTGGTTGAAGGTTCCTACAGGAGACAAGAGCAACAGTGGTGGTTCCATGTTAAACAGAGAGTGAAACAGACAAAGTAAGAAATGAAGGGAAAATTCTTCTTCTTCTTCTTCCTCGTTCGTCCTGAAAAGGCCGTTGGTTGCGTTGTGTCTGTTTACAGCGGAGCTGCGATATCTGCGCCTTTCGGCCACCATCCGACTTCAGCACGGCATTTTTTGGGACCGGGTTTGCCTTTCCTCTTCGATCCCTACTCTCTCAGCCAGACTGCAGTGATGCAGTCTGTTTCCAGGACCACCACGTGGAGGTGGAGTAGGGTCTTGGTCAGCTCTGGTTCGCTGACCCTGACGCAAGCAGTCAAGCTATGGGTCGCTGATTGCATTCTCTATTGCTGCGTCTTTTGGGAAAATGAAACAGATGAATTGTTACGGTGAGAAATTTAGACTGAAAGAAACAGAGATGGGTGTGATAGGGAAGATGATATTGAAATAGGGAGATATGAAACGTGAGCAGAGACAGGGAAATGATCTGATAAACAAAGGTGGGAGGGGAAGGTATTGCGATTGTCGTAGATTTTTGATAGGTATTTAAGATATATTTTTGTCCCGTCTGAATAGAACTAGAACAGGGGGTAACTCAGTGATAGATAAAGTAAAGGAATAGATTTCACGAGAGAAAAATGGTGAAAAAAGGTAGAGTCAGTCCCTGGATTTGAGAAGATCCTCTATAGTCCAGCCTATCTCTACAACAAAACTTTGTTTGTCAGACAGTATACCTCTATTTATATATTAATATATATATATCAACCACTCACATACACACACAGATAAGTGATGACAATTAGACGCACAAATGTGAAAACTGTATTAATGGAATAGGAATATTTGGGACGAGCTGACTGTAGCGAAATCTGTGAAATAATCGCTAAATTCAGTAAGATTTTACTCCTATGATAATAAATAAATCCGCCCTTGTGGGGTTGCCTATCGTCGTCTCTACGTCAGTAGAGCGCTGAATTTTGTGCAGTGGTAATGCTTAGAATGCCATGACAAGACTGAATGTGATCTGGAAAAGTAACATCAGTTTTCCTGTGAAGATCAAATTATACAAATCACTTGTATTATCTATTCTCTTTTATGGGTGTGAGTGCTGGACACTCACTGCAGATACGGAGCGAAGGATTCAGGCTTTCGAGCATAAATGTTATAGAAGAATTTTGCGCATTTGCTATAAAGAGCACAAAACAAATGTCTATGTTAGAGAGAAGATAAACACCTATGCAGGCCACCAAGAACCACTTTTGTCAGTAGTGAAACGTCGAAAGCTTGCCTGGTTTGGGCATGCAACTCGTCATGACTCCCTTTCGAAAATGATCCTCCAGGGAACAGTCGAAGGTAAACGGAGAAGAGGAAAGCAAAGAAAATCCTGGGCTGATAACGTCAAAGAATGGGCAGGACACAGTTTTTCAACACTTGTACGCATTGCTGAGGATAGAGAGCAGTGGAGAACCCTGTCTGCTGATGCTTCCACCATGGCACCCCTACGACCCATGACGGGTTACGGGTTGAGATGAGATGATGATGAATGCTTAGAAAATGATCTCGCCGTCAAATCTTACACGCTTTCCTAGTTCGTCCTTGAGAATTAAAAATAACATTTTGCAGGGTCAATGAGTATTTGTTCCAAGACCGAGAGAGAGAAGAAGGGAGGTGGATGAAGGAGCGACAGAAGAAATGCTACCATTGTCACGCGTTTGGGTTTTGAAACGCCAAATTGTAATGAGAGCGTGACAGTATTGCCTTTAGCAGATTTGAAAAACAAGACGCAAAGCCATGCATGCATCGTATTATATTCTCGCAGTTGAAATGTATATACACACACAGAGTCAGCTCTCATTTCCTGTCTAGTAGTGTATTTCTGACGTAACCCAAACAAGTTGTTTTATTTTGAATAAAAATTATAGGGGGGGGGGGGGGGGGAGGATGGCCGACTTATGGAAAAGTATATAATTGACGACTAACAGTGACGAATATGAAAATCCAAACGACAAATAATATGGCCATAAAAATCATATATAAGGATAGCTTAGAGTCTCCTGAGCAATAATATGTTTTAAAATACATAGTAGTCCAATTATTAACCAAGATATTGAAAATATAAATACTATATATATCTACGAACGGTAAAACCTGTTGTTTTTGCTCATTATTCTATTTATAACATTATTTTGGGGGGGACGCAAGTTTTAAAAAAAAAGAGGCATTAGACTGATTCAAATCCGATTGGTTAGTATAGGAGTATAGGGAAGGAGGGTATTGGTTGGCCCAAAAGCTAAATATATTTTGCACGGGGGGGGGGGGGGACTCACTCCTAGTATGTTTGGAGTTTTTTTTTTTTTTTTTTTTTATTTGAATTGAATAGCTAGACCCCTCGCTGTGTGATTGGGCCCAGTCTAGTGATATTGGCAAAAAGCTTCCAAGGCTTGTCGCCATTTGATACAAAATTGTTAGTATGCAAGCTGCGTTGAGAACAGCAGTGCTAAGAGTGAAATAAAATAAAAAACCTTGGCAGTCTGGACGAGGGCAAAGCTGAACTTATATATAAATGCTAATGCCAGTCAACGTATGTTTGTGATATTTCCATTGAATTGTGGTAAGAACGAAATTTAATAACCTTGTTATTACAAAAATTTGGTGTATAAGATACTGCTTTATTGGGAATGTTTTGCGACTAAGTATATAGGTCCCCTAGCAGACTTATGCAGGGCCTATGAGGTTGCTCACACGCAGTAAAACTTACATGTGTTACATAACTTAAAATGATTTCCACAGTTACCAGTGGGAAGGCTAACCCACATTATTCTATGGGAGAGGATCATTGTTGAAGTGTCGGAGGCGTTGTAGCCATTAGGGAGAAGAATAGGAGCACTGGTATGAGATGTTATCTCAGATGAAAATGGTTGAAATGGGTTGGTCAGAGGGATCTGACCCTTTTCTTTTTATTGAATTATACCATGTATTACTTGTGGAATGATATTGTAGATGTGTTATAAAGAATAATAACCTTGTTTCAGGGTTTCTGTTCTGGTACTAAACTAGTGCCTTGGGAGAGAA